>JADRCH010000184.1:1308898-1651823 GCA_019843965.1 Rhynchomys soricoides | reverse complement strand
ATTCTCTCTCTCTCTCTCTCTCTCTCTCTCTCTCTCTCTCTCTCTCTCTGTGTGTGTGTGTGTGTGTGAGAGAGAGAGAGAGAGAGAGAGAGAGAGAGAGAGAGATATTCCACAGGTTCTTGTCATAATTTTGTTGTTAGATACTTTTCTCTTTTTTTCCATATTTTTTTGAATTGGACATGTCCTTTTATATATAAGAAAATAGAAGAATGTGAAAGGAAAAAATGAGAATTACTCATTTCAGGCAAAAACCATTTCAGGCAAGCAGGAAACATAATTATATTTGGTTAGTTAATGCATTTCCCTCCATCCTTTTACATTATACAACCATGAAAATACACAGATGTATAGACTTATTCCCAGCGTTCTAGGTTACTTTTAGAATTTGGATTCAAATCTCGGTTTGTCAAAGTTCAAAACTGACACAGAGAACGAAGCTGCTGCCACTAATGCCTCCAGTTGGTTCTCCTCACTGGTAATAGCAGAGAAAGGAACAGCCCATGACCCTGCTCCACACCCATCTGTTAACTCTCTTGTTTAGGGACATGTTCTCATCTGTAACCCATTGTGAAGGCATGCCATTAATGAGGCACTGAGAACAAACAGAAATTGTGCTTCCTCCTGAGGCTCTGCTTCAGGCTGCCTAATTGGAATTTATGAGCGGCCATGGCAAAATTTCTACATAATAAAACTCTTAGACATCTCTAGAGCTCTTTGATAATATTCAAATAAAGCTCCAGTGACAGAATGTATAAGTCAAATATGCCTGCATGTTGTATGTGTATGTGTGTGTGTGTACTTTTCTGTTGAGAGAGAGAGAAATGTTGTTTTCATAAACCTGATTCATAGACCAGTTTGCTGTTTCACATCTGCTCTTTACTTCAAACCTGAGGTGGATTAAGTCCGAGCCTTCCATACAATATTTTTGACGAGTCTAATGCTAGGCTTTTTGTCTTCATGGGCACCATCTCCACCTCTCATTGTGCAATCTGGATCACCCTCTGAGCTTCACACAGATGGCACAGATCCAGTTGAATGCCATCTTTTTTTCCCCCACCATTCTGGTAATGATATATAACAAAAATAATAACAGCAGTAAAACTTATAATGACTTCTCATCTCTGACAAGTGATTAGCAGGTATGAAACAACTTTCTATTAATTGAACCCAGTGTCATCTAACCACATAATAAGCTAGCTAATTTACAGCTAAGTGATACTCAGATTCATGCCTTGGATTGTAAACGTCACTGCAAGGTCCATATACTAATGACTTGTTTGCCATTCTCTGGTGCTATTGGGAAGTAATAGAATATTTAAGAAGTTGGAGCCTAAGTGGGAGTAAGTTAGGTCATGTGAATGTTCCTTTAAGGGGAGTATTGGACACTTCACTCCACACATTTACTAAAAGCAATGGAATAAGAAGCCTTCTCCATTATATGCTCCTGACATTATGTACAATCCCAACCCAGACCCAAAGTAATGGACACAAGTAAACACATACTTCAACCTCTGAAAACAGGAGCCAGGTAAATGTCTCCTCAGCTGAAGCTCAGATTCTCACATGTTTTTCTCAGAAAAGTTGAATAGCATGCTTAGAAAGCAGCCATAAGACTAAAGAAGTAGGGTACAGCAAAGCTGAGCATATGTCTTTCATAAAGAGTCTTACACCATGTCTTAAGAATTCTAACCACAAGCTGTAACAGTGTGTGTGCTGGAATCAGCAGATATAGAAATAACAGAGAATATGAAACAAAGAACAAGAAAGACAAAAAGGAAGAAAAACACATGAGCTTGGCCTTGGCTACCATGGAGACTCTCAAGAAGTGATGATGGGGAATGGAGGAAGTGGGGGAGAAGATTAATGGCAGCAGAACACATGGCATAGATGTAAATTCCCATGCTGTTAAAGCTTATAATAGAGAATAGCCCTTTGCAAATCAACTCCTCACTGATACGCAAATGCTAGGAGGCATTTTCAAATATTGTCTATCACGACTCACAACTTGCAACAGGGCCAATCTTCAATCAGGGCTGATCTCCTTGTTTTCTCAGACTTCACTCCTTCAACTTTGCCACTCCCAACTTCACGTTACACTCTGCTGGCTGGCTCACTTGAGAACTTCTCTTCTACTAACAGAGTTGATGGTATCATAGGATATTGTTGGGAGCACCAGCGACATTATCATTGTGCTTAGAAAGGATTTATGTTTGCTATATTTAGAATAGTTAATGGGATTTTATAATCTGGGACTTGCTTCACAGAGAAGTGGATGGGATGAGGGCACATAAAACCAGTCCTGAGAAGCACATTAAGTAATAACATTAGCTTGGGATAATTTATCACATTATTTAATCAACTTGATTTTGAAATTATCCATTTTGGAATAAAAAAGTTTAAATGCTATGAAGTCCCATTGAATTAAGAATAAAATATAAATTCCTAACTGTAGTCTGGAAAGCTATCCTTGAGCCTTGGGCTACATTTCTAGCCTCTTTATGCTCAGTTCATTGTTCATACTGTGTCAGTGACCTTACTGGCTTTTGAAAATGCCAGGTTCTTGATGTTTCAGGGGCTTTGAACTTGCTTATCGTTTTCTCTCTTAGCCTTTAGGGTGCTTTTAAATTAGATCTCAACTCACTATAGCTCCCATGAGGATGTTTTACATCACAGCTATGTCATTCATAACTACATTCACCTGCAGTACTGTGTTTTCTCATCTGCAGCACGTTAAAGGTGTTAGTCTGTTTGGTTACATATCACTGTTATTTGATCCACTGTATAACTATCTGACTTCCATGAGGCAAGAACTTTTCCTTGTTTGATACAATTATTAGAGACATGCTGGAGTTTCATTGTCATCTCAAATATACTAGTCCACAATTTTCAGCTTGTGCACTTAAGTTTCAAACTTAGCAAACTCCATGCCTGTAACTTTGACATTGTTCTCTCAGTGACAGAACTGAAGCACCAGCTTTTATGACCCAAGAAGTTAAGTACATCAAAGGTCTTTGTCTAGCACGGGGCAAGATCATGTCCAGAATTATCTTTTCCTATATCAAAATATTACATCATTGAAAATGTCTGTGGCAGAAAATGACAGTGAGAGGTGGTGGCGTTGAAAGAAGCAGGACATTTTTGGTTGCTGTGAAAGAAAAAAAAAAGGCTGTAGGAAAATAAGGGCTGGGACCGGGCTGGTTTATTAACACCATTGCAGCAAATTTGAAATTTATTTGGGCATGTTGTGTTCACTTTCTACTGATATTAAGATATCGTAGTGACTTAATTCTATATACATTTATTATCCCACAAGTCTATAAGTCAGTCGCCATTATAAACTCTGTCAGGATTGCATGATGTCAAAGTCATGGGGCTTGCAAAGCTGGTCTTTGAGAACTACAACTTTCTAAATTAACGTGAGTTATTGTTGGAATCCAGTTTCCCATGGCTATTTCCACAGTGCACCCACTCAGATGGGGCTCGCTTTAATTACATCCAGCCATAGTCTTGCTAAAGGTTTCCAAATGCCCACCTAGAGTAACAGTGTTGACGCCTATTTACGCTTTCCGTCTCTGTGACTTCTGCTATGACCCACACACTAAACTGCACGTTAAAGAAGTCTTCCACTTTAAAAGACCTAAGTGGGCCATAGCCAGCTGGGTCATCTGGATTCTGAAATTATTTTAAAGGCTGCAGCATCCACTGTATAGGCAAGAACATCGATGCTTTTTATGTTACTGCCACAGATCCAGAGACAGAAGACCAAGAGCCTTTGGGAAGCCATTCTGCCTACCACAGGAGCCATTGAATGTTTTAAAAGAGGCAAATCGCATTACACAAATCTCTTTAAATAACTATTTCCTTCTGTGTGGCTATCTTTTAGCAGTAGGCACCCTTCTCCTCCAGGACCTATGGCAGTGATGCCTGCAGGGACTCTGCTGGGAAAGCCATTAGAAACCAGCAGCTGCATGTCACTCCAAGTGGTACTGTGCTTCAGTTCCACAGAGATAAAGCAGAGAGCAAGGGATTCTGCCTGTTTCCACAAATGGTGAGTCTCAGCTGTGTCCCCATTTCAGGGAGAATTTGTGAGTGGAATACATGCCAGGGGCCGTGGAGAGCTTCTCTCCCGGAAGCAGATGCTGTGTTTCCCTGCACCAAGACAACCATACTTGCCTGCACTCCCAGACACTGCTTGCCAGATGGCCACAGCTGAATCCACAGCTGAAAAGATATCTGCTGTTGGCACCAAATATTCCTCTGTGGAACTGGTTAAACACCCAAGGTGGTGTGGCAGAATATCAAATACACATGAACTATAAAAACATTTGGGGTTTATTAGGTACTGTGTTAAGCACTTTGCAGGCATTAGACCAAGCTTTACAAAACTTTCATATTGATATGTGATTTGTATGATCATTTAATATAGAGAGTTTGCAAAGTATAGAAAGATCATGTAATTTACCCCAAGTAATAAGCTATTGAACCAACAGAAATGACCTTTGAACACAGGCAGAATTTTCTTCAGTCTTGGTGATTATAGATACTGTACTTGTTAAATCTGGTGTCAAGAGCCTCTTAGTTCCTTTTCAAGCCTTCATAGAATCACTCACTGAGAATGACTTTATATACACCCAGACTCAAGCAGGTGTCATCTGATGAACCACCCTCATTAGTAGGTCAGTGGTCCAGAATATTTGTCTCCTGTGGGATATTGCACAGAGATGGAAAATGGAAAATTAAAGCTGACATCAAGACAAATATCTGCAGCCAGAAGGAGCTTATAGAATTGCGGATATATGTAGAAATGGAGCCAGAAAAAAAAAAAAGACAGAAGAAAAAGAATAAAAAAGGCAGGGGAGAAAGAAAGGTGTAATTGAAGAATGCAGGCTGTCTGATACAACAATTGCACATACAAGGCTTGTATGTTCATCTGGATCATGCGCTGGGTAATTTACATGCATCAAGAACAAAATTATGACCACTACATCACTGTGTAGATGATCTCACTTTGTTCTCATAATCAACTTTATGGAAAAATCATATGTCTGCTTTCTGTCTTAAAAATATGAACCTCAATTACTTAAATACTATCCTAAGTTGAAATTTAAGTGTAAGGAGTCTGACTTGTTAGGTGTCTTTTTTTTCTGCTGTAAAATGTCACATAACATGTTACAAGCAATGTTTTCTTTGACGATCTGATTGACTTTGAAGTAAACCAGTTTATCTATGCTTACAATACATCCATTATGATCAGGTGGCAATGGACAGTACCTTTCATGACATGATGCTCTAGTCAGAGATGTCTCATATCCTATCCCAAGCTTTCATTTAGTTTATGAATGATGACTGAGTGGATAGATTGAATCAATTTTTTAAATATGAAACTCACCAAAAAGTAAGATTTGTTTTTGAATTTCCATATTACAAAGTGAGATTAAAGGATAGGAAAAGTAGTGCTGAGGTAAATATAAAGTTGCATCTTGAGAAGTAATTAAATTCAAGCTTATTTTACATAGAGCCATTTTACCATGAAATTAGGCTCTAATTTAGATAACTTCCTACTCTTTCTGGTGTATCCCGAAGGATTTTTGGAACCTCCACATAAAACCAGATTTGCTGGATCTAATAGAAGAACAAGGTGGGGAGAACCTTAAACACTTCGGCCCAGCGGGAAAGTTCCTGAACAGAACGCCAGTGGCTCAGGCTCTAAGATCAACAATCAACAAATGGAATCTCATAAAATTGAAAAGCTTCTTTAAGGCAAAGGACACTGTCAACAGGACAAAAGAATAACCCATATATTGGGAAAAGATCTTTACCAACCCTACAACTGACAGTAGGCTAATATTTAATATATACAAAGAACTCAAGAAGTTAGACTCCAGAGAACCAAATAATCCTATTAAAAACTGGGGTACAGCGCTAAAGAACAAATTCTCAACTGAGGAATCTCTAATGGCTGAGAAGCACTTGAAGAAATGTCCTTCATAATCAGGGAAATGCAAATCAAAAGACCCTGAGATTCCAACTCATACCAGTCAGAATGGCTAAGATCAAAAACCCAGATGACAGCAGATGCTAGCAAAGATGTGGAGAAAGAGGAACACACCACCATTGTTGGTGGGATTGCAAGCTGGTACAAACACTCTGGAAATTAGTCTGATGGTTCCTCAGAAAATTGGAAATAGTTTTACCTGAGGACGCAGCTATATCACTACTGGGCATATGCCCAAAAGATGCTCCCTCATACAACAAGGACACATGTCATGCTAGTTTCTAAGCAGGAATAGGTTCTCAAACCCCAGCAATATTGGAGTATGGAGCTTGAGCATGGATTTTTTCAGGTTTTCGAATTTTAAGAAACATATTTTTTCTTTGTTTAAACTAAAACAAAATAAAGTAAAATAAAATTTCCATTGGTGTTTTGACCAGAATAACCACTTTCCATTCAGACTCGTGGACAAGAAAAAAAATATATCCTCCATCCCTGAAAATTAGAAATTACAGAGCTCTGGATAAAACATATATTCTGAATTTGAAATCCCTGGGGTGATCTTCATTCATCTGATGTATTTTATAAAATAGATAGGAAAATTACTTTATGAAAGCAATCTCATGTCTGAAATCTGGCATATATTCAAATCTTGATAAGCTATATGTAGAAGCTTCAGAGACAGATGGGCATCGGAACATGCCTTTGTTGTTTCAATATTATATACATGCCTGACCTTCAAAATTAGAGACAAGGAGGAGGTATTTTTTCATTAGGCCAGCACAATGAGCCCTTAATGAATCACTGAGATTTTTACATGTAGTGCATTTGATTTTCTTGTTCTCCTGTGTTAGGAATTCACAGCTATGTTTTCTGTTTAATTCAAACACAATGTTCATGCTCAAGAAAAAATATATAACTGGCCTCTCTGTGGCCCAGTTCCCTCATCTATAAAGTAGAAAATAATGAGAGAGACAAACAATTAGCCAAGTGCATTCATTGGTATGCTAATTATAGTGGCATAGGAATGGCCCTGTAATCAAGTACAACACGTAGAGAGCAACAAGAGTTTTCATTTTTCATTTGTCAGTCTTCAGTGTTTTTCTTGCAATCTGATTTGATTGTGGATTGCCATTATACATGATCACCTTACAGAGCTGAAGTCACTAGATCACACTGTGAAAAATGAAGGAATGGGCCAGTTACTTGTTTAATGGATGTTTCTGAGGAACCCAGGAATTCAACATAAACAGAAAACAAAAACTTTTTCCAAAAGAGGAGGAAAAATAAATGGAGATAATTTATTCAGGATGACATGCTGGTTTCCTTAATAATTTTAACCTTTCTACCATTTGTAACATATTCTTCTTTTATAGCCTATTTTAAAATGATACCTTCTGAATTTTATTTATGATAATAATTTTTGGAGGAGTGAGGATACAGCTCACTGAGAGAACTCTTACCTCATATACACAAGAACCTAAATTTAATTCCCAGTTCTGCTCTAAAAAATTAAAACAATAAACTCAAATTCTTATAGGTTAGTATCATCTCAATGTTTTTCGTATTTTTATGACATATGTCACCTAATGACCACAAACATGCTTAATCCCATCCCTGTTCCCCATAGATTGAAGCTGAAGGTTAATCAGGATTTGTCCAAGGGCAGAGGCAGAGGCTATATTTAAAAAGAATCTCATAATGTCCAGTGTGTATTCTAAGGCCCAGCAGTCTTGCCTTTTGTCACTTTGTAGTAGACTTCCCATTGCATAAGTGACTCACATTGTTAGAATGACCTTTGTATTTCAGCCCACCCTGCACTCCAATTTCTTACCTATTTCTAACCTTCTCAGACTTTGGCATATGAACAAGAAGATCCTGTTGCTTTTTATACTGCCAATAACAATGACGGGGATTGTCATTACTGTTATTGTTGTTATTATTTATAGTTGTAGTATTGGCTCAGAGTCCTGACTTCTGACATGAATTTCATAGTTTTAATACTGGCTTCATTCTTCAGCTCAGATTCTAAGATATTGTCATGCTAAATGGTGCTTTGAAACTCTGAGATCACACCCTTTTGCATCTGTCTCATCCACGGGATATTTCCTTTCAATGCCGGTTCTTCACTGAGATGCCTTTGTTTGCATCCAATGTAGCATGCTGACATTATTTATATTTAAAATCTCCAAAGGGGCAGAGCCTAGAGTGCACACAACAGAGTCTGGTGGCATCAATTCACACTGTCAAGGAAACAAGAGAAAGTCAGTGATAAGTGATTAACTCGATAAAGATTTGTTGGTCATCTGCTGTAGAAGATGCACTGAGCTGGAAATGCAATTCATGAGTGTGTCGTGATTGATTCCATGTTGCTACAATACTTGAGCTACATAACTTATTTGAAGGAAGGAAGGAGATTATTCTGTCTGGAAAATCCAAATAGCCCAGCAGCGATGTTCTAATCAAGGCCCCCCAGCTGTCCTACCGTGTGGGAGAAATACTTAAAAATAACCAAAAAAAGGAAGCAAGAAATCAAGGATCTGATGAGAACAAATCTATTCCTACAAGACCCAAAACACAACTGTAGATAGGATTCATTCTGTTGGTGAGCCTGCAGACTACTTACCACTATGCTGCTTCCCATAAATGTCCAACACGTCTGAACTACCACACTAAGAATCCAGCTTCTTTCAATATATAAAGCATTCATGAGATAAACTATGTCCAAATGATATCTGTGAGCATTAGCATAGCTAGACCATGCAAACAGGAAGCTGAAAGTTTAAGACAAGAGACTAATGTCATGCTCTGTGGATGGGACAGCAAACAGCGTGGCAATACTAGTCTGAAGCACAGGAACAGTCACCCTTATGTTTGTAAATTGGAGAGCTGGGTAGTCTTTAGGAGGCCAGGAAATCATGCTTAACTGAGCGGGCTCATGTTGTAATGAGAAGAGCATGCCAGTGTGGTGAAGAATGAAACATGTCAAATTTCAGAAGAGCAACAGGAGGTGCAAAGACCCAAGGGTGCACTGAAAGTTAGACTCTGTAAAGCAACAGCTCGCCAGTCAGAGGGAGTTTAGGGAGTGCACAGCCTGACTCACACCCGCCTTCCCTTTTAGAAACAGTTTAAGAAAAGTACTCGATTCTAACAGTGTATTGCCACAGAAGGCTCCAGATGGAAAACTAAAAATCAATGTATTTGCAATTTAATATAATATTCTATTATTTTCAGGCAATGTATTATTCACATCCACTCCTACCCTCAATGCTCCCAGATCCACCAAAATCTCTTGAACCATCTTCCAAATCTGTGTCTCCCTTTTTCCCTCTCCCTCACCCCATTATCTTTTTTTTTTTTTAAATAATCACCAAGCCAATTTCTTCTACCTTTATCAACATGTGCATAGGACTATCCACTATGGAGTATGGGCAACCTAGGAAAGACCATTAGTGACTCACCAGTGACTCCTGAGCTAGGGGTAGTGTCTAGGGAGCACCGCACCTATTGATGCTGGAGTTTTGCATGGCTTGCTATTATGCAGAACTATGAAGAAGATTCTGGATGTAACCAGAAGAATTAAATGGAGAGACTTGGAGTGGTTTTTGAGGGGATCAGTAAAGATGATTTTACTATTGTCCAACAGAAGGCCAGATCTCCTTAAAAAACATTTCTGATATATCAGAAGGTTTTATGTTTATACAGCAGAAATTTTAGACATCAGTTTGTACTTATATGAAACAAACACTAAGCTTCATTAAAATTTTATACAACTGCTCAAGAAACATATCTTATTTCTTTTCTTTTGTAATTGAAAATAGATTCTTCTTTCATACAATACATCCCAACCACAGTTTCCCTTCCTTTCCTTCTTCCCTGATCCCTCCCAAGTTTATGATAGTTACAGAAGTAATGTATCACTTTTTATCGTTTGAGAGTGATCCCTCCACCTGACCTATAGCTGGATGAATAGTTCTTCTCATCACTACTGGGCTTCCAGCCTTCCCTGCACCCTCTGCCCTCTTTATCGCCCACCTACATGTGCCCACCTAAACTTGCAGAGCTCACTTAGTGCTTCCAATTTCAGATTTTAGAAGTCAAATTGTTATGTGTACTGGTTCGAGTTGATAAAAATAAAAATATCCAAAAATACCACAGAGAAATAGAGTTTGAAGAAGCATATATTTTTGGAGACAGTATCATCTACTCAAGTACTGAAGGCATGAGCATTATAGATATTATTGAAAACTGTTTAGAGATTCAACACTGTCCTAGCTTCTGATATACATTCATTGAAAAGATGTCTACTTCTTCTTCTCTCCCCTGCTTCCCTCTCTCTTTGTTTGTCTCCCTCCCTCCATGTCCCTCCTTCCCTTCATCCCTCCCTCTCTTCCCCCATCACCCTGTTTTTCTCCCTCCCCTCCCTTCCCATCAACTCTTTCCATGCTGTGTTAAATTTTATTGATAGCAATGAAGAGTTTTGGGCTTTTAATTCTAGCTAGGTGACCTTGAAAATGTTACTTTTCTGAGATTAAATTTCTTATCAAGGAGAACAACATATAAGGGTTATATAAAAAATAACTTAGTCTTTTAAAGATAAAGATAGCATATTTCAGTCACCTGCCACATCAATCTGGCACATTTTGTCAAAATTGGGATACACACGTTCCCAGATGAATATTCAACCATAATATTTTAATATATCCATGTGTGTGCTTGGAGGTTATTTTAATATCATACATTTCTGACTGGAAAATACTTGTAACTTTGAGATATTTTAAAGCTTGAAAAACTCCCAATTCTGGGTAAGGCAATTTCTACTTAGTGATTGATTCCAATAGGTAATGCAAAGGACCTTAAGTTATACCAATAGCAAGTACTTTCTTATTTTGGAATGTTGAAGTCTATAGTGTATAAATACATGTGAAGCATAGACACATATCTATATAGACTTTTATATCTGTTTATAGGCATCACACAACACATGCATGCATGTGCACACACACACACACACACACACACATACACACAGCGTGGGAGACACATCTTTTACTTGCAGTGCTTTAACCTTTAAGTCTATAATCAAAATGCTAAAGGAGTTTCCATGGCTTTGAAATAATGATGCCACTGGTGATTTGATCCTCTCTCTATCCACTACTTTCTGCCCCAGGCTATGAGAAAAGCAGCATTGTTCATGGGTAATTTCCCTCTTCATCATGTTGCTAATAAAATGGATATTTTCTTTAGACTAGAAAACACAACACTGCTTACTTCCACAGACCCCAAAAGAAAGGTCCTATAAAAATATCTGTCCTCTTTAATCTATAGGTGTATAGACAAGATTTAACACACCACTTACCTGACTAAGTCTAAGAGGAATAGCAAATAGTTTGTA
Organism: Rhynchomys soricoides; assembly: GCA_019843965.1. Classification (NCBI taxonomy): domain Eukaryota; kingdom Metazoa; phylum Chordata; class Mammalia; order Rodentia; family Muridae; genus Rhynchomys; species Rhynchomys soricoides. The sequence goes on along the minus strand of JADRCH010000184.1, from coordinate 1,640,436 downwards.
TGACCAAATGTAAATTGATTTTGAGTTTCCTTAGTGTGCATTTTATTTTGTGTTGTTTTTATCATTTGGCTTTTACTTAATTCATTAAGTGATTCATTATTTGAAGGTAACCTCAAACTCTTCCCTTCCCTCCTGATCAGTGGCTGTCATTTCATACCTCTCTATTGTCATTTTTCTTTGGTGTCATTATCCAAGTGACAGATTTGGACTCCTTACCTGATGATCTCACTTGCTCTGAGTAGCTTCTTCTAAGGCTCCCTCATTTATCAGGCAAGCACAGATTTGTGACCTTTATAATATTACACTTAACTCTTATTTCTTTTTTAAAGGGTCTTTAATGGGTTTATTTACAACAGCACGTAAACTTGCAATTGTGAGGTCAGAACCTCCAGAATAATTACCAAGATGTGTGAAATTTCTTTGCTTTTTAAAAATTTTTGCTGATTCTGCCAGTGACCTCTTTAAGCAATCTGAACTAGTATTGATTAACATCTTTTCACATGTTTGTTCAAGCTTCAGTAATTGAGAAAGTGCTCTGTAATATGAGATCTTCTATTAGATATCAAATATGAGATTTGTTTTGGGGGTAAGGTCAGACCTTGGAGATGTAAACATTTCTTAATATGCTAACATGTATGTCTTATTGCTTAAATGTTACTGTACTAGACCTTAACAAACACATTTTTAAAACTAATCCTTCTTGGTATTGTTTCATGCTGAAGTTAGCCCCTGTTTTCTGCAAGAGTATTCTACAATACAACCTATTTTGTGAGCCGTAGTGTGACTTTGGCTCTGTTTAGCATTTGTTTTAAGTCAGAGATTGTAACAAATGCTTTTCTTTTAGGTTTCAGGTTCTATGAGATGCTCACCACAATCAATAAGGAAATTGTTGTTGATGTTGTTTGTTTCATTTTGAAGGTATAAAAACCTGAAAGAGGGAAATTAAATAAATTGCAAATATCACGTAATACCATATCTGTGAAAGAGTTGAGAGTAAAGCCGAATGCCTAAAAGAATGAATGAATAAATGATAATAAATGATAAACATAAAACAAACAGACCCTGGAGAAAAGACTCAGTGTTTAAGTGAAGTGGAGATTTCTGTTTTCTTTAACAGTTCAGTTGTGTCATATGATGTTGTTCTGGAAGCTGTCTTGTGAAAGGGAATGATATTTTGCTGAAAACAGATACTTGAGAGGGCACCTGGTGTTTAGAAAGAACATAAGTGGAGCCCCAAAAACGTGACAGGAAGCTTATGTTGCTACACCCCCATGCAATGTTTTCCTGGTCTTTGCTGGTTGGTCTGCCCTGACCTTCACTTTGTAGGAGAGAGACACACTAAAGAACTTCTCACCAAAGAACTTCTCATGGTACTCTTGCTGACTCTGGCAGCTTCCACTTCCTTGTGCTAGTTTGGTGGAATCACATTTTCTGCAGAATTGTGCTTCTGCTCCTCATTCCTGTTTGTTGTTTGTTAATGAACTGGATTGCTGGATCCTGAAAACAAAGAGTGGAATTGCTCTAAGGAACTACAGCTAAACAGGTCCACAACTCCCTTTTCCCATTAACCTTCTTTTTCCCCTACCTCTGGACTGTGGGGTTAGAAAGGAGAGTTAAGAGTTTAAGAACCCTAAATAAAGTAGGTTTTGAAAAAAATCTAAGCCCACATTTAAGAGCATTTGTTGCTGTTTACTAATGACTTGGTTCACTTCCAAGGACCCAAATGGTGGCTCCCAATATTCTTTAACTCCAGTTCCAGGGGATTTGTTGCCTTCTTCTGAACTCTGCAAGAACTAGGTAAGCACATGGTCCTTATCATATACATATGCAGGCAATATACTCATACACATAAAATAAAATACATAAAAAAACTAAAATAAAATGTGTTTTATTTTTCATTTAAATGCAGTTTAAAATAATTAACATTCTGTTCTGTGTCTATATAAAACTGTCTTAGATGTATCTTTTATGCATTAAACTCATGTATAAAATCATCTAGACATAAAACCTCCAGTTTTTATATGAACAATTGAATAAACAAATAGGTCCAAATAAAAACAATTAAAGATTTTAAAAGGAAGGCAAGCACTAACCTTTATTAAGCTCTTGATTTAATCTGGTTATACATTGTATGGTTTAATGCTTACATCTCATTTCTTTTGTGGAAAGATACATTGTTCTTTGGTTAGAAAAGTTATAATTTCATGGTTCTTTGACCTGGTGTTTCACATTTCTTTTTTTAAAAAGGAATGGCCCCATAGTTTTATTCCCGTGTACTTAAATGAGATAAATTTAAACTCACTTATACAAAATTAGTCTTGCACATGTGCTCACTGTTGGCATTCTGTCTAAGCTCCACCCCACAGTTGCCTGGCAACAGCCAGGTATGCTCCTCCCCACAGTTACCTGACAATAGCCAGGTAGGCCTGGCCCACTATAAAAGGAGCTGCTTGCCCCCTCCTCCCTCTCTCTCTCTCTTCTCTCTCTCTCTCTCTCTCTCTCTCTCTCTCTCTCTCTCTCTCTCTCTTGCCTCCTGCTCTCTTACCCTCTTGCTCCACCTCTTTCCCCATTCCCTTTCACCCCTCTTTCCATGTGGTCATGGCCGGCCTCTACTTCTCTCCTCTCTCCCTCTCTCTGCCTTTCTCTGCCTCTACTACCCTCTCCCCTCCCCTCCCCGTGCCCTGAATAAACTCTATTCTATACTGTACCTTTGTGTGGCTCAGGGGGAAGGGATGCCTGGGCACACACCTCACCACACATCCATAGAACATATTCTTATACCTCTTTATCTTTTTATAAACACATCACTCACAATAGATCTTACAATGGTAGCCCTAAGCTAGAAACTACTTAATACTTTGCCTTCCAGAGGTATGAATATTTATCAAAACTCACAGCACAGTAATCTAACATGGGCATGTGTGCAATAGAATAGGCTTCCATGAAGTTGATTAAGAAGACAAACAGGAGAAGTAGTGTGTAAAGTTGAGATGCTGTAAGCACCAATAAAAGGATGAATAATGTGAGTTATAAACTTGAGAACTGAGAAGATGCAAAAACATGCGCTGAAAGAGATTTAATCTTGAAAATCCATGACGTGAGGTATGCTTGTTTCAAGTAGCAGACACAAGGTTAAAAGTGGGGGCAGAAATGGAAGGAAACATAACTGAGCAGGGACTGGGGATTGTACTTTCACATAAGGACCCATTTCCAAAGCACCATGGTCCTCTAATGAAATGAGCATCTCTGTGTAATGACGTCTACAAAGTTCAGTTCACTTGAAAAAGCAGAGGTGAAATCTTTAATTGAGAGAACAGCTGTCCAGGTGCCAGCATTTGAAATAGTTCATTAAACTCAAATGCACAGAAAATTTGCTTTAACTCTAAGAAGACTTCTGGGCCTCCTTATAAATGGAATGCATGTACTCTGAATTCTTCCCTTGCCACATATTTCTATTTCACTAAATGTTATGAAATTCATGATAAGGCTATAAATTATGCTCCCAGTCATAGAAAATAAGTGTGTGTGTGTGTGTGTGTGTGTGTGTGTGTGTGTGTGTAAAGAGAGAAAGAGTGTCAAAATTAATCCGTAACATATATACATTTACATGTATCTCTAAAACAAGATATGAGCCCAAAGGACATCAAATACAAATATCTTTGAGAGTGGCATGTCTATAATATCATAGCAAAATGGTCAGTCTACTCATTTACTGTATCCACCAAGATATAAACAGCCACTTTAAAAAATCACCCTAGTGAACACCCAGTGAACATTGCTTCATCAACCCCTTTTGCATTCACCATTGCAACAGATGTTATATAAGCAGCAGCCTATGCCTGATCCTAATATTCCTCCTGTTCCTCTTTTGCACAGTTATCTTTTGGCATTTTTTTTGTACCATTCAGTTGTTCTCACTGCCCCAATATTTTATCAGACACCCATAGTTTGTGGCCTATTCATTGCAATAGCTATCTCAATCAGTTCTCTGTAATTAGATGCCCTTCCTTTACGAAAGGATAAATTTTAACAAAATGTGTAAGAGCTCCTGAAATCCAATCCTTTCTTCCTTGCCTCCAACTCTGACCCCTTCTCACAGCTTTTTCTTTATACTGTGCCTCAGAAACTGTCAATCATTTGAAAGTCTTGCTGTGGGTTCTTGTTTGATTTATTGTCTTGATACATCTACTTTGATCTCCTTTGATGCCTTGCTTTTAATCCAAAATCTCTCACCATAAAAGTGCTAAGCAAAAGAAACTAAATACACATGCTGTGTGTGCGTGTGTGTGTGTGTGTGTGCATTCTCAGAACAGTAATAAATTTCTTTTCATGAGGAGAGAAGCAACATAGCCTTGACTGCCAGGTAACAAAGATCCACTCTCTTAGAATATATGCTACATTCCTGACAGAGCCTAACTACAATCAGTCACGTATGATCTAGTCAATGTTTTGACTGCTAATTTAACATTTGATGATGACTTCATTTGGAGACTGAGACCTCTATACATTTAAGTGTTCTACTTTTCATGGGTGAGGAAAACATAATCTTACAGGGGGTCATTGGGAATGATAATAAACTGATTTACAATTAGTTGTTAAAGAACCAAAGACCTCAAGCCACTAGTTTCTAAACACAAACTGGGCAAACGGGAAGAACACAATCATCTCCCTTCCAGGTTGGGGTCAGAGGCAGTCTGATGACTCACACAGTCTGGGTCAAATATTAGCTTTTGCCTTAACTTTACCAGAGTTTAATTTCTATTATTTAGTCACCTGTTGATTATGTTGTACAATTACCAAATGATCAATGGAATATTTAAAAGTAACATTTTCTTGGACATTCAGTTTTATATATACTGTCAAACAATAACCCTACAACAGTGGAGAAGATGTTTACCTTTAGGATAAATTGCATATTGTTAGAGTTTTGAGGCCATTTCACATGATTAACACCTAGTTTTCTTTCTATTAGATATTACTATAAATAGTAAAACAGATTTACTAACCAAATCAATGATCCAATACCTCAAAACCTTACTGATCTGCTCTTGTAAATTTGGTACCCAACACAGCAGTTAGGACCACTAATGGGTTGTGGTGCTTCAAGACCTATTCAGTTGCTACAAGAGTCACAGTGGTCAAATAAGTTTCACTGAGACTGATATGCATCTCCATGATCTATGACCTATTCTCATCAGATTTAAGAAGAAAATGAAAGTGTTTTGATTTGACATCATTGAATCTCACTCTTGACATTCATCACTACTCAAATTTCTCATTTCACACTCCAAAACCATATCATGTCATACTGAATCATCAGAGAGTGAATCTTGTTACACATCAGAGGACAGTGAAAATGGCCACTGGGTGGGGCCAAATAACAGAGATTCACTCCTTAAACTAAGAGAAATTATAGTCAAGGTTCCACCTATAATTTTCAATGACTTCACTCTCAAAATGAGGACCAATGCTGGTGTGTGTGTGTGTGTGTGTGTGTGTTGTGTGTGTGTGTGTGTGTGTGTGTTTCCCAGTATAACATTTTTTTAATTTCCATTTGCCCAAAAAATATCTAAGCAGTTCTATCACTGCAGGTCATAGAACACATACTTGCAAAGTTTTATGAAACTATTACAGCATATATTTGTCACCTTCTTACATGGCCCTACACTCTAGGAACTTAGACATTCATTCTGTCAATGTATTGCAAGTATAATTTCTTCTGTAACTCAGACAAGGAATTATGATGTTTTTCTAAGAGACGATGTGCATTAGGTCATTGGGAGTCATCAAAAGGCCATATCCCTGTGTCACTTCCATTATTATTGGAATGCATAAGTCATATGTTCTTACCAACTCTACTTCTGTCACTCCTGAGCTTCAAGGAGACTCACTATTAGTTTATATTTGTACTCCAATCAAGTTCATACCTAACAGCCTAGTCATAGGTATGTACCTAAGAAACAAATTACTTGAATATACTTTTCTTTTGTTGTCCTATAAATGTGACCCTCTCAACTTTTGCTTAATGTCCATGAGGATCTTGGAATATCCTCTAGCACAGAAAAATCAAATAAAATACAAGTAACCACTTTTTTTTCTTGTTTCATAGCATTTAAAATCCGTTTCTACCATCTGCTATAAAATACAGACATTTTAAACTCTCCCTATGTGGATATCAGTTTTTTTTTCAAGAATGTAGAAGCCATGGTAACAAGTTTATAACATCTGCTAAGGTTGTTAGCTGCCTCTGAATCAGGAATGCTGCCCTTCCCAGATTTATAACTCTTCTATCCTCTCTTATTTCTCTTATTCTTTGGTTTGATCTGATATTCTGACACTCAAGTTAAATAGATTCTCTGCAGATCCTTTCTGCTACTCAGGGTTTATGTTTGGAGTATCTTGGGATATTGTCCTATCACTTGCTTAGGAGTCTCCACCCAATCTCAGTTATAGTTGGGCTAATAATTAATAATGATCCTGATTAAAGATGAGTTGATGGAGGCATCACTTGAATGGATCTGTTATTGCTGTTGTTGTTTGTTTGTTTGTTTTAATCTGGAGGAATATGAAATCTACAGAGCCACTGTGTGTGTTATTAGGGAAGGTCATGGAGAGGTTCTTCCATAGGCTTAGAACAGTGATTCTCAACTTGTGAGTTGTGATCCCTTTGAGGGTTGAAAGACCATTCCACAGGGGTCACCTAAGACCACTGAAAAATACAGATATTTATATTACAATTTATATTACTGCTAGGAACAGCAGTAGCAAAATTACAGTTGTGAAATAGCCACAAAAATAATTTTATGGGTGGAAGTCACCACAACAAGAGAAACTGTATTAAAGTGTTAGTGTATTGGGAAGGTTGAGAACCACTGCCTTGGATGCTTTCGAGGAGTGCACTGGCTGGGTTTGTGTCAACTTGACACAAGCTGGAGTTATCACAGAGAAAGGAGTTTCAGTTGAGGAAATGCCTACATGAGATCCAGCGGTTGGTAAGGCATTTTCTCAATTAGTCAATCGAGGGGGGAGGGCCCCTTGTGAGTAGTACCATCTGTGGGCTGGTAGTCTTGGGTTCTATAAGAAAGCAGGCTGAGCAAACCAGGAGAAGCAAACCAGTAAGCAGAATCCCTCCATGGTCTCTGCATCAGCTCCTGCTTCCTGACCTGCTTGAATTCCAGTCCTGACTTCCTTGGGTGTTGAACAGAAGCATGGAAGTGTAAGCTGAATAAACCCTTTCCTCCCCATCTTGCATCTTGGTCATGATGTTTGTGCAGGAATATAAACCCTGACTAAGACAAGGAGCCTGATCTTATGAAACCCATGATGCATGGCTTTCACTCAGGAACCTCATTCCCATATGTCAGGATCCCAGAATATTCATCTATGTTAATGCAGGCCTGATTTTGTTGACCATTCAGCCCCCTTTGATGTACAGCTACTCTGACTCCTTAGCTCAGCTTTTGCTGTTCCTTATTTTCTGCTTTCCCTTTGTGTGGCATGAGGTATGCTTCATGAGCTAACAGAAAGAGACAGAGAGAGAAACAGAGAAAGAAACAGAAAGAGAAATACACACAGAGAGAGAGAGAGAGAGAGAGAGAGAGAGAGAGAGAGAGAGAGAGACTCAGACTAGCTTTTGCTTGGAACATAGTATGAGAGGATAATTCAAGACGTCATGGTTTGAGTGTGAAATGTGCACCAGCAACTCATATATGATTGATCACTTGGTCCCCAGCTGGTTCTGTTTTAGGAGGATGTAAAGTCTTTGGAATGCAGGACCTAGTTCACAGATGTCACGTAGGACAGTCATTGAAAGTTAAAAGATTACCCCACTTCTAGCTCCTCTTTTCTTTGTGCCCACTACTGATTAGGGAATCAGTTCAGCCTAAGAGTTTGGAATTATGGGTCTGGTGCTGTAGCTAGCATGCCTTTTCCAGCATAAAACCACGATCCAAAATAAAACTCTTCTTTAAGACAATTCTTTCAGGTGCTCTTGCAGAGAACTGAGAAAAACGATACAGGTCCTTAATACCTCTCAGTAATAGCCAGCAAGGCTAATTATCTTTATATTTATCATATTTCTCACATGTATACATATGTATATGTATATTGTGTGTGTTAATATATACCTCACTGGTTAATTTAATAATATTGGGGAATATTCTGCTAAATAATGAGAAAGATTTTCAAACTGTATTTCCACCTTGTTCAAGGAGCCATCTAGACCCCATCTATTCCACCAGATATAGAGAGGCCCTGTAACAACACCTCATGTTAACTTCTACTTTGTCTTCCTGATTGTCAGAGGTTAGTTTCTCAATTGTCAGAGGTCAGGTTATTGTCAAGCAGATCTATCCAAAAGGAAAAGGCTAGAGAAAAAAAAGAAGAAGAAGAAAAAGAAGAAGAAAAAAGAAAAACAAAAAGAAAAGACTTATTAAGGAATACCAAAGAAATAAAGCATTTATTGGCAAAGCAATGATAGTATACGCAAATCAAATAACATTTATTGTGAGTCCAAAGGATTCCTTGAAAAAATACATGAGGTCAACTAACAGCCCTGAGTTGGGTAAAACTTCTAGCTGAACTCTTCCACAAGAGCCTTTCCCAATCATACTGGGGACTAATTCAAGAGTACATGAAGTCTGCCACTACCATATCAATCAGCCTCTGTGGGGCATAAAGGCAGAGCAGAATTGTGCAAGAGTTAACATAAAACTTCTCCTAATTGCACCAACCCTCTTTCTTCAGTATGTCATAAAACAGGCAACTGTGTAGATGTTAGAAACATTTTTTTAGGGACCTAGAAGATTTGTTGTGTCTTTTCCCTCCTTCTGTGAATCCCTTTCTCTGTTATAAAGAAAAAGATTCTTGTTCATGTCTTCAATATCTGTCTTCTGCACTTATTTTCATAAGATATGCAGCAAGTAGTTTCTATCTCATCCACTCTCTCAAATCAACCATCAAACTATAGTATTAAAATTCCTTATTTTATAATCTCATCATAAGAGAGGAGGGCCTCATTCCATAGAGACCAGCGGATTCTTTTTTTCCCTCAAGCATACTTTCAAATAAATCTAATCATATTGGATCAGAAAACCTCTAGAGGCAGCAAAACTGAAGAAAGATTTTTGAAACAAAGGCACAATAAAAATGTCTTTAATTCCAAATATTTCATTAAATCAGATGTCATATAAAATAGCAATATAACTCCTTCGATGAATTAGTATTATAAAGTAATACTGTTTGATTCTGCTACTTTTGTTATAGGACCATGGGTATAACTTACCTTCTCAAGAACACGATTTTCTCATCATTAAAAGACACTAATAGACCCAATTCCATAAAAGTTCTGTCACTCCTAGAAAGCCCACTACTGTGTCCCCTCTGAGATGTGAAAGAACTTCCTTGAGAACTTTTGAATAATGTGTGAAGTCTCTAAACAATAGGAACTTAATGGGTTTTCTTATTTACAATGTCCAGCTTCATTTTTTCCTCTCAGATAGCTATACACTCTGCACAAAATTGATATTACTTTTGACTCTTCTTATAGAAAAAGATAGCAAATCCTTATTTAAAAATTTAGCTTTTCCATGATTCTTACTATTAAGGTTCAAAGCAAAGTAATTTTCCTGCCAAAATTTCTTCTCCTTCTCCTTCTTCTTCTCCTTCTCCTTCTCCTTCTCCTTCTCCTTCTCCTTCTCCTTCTCCTTCTCCTTCTCCTTCTCCTCCTCCTCCTCCTCCTCCTCCTCCTCCTCCTCCTCCTCCTCCTCCTCCTCCTCCTCCTCCTCCTCCTCCTCCTCCTCCTTCTTCTTCTTCTTTTTTGTCTGTATTCTGATCCATCTGGTATAAAGCTGGCGTAGTGTTTAGGGTTACCCCTTTGCATGGAGTATTAAATCATTGGTCATTTTATGAACCCAAAGGACTAAAGGAAAGATTAAGATCCATCTTGATATTATCACTTGGGTAGTCAAAGAAGTAATTACAAGACTACTATTGGAAGGGAAACTGTATGAGTCACTCTTGGAAAGGCAATTTATTTGCTTTTTTTTTTCTATAAAAGCAGATTTGGCAAGAGTCCATGATTAATTTAACATTTACTCAACATTGCAATGAAGGGAGAACTCTTTTATTACAGAGAAGTTATTACAATCAAGTTGATAAATGATTGCATATTTAAACATGTGATTATATCATAGTTCATATGCTGAATATATGAATTGGTAATTAGGACAACTCTAATGCTCAAGGAATTACATGTTCACTCTAGTAAATTTACTTGTTTTGGTTTCAAATCTTTCTGATGAATCACTTGCCACTTTGTTATCAGTCCAAAGAGTAATTGGTTGAAAAGGGGCAATGAGAAAATCAGTGTTTTCTGTAGGACTTTTATGGTTCCATCACAGAATCAAAGAGACTCAGGGAGATGGCAGTAAGAGAAATGAAACCAAGAGTGAGTTAGTTGCAGATCATCTTGTCCTGCTTAAATTTCACTAGACCATCTATAGATGTAATGCTGAAGAAGCTATCTGTCTTTTTTCTAATTCGCATTTTGACATACAAATATGTTGTGTCAGCATTCCTCTGTGTGCTCATCACATCTCTACTTGAATTTCTTAGATGATAGGATTTTGTCTACTTTTGAGGCATCTATTATATTTTGAAAAGTTTTTGGATTTTCTTTTTTTGGTTTGGACAGAAGGATACACCCAAGAACAACCTTTCTCTGTGAAAAGAGTTGTTCACAGTCATATACAAAGATTTAGTTATATGTGTACTATATTACTGACCAGAGATGGGGTATATTAGTCAGGTTTCTATTATAATAATGAAATGTCTGGAGGTAGCTAACACTATCAGGAAACATTTATGTGACAATTTTGATTGCTGAAAGTTCAAACATCATATTTCGGGCTTTGACGAAGCTGTTATGGAAGGTCAGGAAGTATATGTGGATAGACACATCATATCTTAAACCAGAAAGCACAAAGACCCACATTAGGTCCAGGCTTATGATCTTATAACAACAGGCTCTTATGGAAACTCAATCTGATTAGCCAGCAATGACACCAGTGATTCAAAAACTACTCACTAATTTCTATTTCTCAAAGATGACATTAGTTTTTTTCTATAAATATTCAGAGTTCCAAATATTAACTGAAACATTTAGGATCCTATTCAACATCAAAACTATAGTGTGGAATTGGGGGGATGATGTTGGAATAAATGCTTTGTAAAGATAAGAAAATCTCGGAAGAGGATAAAGTCCAATTGTACTATGCATACAAAATTCATTTCAAACTAGTTACTAAAACTAAATGGAACTACCTTCTTGAGGAAAGTGCTTGAGCATCCAGTTCTCAATATTTGCCTTAATTCTCATTTTCATGTTCTACTTGTGACTATGTTGGGGAGCAATCTTTCCTTCCCTAGTGAGGATAGATACATATCAAGCTCTTACACTTCTAAAGTATGGAAGATTAGAGTAGCATCAGAAAATTACTATCTTTCAAATGTGAATTCTCAGATTTGTGTTTAAGCAAGAGGAATATGATAGAGGCAGGAAGGAGAGGAAGAAGAGAGATGAAAGAACAAGGGTGGAAAATAGAGTATAAGCAGGAGAGAGAAAGGAGAGAGATAACATTTTCTTTTTACATTAATTGATGGGTGAGAGCTATATCATGTTAAGTTTCAGCAACCCCTTACCCACTAGTCCATTTCTGGCTGAGTGCTGACTCTTTCTGGGAATAGGTCAGTGTGCCCTCCAATTCCAGCCTCAAACAGATGGGCTCAGCCTGCTATAGTCCCTGGGCCCTTATTATCTCATTCTTTCCCTCACTAAGGATAAGAATGGCTTCCAAAAACTGCTGAAATCTTATGTGTTTCTGAATCTATTCACCAACATACATTTGATTTATCTGCTCTTCCACTGTTTGTGTAACCAAATTCAAATTAATTTTGTATTACCAAGAGTGGTTCTCGTGATTGGCCAGATAAAGTATGGGTGCATACATTTGAAAATATAAAAATTAAATTCAAATATTGAAGTCATCTTAATATCTTTCTGTCCTAGATGGTGGACCAAGAAAATCAAATGAGAATGATCGTTGTTATTTAAATTAACCTCATCTGTCATGCTTACCCACTAGAAAACTCTGAAATCCAGAAAAATGGCTACCAGTGAGGTAAGTCATTTTCCACCAAACCTGGATGTCTTAGTTTGAACACTGGAATTCACATGGGGGAAGCAAAGAACTGACTCACCCAAGTTGTCCTCTAGCTGCCACACATGGGCTGTAGAGTATGTACACATGTGTAAGTATCTACACGAACAACACACATACACCACAACACCCCACACATTACAAAACAGAGAACTCTGCAGAGAGAAGAACATATACTAAGACCAGAGTCTCTATGTCCCCAGTCAGGTAAGTTACTCCCTGAGTAGATTCAACCTGACTTTCTCCATGAAGGGTTGAGTTCTAGAGTGAAGGGAACATAAAATGCTTGCACAGTGACATCTTTGAAGAAGCAGGGTAACAAGCACTTCAATGTTATATGCTAGAAAATCAACATGTCCCTGCAAATAAGCAGAAAGCCATGTAAATCTGGGATGATTGAGTCCAAGTAGAAAATGAATGACGGAACAATCAAGGAGGTCAAATTTTATAGAAACCCACTGAAGGTTTCATATGAACATACTGGAATAGAGGTACCAAGGAAACCGTTCATTGATATAACAAAGACATAGCAAAGCTGTCAATGACTTGGAGCTAAAAAGTGAGAAAATGGTTACAGTGGCCTAGACAGCTCCTTGAAGAAATATAAGAGGAATGTATGGGAATAAAAGCAAGGTGGACATCTGCATTTAATTGAAATCATACTGCTTTTGTTTGCATGCTGATTGGAAAGAACTAAAACAGAGAGAATGAAACAAAGAGGGAAAAATACAGATGCAGTAGTGTGAACCCAGTAAGAGGAAAGAATGCATGATACAGTGAACAAACACACAATGGAAAAAATAAACTTTATTTCCTTGAGAGCAGACAGTAAGAGGTCATTGAGATAAATTCGTCAAACACCTTAAAGTATCATTCATCATTTACCTTTTTAAATGATTTTAAGCCACATAGTCAAAGATTTTAAAAGTCAAAAACCTTGTTATATCTTGATGATTTGATACAGTCCAGCCAAAGGAGAAATAATATTCCTTCCGTTGCTTAGTGAATAAAATCAGTTCCTCTTCTGCCTCCTTCACCTAGCCTGACTTCACCATTTCTACCCATCATGATGCTTCTGAGACAAAATTATGCAGACATATCTAGTAATCAGCATCTGATTAAATTACATATTTCCATGATGTACATATAAAGACTTACATGGCAAGGGGATCTATAACAAATAATATGAAATATTTTCATTACTAAAGAATTATTTTGAGTTTTCAGTTTGGCAGCACATACAGTAAAATTAGAACAATACAGAGAAGACAGGCATGGCCCCCTAACTTCATGACTTCCACATCTTTAACCATTGTTATTATGTATACATATAAACAAATTAACATGTAGATAACCTAATGGGTCACTTCAGTGGTGTTGTCTGAATAGATTTTTCTATAAAGAATTACAGGAAAAGGCAATGTGCTCTGTTTTGGCACTAGATGAAAGAGTTCTGTGGTGCTCAGCAGAACAGATATCCCAACTTGTATAAGGTAGCCCATTTCCTGGGTCCTTTCCAGTGATGGATGTCCTGGTGATTAGGATGTGCCCCTGATGAATTATTTAGGGTGGTTAAACTTCTGGAGAGGCCAAAAAGGTTTTCATAAAGCAGTAATTTCTCTTGTCATATAGCTTCAAACTAATTATTTGAGTATGAAAATGCCCTTTACCACCAGTAGACAAAAATTAAAATCTGAAAACACAAATTGCTGGCAAGGAAATGATGTATCCAAGTCTCACATTGCTTGCTGGTGAAGATGGAAATTACTGCAGCCACTTTGGAAAACAAGTGGACAACTTTAAAAATAAGCAGACAAATTATTATGAAACTCGATCATCTCATTACTTGATATTTGCCTGAAGGAAGAACAAACTTTCATACAGTCAACTTTCTACAATGACTTCACTTACAACTGCCAAATCTTGAAAAAAAAAAAGTTTTTAATTAGAAATGGATGAACTGTGACATTTATTTAGAGTAAAATATTATTCAAAAATAAGATATAAAAACACAAGAAGACATGAAGGAAACTGAAAGACATAGTGCTAATAATAAAGAAGCTAATCTACAAAGGATACAAATTATCTGAGTCTAATTATATGACATTTCAGAAAGTGCATTTATCAATGCTCCTAAAAAGATAATTGGCTACTGTGGGTTGGAAATTCAGAAAGGCTGAAGAAGTAGGTAATAGAAAGATTTTAGGGCTGTGAGCTTATTCTGTATCATATTATGGTAGCTACAATCATATATGTATGTGAAGCCCCCAAATGCATAATATCCAATGTAATATGAAGTATGAACTCAAGAATGTCAAGTAAGAACTGTGCTGTGTCACATGACTTAGGCTGGGACAATGTCAATAGTGAGGCAATTCTTACCTTACTGGACATGAGTATTTTGAGAACAGTTAGCCGTGAGACATTGACCTGTTCATAGAGATACAACAACAGACAAGGTCTATCATGCACATAGGAACTTTCAGAATAGCATGGTCTGTGCTGTCTCCTGTGTCTACACCACTGCCTTGGAGTGGATATCTTGAGAAGTTACCATCTCTGCCATTACCTGGATATATAGCAGCACATAAATAAGAACAGCAAGCTGCAAATTTGTTGGAGTCTCACCAAAGGGAGTATCCAACAAATGCTTTCTAAGGTTCTCCCTTCTCTGGTTCTCCCTTCTCTCCAGGGGGCTATTGAACACTACCTGCGAGGACAAAGAAAGCAGAAGCAGTGAGCAGGGTTCAGATGGCTATGAATCTTATGGAAGAACTTCCGGAGAGTGCTGCAGTGAGACAAGTCTATTTTATTGTTCCAGGGATAGGGTATGCAAGGTCCCTTTTAGGGGTACTGGTGGAAAGGGCTAATTGGCCATAACTTCATGAGGGCAAGGACCACTGATTGGTTATAATATCATACCTAATTACCATGCAGAAGGGAAGGCCTGATTGGTTATAATACAGCACCTAAATATCATGGGAGCAGGAAGTCAGAACAGGATAGGACTTTTGTACTGAGTTATGCACTCTTGCAGAGATCTCTGTACATGTTCATTTTTCAGACAAGGAAAACCACCTATGTTCAAGGACACTCTCCAGACAAATTCAAGCAGAGAAAGAGAAGCCCCACTGAGTTAGGGAGTCCTCCGTTTTGTGCTAGGCTCAAAAAATCCATCTAGACATTGGGGGACTACAACCTTAATAGCGGGGTTCTCCCAGTCCTCCTGAGAGTCCATTTTACAAGCAGCATTTGATTGTTTCAAATGCAAATATAGAAACAAGATAATGAAAACTTGATGGACATGGGAAAAATACCCTGTCTGGCATCACCTTCAAGCACAGAGCGATAAGTGTCTTATTGCTAAAACTAGACAAGGTATTATCTGTGTGCTTGTAAAAGTAAACTGAGCCTAGAGAAGCATGCATGGTATGTACTCACTGATAAGTGTACATTAGCCAAAAAGTACAGAATACCTAAGATACAACCAACAGACTTGTAAGAAGTTAAACTAGCAGAAAGGCCCAAATGAAGATACTTCAATCCCAATTAGAAGGGGAAATAAAATAATCACAAGAGGCAGAGGGATGGGGGAGAACTGGCTGGGAGAGGAGAGTGAGAAGGAAAAGAGGGTAAGGTATGGGGGGTGGGCAGGAGAGAAGCCCAGAGGGCCAGGGGAATGAATGGAAATGTGCAGGCTCCTGTGATAGGAGGTTCGGGGGCTCTCCAGAAAGTAAACTGGAGGTGAGAAACTTTCAGTACCCAATGGGGGTGAGCTTAGCCAAAATGCCCAACTGAAGAGAGGAAACTCAAAGAGTCCACCTCTAGTAGATAGACAGGGCTTCAAGTAGAGGGATGAGGTTACCAACACACTGTCAAAATTTCTGACACAAAATTGATCCTGTCTAAAAGAAATACAAGGAAAAAAATGAAGAAGAGATTGAAGGAAAGGCAATCCAATGACAGGCCCAACTTGGGATTCATCTCATAGGGTGGCACCAAAGCCTGACACTATTACAGATGTTATGATGTGATTACAGACAGGAGCCTAGCATGGCTGTCCTCTGAGAGGTTCTACCAGCAGCTGACTGAGACAGAGGTAGATACTTACATCCAGCCATTGGACTGAAGTCAGGAAACTCTATGATTGAATTAGGGAAAAGTTTTAAAGAAGCTGAAGGGGAGGGTGACCCCATAGGAAGACCAGTTGTATCAACTAACCAGGGCCCTAGGGAGCTCCCAGAGATGGATCCACCAGGCAGCATACACTGCAAGGCCCCTAGACACATATATGCAGAGGACTGCCTGGTCTGGCCTCAGATGGAGAAGATGTGTCTAATCCTCTAGAGACTTGAGGCCCCAGGGAAGGAGGGATTGTGGGGGAAAACATCTCTCTTGGGGGTAAGGGGGAGGAGGAATGGGATGAGGAACTGTGGGCTGGGGACAACGATGATATAACAGCTAGATTGTAAATAAACAATATA
Organism: Rhynchomys soricoides; assembly: GCA_019843965.1. Classification (NCBI taxonomy): domain Eukaryota; kingdom Metazoa; phylum Chordata; class Mammalia; order Rodentia; family Muridae; genus Rhynchomys; species Rhynchomys soricoides. The sequence continues at coordinate 1,623,734 of JADRCH010000184.1, read as the reverse complement.
ATAAAATAAAACTAGACAAAGTATTATCTGTATGATTGCAAAAGAAAACTGAGCCTACAAGAGCACATAGATACATTCAAATCATAACAGAAAAATTAAGCCCAATTACCCGACTGAGAAAAGGAGACAGCTCCCTCACCTGGACTCCATTAAGATTAGGGAACTTAACACTATGGTGGCAGTGGCTATGCAGAGCAGTGATCTGACCATCTGCTGGTATGTGTATGTGCCACAGTACTAAGAAGCAGAAAACTGTTGGGCTCAGAAGCTTTATGGTTCAGTCCTTGATGTTGACATGGTCCTTGAATTGCCTTCTGTACATCTGCTCAATATACAGATGTTAAAAACAACAACAACAACAACAACAACAAAACAAAAACAAAAATCTATTTTCCCAATTCTTTATCTAAAACAGGTTCAGGATCGTAACTCCAGTCCTGCAAATTCTGCAAGTCCAACTTAGTGTGAGGCTCAACTTCACTCCCGCCCTATAGATGGCTCTACAGTATTTCATTAAGCCTCCATTAGGATTAGCAATACGGTTTTTGCAGAGCTTCTTTATGCATTTCTATGAATTACTCTGCTCCTTCCTTTCAGACTTCTTTAAAATAGTTTGAAATCTGCTGAGAATTCTCTAACCCATTCTGTAAAGTAAATAATATATACATAGATGGTAGATAGATAGATAGATAGATGATTGGTAGATGATAGACAGATATGATAGATAAATTATTTATATGATAGATAATAGATTATATATATATACATATGATATATAATTGATAGATGATAGAAGATATGTAGATAATAGATACTAGATAGACAATAGATACATAATAGGGATAATAGATAATATATAGTTACATAGATACATAGATGATAGATAGAAATAAGATAGACAATATGTTGATAAAGATAGATTTAGTTTAGATATAAATAAATGTAGCTGTAGATATAGAAAGATATTGCACTGTTTGGTGTTCAGTGTGTGATGTGAGGTCCAATAAGAGTAATTAAGACTGTTTGCCTATGCTGCCTATCAAATGTAGAGGAATACTTGACCAATTGCTGCCAACAAAACCACTACACCTTCTGCATTTATTGTTATTCAACTAATCCTGATGTTGAGGAAGGACACAGGGTGTTCAGCTCACTCTCCACAATTACCTCAGTAGAACTTGTTGGAATTATTGAGATTGCAGCCCTGGCCTCTCCTGTAGAGATTGCTCAAACATGCAATTGAGGGTGAAGGAGAAAGTGCACCCTTACCCACTAACAAGAAACATTAAGGGCACAGTACCCTGAATTCCACGTTATTTATTACTTTTATGTTCCATTTTTATTTCCTATTCTGTGCTTCAATAGTTTAGCCGTTTTGTTTCAGCTTGTATCTCGGCAATGTGGTACTTTCCGATTGCCCTTTCATCCTGTGGACTGGCTCCACAATATTTTAGCTTCTGTTTCTCATAACTGTAAGCAATACAGTTTGCTTCTCATTTATATTTTACTTCTTCTTTTGCCTTTTTCTTCTGCCCTGCTCATTCCAGTTCTTAGTCATGAAAAACCTTAGCTCAAAAACTAAAACCTTAAATTACACTTTTCCCCAATTAGTGCCCTTTTTAGACAGGATTTCACGTTTTTGGTTCTATATAGAAACTTCAAAGCTTAACTATGATGAATACTAGAATACACATTCAATTGAGCAAGCCAGAGAGCCCTTTCTAAAGTTGATCATATTGTTCTCCACAAACAAACCTTAACAAATACAAAACACTTTAAGTAGGTTCTTGCATCTATTTAGATTGTACTCGAATAATGCTTTCAATCATTAGGAAGAAAAAAAGAACCCCACAGAAAGTACACTAAAAACGTAGACACAGAACAACATTCTTCTGAATGAACTGGGGGCCTTCGAAAAATTCAAGGAGGAAATAAATAGTACTTATTTCAGATGAAAATAATATGACAAGTGACAAGAAATTTTAAAATATAGTTTAGGCAAACCTGAAAGGAATGTTCACAGCTGATTGTGTTTACGTTAAGAAAACTGAGATATCTCAAATAATCTAGCAATGTGCCTTAGAATCAAAAATAAAGCAACAACAAGCCAAGTACAAAGTGGTAGGCAACAAGAGTTTTAAAAAATCAGAGCAGGTATTAAATGAAATAATCAAGCAACGACTTGGTCCTCCAGAAAGACAATCAAGATTGACAGTCTCTAGACAAACTAGCCAAAAAAGTATAAAAGACCCAAGTTACTTAAAAAGAAGATACATTAGTACAACGAAGAAGGTGGCTTATGGAAATGCTGTAATGAAAGCCATTACTTTCATGGTAACTTTAAAACTAAATTGAAATATCGAGCAATACAGATGTGTCAACGCAGCAGATGTTACCTCAGCAGATGTTCCACAGGAAGGCAGCAGGAGGAAAGGAGAGTGTCTCAACTTGGTTTTCCTTGTGAACTTAATGTTTAGCCAAACACAACAGGTTTCATACTGATCACTGGAAACTTGCCCTTCTGTCCTCCCTGTTTCCCAAATACCTGTAAATCTATCAAATGGAGAAAAATTCCAGAAATGGCAGATCCCTTTGAAATTTCCAAATTCTGCAACTGGCACCAGGACCCTGTATTTTCCATGCTAACTTCTGAAAAGCAAGCTTATTGAAGTCAGCCTCATGGCATTCTGATTTCTTGATCTCTTAGTTGCACACTGAGCTTCAAAATATCAGAGTTGAAAGCCTCCTTATGTAATTTCTCACAATGTGGTCCAAGAATCCCCTTGAGTTAGAATTGCCTGGGATGCATATTTTAAAATGGGCATGTCATATTCTCTGAAGACAGAGCTCTTAAATATGCTTCATATAAATTAAAAAAGTAACTGCTGTTTTCCATATCCCATAAAATGACTTCCACCACTCTTTCTTATTTTATTACTTATATATTATATAACATATTATATATGTGTGTATGTGTGTGTGTATAATTAGTAGAAATATTTTTAAATCTGATTAATATGTAACAGAAAATTGCAAGCCAATGAATCTTAAAATAGATCATGAGGTATATGTTTTGTTATTCAACATTTTTAAGATCATTTTTTTTAAGATTTTTCTTTTCATTATTCAGAAAGGATTTCACAGCATTAAACTCTAACCATTAGGTTGTGAAACTCCAGCTGTTCCTGGTCCTAAATGTTTGGGGTTTTCTCCCATCATTTTATGCACTTGAACAAGCACAGTAGCAACATTTTTTTTTTCACCTTAACTATTATTTCCTCATTGACATGTTAAGCACTGTTTATAAATTTTTAGGAGAAATTTTAGTATCTTTAAACTGAAGAACCTGTTTAAGACTGTCCCTAGCTTATGAATTGTCATAGGCATATATGTATAGTAGGTTCAATAATACTCAAACACATGAATATGCATTATGTGTGTAGTTTCCAACTCTACCTTCCACTCTCCAAAGCATTATATTTTACAACAAAACAAAACAAACAAACTAACTAATGCAGTCCAATTTATCATTTATCCTTTTTTGAGATCATTAAATAAATTATTTTTGAATTCCAAATTTATAGAGACTTTTTCACAAAAGGCACAGCTTCATCTTTCATATTTAGGTGACCTATTATTGTCTTAGTCAGTATCCATATTACTGTGATAAAGGTGCCTTTTAAAGTGCAGCTTACAGGGGTAGGCGGAGGCTGGAGAGATAGCCCAGTGGGAAGTACACTGCCTGCATTTCCAGAGGACTCAATTTCAGTTTCCAGCACCTACATGGCAGCTCACAACTGTCTGTAATTCAAGTTCCAGAGGGTCTGACACCCATGCACAGATATACAGAGCATCAATGGATATTAAAATAAATAAATATTTTAAAAATACAGCCTAAGTGATTATGGTTATTTTTGGTTCACAGTTCATAGGTATATTCAATTGATTATGGAAAACCTAAGAGAGTAGGAACTTAAAACATCTGGCCATATAGAATCTGCAGTCAATAAGAGTGATGATCAGTTGTCCCTACTTCATTTTCTCCATGTCATGTAGTAATGGCCATCGACAGTGAATGGGGTCTTCTTATCCCAATGAAGCTAATTAAAATAACACCCCACAATCTCACTTCTCATACAGTATCTCTTAGGTTGACAATTTTGAGTAACCATCATAACTTAATCCCTTTTCAATTTGACATTACAAACATTACTTCAAACTATTATAATCCACAATTGGTCTCTATAATGTCATCCCATCACAAAATATATATTCACTTAACAGCACTGAAAATCTTCATAATCACGAACAATTCCAATGCTTTAAAAATCCAAATTCTCAAATATAAGTTTCTATGAAATAAAAACTTTATAATTCCAACATGTAATTTTATAGTAAATACTATTTCATTTTAAAGAATATTTATTATTATATATTATGTGTATGTTTTGTATGTCTGTGTGCCACATTTATGCCTGTAATTTTATATCCATTTATTCTGGCCTGGAAAAGCCAAGCGAGAGCATTAGCTTCCCTGTAACTGGAGTTAGAAATGGTGATAAACCATCATGTGGGTGCTGGGAAATGAACCCTGCTCCGCTGGATGAGTAGCTAGTGTTCTTAACCCCTGAGTCATCACATCAGCCCCACAGTAAACATTCTCACCCCTCCCACCAAAAAATCAATGAATAGCAATGAATGACTAGACCAAAGCAAGATTGAAATCCAGGAAGACAAATACCAAATGCTACAGCTTCGTCTCCAACACCAGAGCTTCATGCCTCCAAAACCAATATTCTCATAGCCAATGCTATGTTATTTTGCTACCAGGTTAAGATATAGACCCACAACCTTGGAACATAACAATACCAGGGCCTGTTTGCCTTCCAGCATGACCTTTATGAAATACTTTCATAGGTGATTATGTTTGATCCATAAGCATCTTCAGTTTAACTTTCATGTGCAGTTTTTTCTTTTTGAAATTAAAATATTATTTATCTCATTTCCCCCTTTCCTTTCCTCACTCCATCCCCTCCATGCCCCTGCACAGTTCCCTTTCACCTTTGCGTTTCCTTTTTCTTTAATTAGTATTATCATATATGCATATAAATATACAAATACAGTCTGTTCAGTTCATTTAGTGCTACTTTTATGTATGAATGATTTCAAGGCTAATCACTTGTAATGAGATAACCAATTAAGAGTTCATTGGTGGAGAAATTATTGATCCCACTCAGAGCATTCCCTGTCTTCTTGGTTCTTTCTCTCTGGTGAAGACTGTGTGAATTTTCCTTTCCATGTTAGCATGCCTGGTGGTAATGAACTTGTTCAAGTCTTGTTTAGACAGCTATGTTGTTGAGACATCGTGGATGAAACTTAGCTGTAATTTCTAGCCAATATAATATCATGGAGGATTTCCTGATCATTTGACTTTTATAATCTTTTAGTCCCTCTTTCTGGTCAGTTGGCACGTTTTGATTTTTTTTTTTTTTTTTTTTTTTGTAGATAGTTTCTCTGTGCTATAAAGAGACAATCTTTGATCATGAGTAAAAGATACACTTTCTCATTGGATATTTTGCCATGCTGGACATTGTTATGGATCATTGATGTCACAATTGGGTATGACTATTGGTTGCTTCCATGTGTTGGAAGTTTACACAACAGCTTCCAGCACAATGAAAATCAGTCCTCTGGGAAGAGGCCTTCAGATCAGATCCAGTTTGGATCTCCTGAATTTTGTATCTTAAGTACATATTATCTTCATTAATAGTTTGCTTTCAGCCTCTGTGATGCAACCAAGAGCAACTTCAATAGACTTTTATGTTCTAAACAAAACTGAACCTTCACATGAGGTAACCTATGATAAGTGGGTCTTGTCCTCAGTATGCATTTCCTAGTCTCCCATTTCAGAGCCAGAGTAAAAGATTTCTTTTTCATCAAAGGTTCTGGTAACCTTGAAAATGACTGTTTCTTCCTCAGCCCATAAATGGGTGTCACCTTGCTTTGAAATCTCCTCTGCCAAATAAATTAGTCCATTGCTTTTAGATTCAATTCCAGTCTAATTCTTTGGACATTCAAATGATGCAACCATACTCTTGGCCAAAATACTACAGAAACAGCCATGTTCCTTTACTTAGTAGGGTCCTTTTGCCTCTCTAAAACCTCAGCACCAAAGCCTCCATTTCTATATTTTGCTCAGTATTCTTGTCTTCCAAGAGCTCAAAAACATTGCCCGTTAGCTCTACTTCCAACATATTTTGGCTTTTCTAGTTTGAAGTAACAAACTCTCCAATTTCTCGGTAACAAAGCAGTTCCAAAGGTCTAGAAGCACATCGTCAGATTCATCGCATCAATGGTCACACTTCCTAGTACCACCAATTTTCTGTCCTGGTTTCTTTCCTGGAATGTCAGGGCATTCCTGATAAAATGCCCTGAAGGTATTTTTGTGGTTGTTGATTTGTGTTGGTTTAGGTTTTGTTGTTGTTTGTTTGTTTGTTTTTGCCTTGCATTTCAAAGATAGATACAATCCATCATGACAGAGAAATCAGAACAACAGTAGGCTGAAGCACCTGACTACACCGACGGGCCCATGGACAGTTAGAAGACAGCAATAAGATTCTATGTTCAATCTCATTTCCTCCTTTTATAGAAGAAGGATTCAATCTACAATGATGGGATGTTCCCAGTTCAGTCAATGCTATTGTTCACATGAATGCTCAGAAGTCCATTTCCCAGGTAACACTAAATCTCATCAAGTTGTCAAATGAGATTAATTATCACACTCATAAAAGAAGATTTTTTAAATGCAAAATATGTAGTAGATAGAATCTCTCTGATTCATGTTTTTAATAAAAAAGAAAGAAAAGAAGAGAAAAATGATGGCTCATCCCTGGTATAAAGGAGACTCAATATAGTGTTAGAAGTCTGTAATCAGGGTTCTTCTCTGTGTGATTATTTAACTCTCATCCTTGAGCTTTCCGGGCAAAATAGTCTTCCTATTAAAATTTACTTCAGCATCTCATTTTCTGATCCCTATTCCTATCTAAACCACATTGTATTCTTCATACGCGGGGCAAAAGTACCTCAGTGGCCTAAGTCAGGAATGGGTATGTAGGGAATGTCTCCTATCACTTATTTACCACAATATTCAATAACATTTGAAAATATTCTGCTTGCCTTCTCATCTGCATTGTTTTTAATCATGCTGAGATGATGACAGACTTCACCTGCTTTTCTCATCTGTAAAATGAAGAAGTAGAAAGAGATCAGCATTAAATCTCCCTAAATTGAAAATAAACACACACAGAGAGAGAGAGAGAGAGAGAAAGAAAGAGAGAGAGAGAGAGTCTTCTTATTTCATAATAGCTTATCGATAATTACACAATGTATGATAAGTTCTTTCCTTATTCAGTCACTGTAAGTATGCAGGGGCCTGGCTATTATTAAAAGTAAAGGACATTCTATGAAAGCTATTCTAAGTCTTTAAGTACTTGCAATCCGTAAAAATGTATCTTATCTCTTTATTGCAGTATGCCAAAGGATTTCCATTTTAAAATACTTCAGTCTGACACCTTCATTAACCACACAGATGTGTTGTTTGATGTGTGATTCTCTGCTAAGACATCTTAGCATCCAACTGAGTAGGGAAGATAAATTGAGAGTGAGTCCAATGAATGCATTTTATTAATGATTGCTGCCTGGTTTGTATACACATCACAGCTCATATCCTGAGAAATTCTTGTTCACTGAATCCATTCCTATTACAGCCATGTATTGCGTTACCACTTCATTATCTGCTGAAAGACCAATTCAAAGTGTGGTTTAACATGCTGAGCATTTGGACAGCAAAGAGCAATTTTTTCTGGCAGGAAATTCTTGGGAGGTCTCAGGCCACTTTCTTTTTATCACTGGCAAGTTGGTTTTCATATTTGAGAATGTAGAGATCAATACAAACTTAGCTATCAAAATAATTTGGTAGAAGAAGCTCTAATATTATGCCATGAAAAAATATCCCATATCTTTATGTTCCATGCTATAATCATCCTAATAATTTCCAAGTGTCTCCACAGGAATTTCCTTTTAAGGTCCCAGGGAAATACAGGCAAAAAATTAAAAAAAAAAAACAAAAACCTACTTTATTTCTTTTTATACCCAAGTTCTACATCAGATTAACTCAGAGCTTCAAATATGAGTCTCTAGGCTTTATTAAACAAATCCCTAAATGTTGGAAAGTTGTCTTGTGCACTTGCATTCAGATGCTAATTACTGTGCCCAGAATCTTGACTTTGCCAGAGTCAAAGCTCTCCTATTACAGTGTTGTGTAAAAATTGTTTTCCATCACCTCTGATGGGTTAACAAAGAGTTTATCACCTAATACCTGGGCAGAAGAGGAGGAGGCAGGATTTCTGATCTCAGATAGGGTTGCTCTTAAGGACCATACAAAAGGAGAGGAGGGGAGATTCTCCATGAGCAGTTGCCCTAAGCAAGTGGCCATGGGAGTCATCATGAGAACGCCAAAGGAACAGGAGAAGACAGGTTAAGACTAAGTTGGCAAGTAATGGGGAACCTGGCCAGGTAGTAGACTGCCAGCCATAAACGGGTTAGAATGGCATTGAAATAGTTTTGCAATAAATATAAGGTCTCTGTGTTTTTATTTGGGAGGTAGAGCATGTGGAGAAAAGTGAGAATAACTTCTATACCTAGGAATGCAAGACATAATTCCACTGTCTTTATAGAACATTGTAAAAATTAACATAATGATCTTCATTATGAAATTTACATTCTCTGGAGTTTTTAAATTATCTCAAAGAATATTGATGATATTTTACAGGTGACATTTCTTAGAAATTTTATCAAATTATTTTATTGTACTTTTCACCCAGATAAGATGCCATGTATGATTGAAAGATGAATTCTAGTAATAAAATATGAGAATAAGTGAAATGAAATCAACATTATTTAATGGGGGTAGTTACGAATTTAGTCCTCAATGAGGTTCTCTGTCTCTCTGTCTCTCTCTGTCTCTGTCTCTGTCTCTGTCTGTCTCTCTCTCTCTCTCTCTCTCTCTCTCTCTCTCTGTGTGTGTGTGCGAATATTGATATTTTAAGTATAAATGCTTCTGTCAATACACATGTAGGCGTTGATATCCAAGAGAGGCAATTTTATCATAAACAAGTGTAAGCTTTCATTTTAAAGCAGATTCTTTCAAAAACAAAATAAGAGTAATACAGCAAAGAAGTATAATGAAACCACATTCTAAAAGTTATTTTTTGTTTGTTTGTTTAAGATATTTTTGCTTTATAGGATAATATGTAGCTCAGGCTAACAAACTCATGGTCTTCTTTTTCAGCTTCCCATGTGCTATGATTAAAGGATGCTACCACTATGTCTGGCTCCTGAGAAGTTACTTTTACTTAGTGAGGGAAAAGAATACCTTATTTCTGGTCAACATGGTCGAGAGAGAAAAACGGATTGGAATGTTGGAATTCAATATTTATTAAAATGTACACAGGTATGTGGAAATTCCATGACCAGAAGGTGAATTGTCCTATTTGATATATTTTAGGAAACCCAAGAAATTAAAATGTGAGGGATCAGATGTAAATTCAATGTCATAGTTGATCTTTCATGCTAGAGATTATGGCAGAGATGACACAGATGAAGGGACACCAAAAAAGAAAAAAAAAGATAGATTTATCAGATAAAGTACCTAGACCTAACCTTCTAAAAGAAAACATGAGCAGAGGCTATTTTATTCTATTATGTAAAGATACCTTTTCATAATTATATCTCACTCTTTTACCTATGCCATATCGCTTTATGAAGTAATATGAACTCAGCGGATGTAAGCAACGAGAATGTGGTCTGGTAATTCAGCCAGTAGAATTAGTCATTGGCATATTCAGCTTCATGAACAGAAATATGTGGAGTCAAAGCACCTGTGGGAAGAAGAAAGAAAACAGTTGGCTCAACAGCTGCTTTTGCAACTCTAAATCTCATGGACCTTTGTGGCAGCTACTTCATCCAAACATCACAGATGCTTTTTTAACAAATGACAAACTGGGAGTTCAGAATCTTAATGCCATTTATCCAAGTCAAGTTGACTCAAGGCTCAAACTTGAGGATGTGGGGTTCCCCATGCAAATCAGAAATTTTGGAACAAGAATGATAATAGCAGTCAATGTATTAAGAAACACTGGCAACTTGTAAATGTCTGTAAATTACAAGTACCTCACTCTAATCCTCTGCAAAATATACTAGAACAGGGAGAGTAAAAGCAAAAGCCCAAGGTTGTAGAGGCTGCCACCCCTTGGTATGTATATGAGGGATAATATTTCAGTATTCACCTCTTCTACTGCACATCTACTAAAAAGACTAAGAGTCAAGCATAAGCACCACCAAATGTTTGCATAATGTACAGGAACAACAACAACAAACCCTTCCATTCTTTGTTGATGGGCATCTAAAATAATGCCTCTTCTTTGGAAAACAATTTGGCAGCTTTGTTACAAAATTTATCATAGGCTTCCCTTATAATCCAACAACTGGGCTCTTAAACATTTCCTCAAATGAGTTTTAAAAGATGATCATCAATAGAAACTTGTACAAAAATGTTAAGGGTAGATTTATTTAACATTAATTGTTGAAATATGCTATGGATTGGCATAGCCTTCAGAATGCAAATGGTAAGTAAGCTGTAGTTCATATTCCAAAACAATGGAATATTATTCAACAACAAGGAGAAATGAGATCTGGAGTCATGGAAAAAGGACAAGGGAATTACAAAGGACCACTGCTCACTGAGTAGATATTGGCAATTGATGGTTTCTGAGGTTCTGAGAATCAGTTTTCTTCAGAGATGCATAGAGATGACCCATTCCCAAGAAGATTACCCAACACCAAAGCACATACTGCAAACAGTGCGTTTACAAAAAAGGATAAAAGTTGTGAAGGAATAGTGAGGAGAGAGCACTGGGGAAGAATTAAAGAGACGAGAATGGGACCTAAGGTGGATTTGATGACTTAATGTTTTAATCAGAAAAATACAACTAGCAACTAAAAGAACACCCAGAATCTCAAGTGCTACAGCTGAGTGAGAGAATCCAAGTGAAAATGGCAATGTGCTATCTGATTTCAACTCCATGGTATTTTTGTATGGCAAAACAGGGATATTATGATCAGTGGTGAGTTGTCACAATGTTGGATGATGGATACAAAGAACACAGATAAATTATTCTCGATGATATGATAATAGTGAATATATATAACAATAGATTTGCTGAAATTGATGCACTATAAAACAACAAAAAGCAAAAGCAAACTCTAGGGTGAGCCAGGGGCTTTAAATAATGTATCAATATTGATTCATCAACTGTAGTAGTTGTAAAGAGCAGATGCAGGATGCTAATGATAAAGAGAACTTCAAAGTAGGAAGGTAAAGTACTTAACGCTGCATTTTACAACTAGTTTCTTCATAAACCCATAGCAGTTCTAAAAATAAAAATCAGAAATTTCCATTAAAACCATTAATTTGGATTACACATTTTTTTAAAAGTTGGATATGGCCATTACTTGTTTTTTCCCCAAATTTATCTTTAAATTTTATTATTTATTTATTTTTGTGTGTATGTGTGTGAACAGGTGTGCACTTGTATATGTGCACATGTACAGGCATGTGCACATATGTCCATGGAGGGCAGAAGAGGTTGTCTGATCCTAGAAACTGCAGTTAAAGGCCCTTGATGCTCTTTCTGGATTATACGTTTTAAACTTCAGACTTTCTTTAAAAAAAAAAAAAAAAAAACCCAACTAACTATTCTAGAAATAGTTAATCTCATTCAGGGGTTTCTACCTCGCCTTTGATCATTCGGTTCCCAGATAAAAGACACACAACACGTATATTTATCGTAAGCCTTAATCAGCACTACAGCTGGGCAGATATCTACCCTCTAGGATATTAGAATCTATTTCTCCAGTATTAACTCCATTTTATAATTTGTCGTGTTTCACCTGGGCAGCTCTTAACTCCAATTGTCCAGTCCTTCTGGCCATATTTTTATGACTCACCCACAACATGACAGCTTCATCCTCTCTCCACCTTCTTCTTTTTCCTTGTGGCCTCCTCAGTCCCCAACCCCACCTATCTCTCTTCTGCCCAGGTAGTGACTATAGGCATCTTTATTCACCAATCAGGAATAACTTGGGTGGTAATGTTACATGGCCTCAGTTGGATATGTCATATAGGTATATGCAAACTCTCTCCTCACTGGGAGCAATCAGGCCTTGGGGGCCAGTATTTAGCATTACAATACAAGCAAAAGACCAAACCTCAACAACTGATGAAACTGATATTTTGGGGATGTCACATATAAGAAAGGTTTGGATGTGTTAGACATGATATTGGTACCAAAGAAATCTCAGACTATAAAAGCTATGAGTCTCTTAGGTATCTTTGTGTAAGAAAGTTATTTACATCCTATAAGCTACCTCACCATGTATATTGAGCTTTACCATTGGTTAAATGACATCTGACAAAGGTAGCTCTGCATTATATTTCTTCATCTATGATTTCATAAATGTGTTTATTATGGGGTGTTTAATGTGTCTTCAGCATTCCTTGATTCTTTCAGCCTATATAATCATAGGTCTTTATTCTGCTTTTTTTTTTTTTTTTTCTGAAGACACCAAAATTGATTCAAAAGGATAAACAGGGCTGCCCTGAGCTGGGACATTGAAGACTATGAGAGGACAGGGAATCATGGGTAAAAAAGAGTTCTTCTGAGAGAAGGACTGAGAGAAGTAATCATGAATAAAAGGTAGTAGAAACAAAAAGAAAGAGGGAAGTGACTATGGAAAGATAAAAGAAAGTGGATTCCTCTTCCTGATATGAAAAGATTCACATAGGGTAAGAGAGATGGCTCACCTTATAAGATCACTATCTGCCTTTACAGAGGACCCAGCTTTGATTCCCTAGAACCCAAAATGTGACTCAAGAGCAACAGTTCCAGGGAATATTGCCCCCTCTCTTGTGTCTCTGCCCTAACAGACACACATACATGCAGGTAAAACAGCCTAAACCTCAGAATAAAATAAAATACTTTCTGAGATTTCCAAGCATGGAGCTTCCAAGTCCATTTTCTTTTTCTGGCCACACAGACAGTCTTAGTGAGAATAAAGCTAATAAAGTTATCGAAATAAATAGAGACAGGAAGGAAAGAGATATGAGGGAAAGGAGAAAGAAATGAGACCATGTTGACAGTCTGAGTTTTTACAATTACCATAACCAGTGTAGCTCCCTTGTCTGTCAGCTTCTAGGTGTGATCTTCTGACCTTGGATCATCATCCGTTTCCTGGCACATCAAGCCTGTGCCTGATTCATTCCAGCATTCCAGATACAGCTCAGTTTCCTGATTCTGCTTCAAGACAAAAGAAGACATTACACTCACTGGGAAGACATACTCTGAAGAAATTACAACATATAAAGGCTGAATCAAATAAAGCATGTTATTATAACATAGGAAGTAAATCCCAAAGCTAATCAAAAAAACAAGCATAGATTGCTCTGGCAAAATGTTTGAAATCATCATGTGGTATCAAAAATTGATTAGCCTTCTATTAGACTACTCGATTAAGGAGTATTTCACAAAAATAAAACTCATTAATATGTAATGGTAAAGATATGTAGTGGAGCTGATGCTGGTGGGCTACCACAGCTCATGTTAAATGCAATTTTTTAAATAAAAATGTTTTACATTTTAATTTTGCTTTTTCAATGAATTGAGTTATCCTTCTCCCATTTATTACATCTGGACAACAGTTTTGCCTCGCTCCTCTCATCCCAGGCCCTCTGTTCTACTTCTCCCCTCCCTCAGATCCACTTGTCCTTCATTTCTCCTCAGGAAAGGGCAAGCCTCCCAGGGATATCAATCAAATATGGCTTAACGAGTTACAATAAGACTAGGCACATATCATCGTATCAAAGCTGAATGAAGCAATTTAGTAGGCGGAAAGACATCCCGAAAGTAGCCAAAAGAGTCAGAGATAAGCCCCTCTCCACTACTGGGAGTCTGACAAAAAAAAACCCAAAAAGCCTATACAACCATAAAATATATGCAGAAGACTTAGGTCAGATCAATACCTGCTTCTTGATTGTTGTTTCAGTCTTTGTGAGTCCTTATGAGCCAGGGTTAGTTGATTATGTAGGCCATGCTCTTGTGGTATCCTTGATCACACTGGCTTCTACAGTCCTTCCTCCCCTTCTTCCATGGGATTCCCTAATGTTTAGCTGTGGGTCTCTGTATCTGCTCCTATCAGCTGCTGAATAAAACATTTCTTTTTTCTTTTCTTTTTTTTTTGGTTTTTAGAGACAGAGTTTCTCTGTATAGCCCTGGCTGTCCTGGAACTCACTCTGTACACCAGGCTGGCCTCGAACTCAGAAATCTGCCTGTCTCTGCCTCCTAAGTGCTGGGATTAAAGCTGTGTGCCACCACTGCCCGGCTGGATAAAGCCTTTCTAATTTTATTTCTTGAATTGCCAGGGAGTGGGAGAGATAGCCAATGGTGAAGAGAACTTGATGCTTTCCTAGTAGATCTGAGTTCCATTCCCAGATTCTATATCAGGCTCCTCAGAGGTACATGTAATTCTAGCTCCAGAGAATTTAGCAGCTCTTTCTGGCCAGCATAGGCACTAGCCCACAATAGAATATTAATGAAGACAGACACATGCACACAAGAAAATCTATTATAAGATTCCTCTTGATATACTGCTACACTCACAGACCAGTGCCATGACCAGTCATTGTCAGAGAGGCTTCCTGCAGCAACAGATGAAAGCAAGCTCAGAGATCCACAGCCAGACATTCTACAGAGACAGAGTCTAAATTGGAGATCTCCATTGGATACCCCCTGTTGGAGCTCAGAAAACTCTGTGAAAGAGTAGAAGGAAAGATTGTAGGTGTCAGGGATGAAGGAGGAGAACAGGAGAACATGGTCCACTAAATCAGCTATGCAGTAATTTCTCATGTGGGCTCAGCTTAATGAAACTGAATTAGCAAGTTTGGGGGCCTACAAGGATCTGCCCCAGGTCTTCTGTATTTATGTTATGGCTGTTAGCTTGATGGTGTGTGTGTGTGTGTGTGTGTGTGTGTGTGTGAGAGAGAGAGAGAGAGAGAGAGAGAGAGAGAGAGAGAGAGGGCGTTAACAGTGTTATTGGGCATTTCTCTAACACTTTTGCATGCTCTTGGGACACCATTCTCCCTATTGGGTTTCCTTGACCTGCCTCAATATGAGAACTTTTACCTTATTTTTCTTGTATCTTGTTTTGTCACATTTGGTTGTTTTCTCTTAGAGTTCTGATGTTTTCTGAAGGAAAATGGGGCTTGAGAGCCTGAAAGGAGTAGAGGGAAGGGAAACTATGCTTGAGATGTATTGTATGAGAGAAGAATCTGTTATCAATTTTAAAAATCTAAAAGAATAAATTGCTTTATTTGTAGATGTTTTAATTATTTTATTTTTGCATGCTGTTAGCTCAAAGTTACAAAGGGACAAGAAACTTATTCATCAGCAAGTATGCAGATTATTTCTTTGATAGGTTTCAGCTGAATTAAAACCAGCACCTTATTTACTGTATTTTTGTAAATGGTATAGATAGATCCTGGCTGGGGAAACATTTCCTACTTAATTATAGTCTAAGTCTTATGGAAAGGACACACATTTACTGAGCATATGCTGTCTTGATGATAATTTCTAGCATTTCTCATTTCCTTCTCCTTGTACAGTTTTCCATATAGTTTGAAAAAGTTCTAAACTGTGTGTTCAGTGTAAAGATGAAGAAGGAGATGAAGAAGCAGAAGCAGACAGAAATAAAAGAGAGGAAAGAGGAAGAAGAGATAGAAGAAGGCAGAGGAGGGGATGGAGGGAGTAGAGGAAGAAGGAAGATGAGGAGGAGGAGGAAGAGGAGGAATAACGAATTTTGATAAATATCGGAGTTTATTTGCACCAAGTATCCCTCTCCATTTCATAAATAAAATGGAAACTGGATGAGCATTGCACACTAACTTTATGAATGCTAGTTAAGTAGCCAATTTATATTTTATCTGGGACATCTAAGAGGTAATTTATTAAGCATATTAATGATGAAACTTTTTATAGACTATATTCATTTAAATAGTGTTTGCCAATCCAATCATCAACCATTTCTTGTTGGGTCTACTGTGTTTGAAACATTTCTCTGGCTTGAGGAACCATGAATATTCATTCAGCACATCCTAGTGGTGAATTCAGACATGAAGCCATTTGTTATAAGACCACAGTGAGATACAGTATAAAGTATATCTATGGTAGACAGGATCAGGGAATAATCATTCTTGATAAGGAGAAAGTAAATTTGCTAGAGATTGTTACTTCTGTAATGATAGAAGAGCAAATGAGAGTTCATCATGGGCACCAGATAAGAATGTGACAGGTAAGGGATGCATGTGTTCTTTAGACAAGGCTTGGCAAATTGTGTCCACAGAATAGAAGATTTCATAGTAAAAATGCAGGCTGTTAAGACTGATTTCAAACAAAGAGGTATGCTAAAGTTCAGTAATGTTTCCTTGTGGATTACTGGGCCATTTTATCTTGTATAGCATAGCCAAAAATTAGAACAGAGTTAGTGATGAATGTAGCTCACCAGGATAGTGCTTATCTTTAGCATGATTGAGACTCTGAATGTGCTACCCAACACAAACAAACAAGCATTGAGTGTCTCATATTTACTTTTAGATTATATAATAGCAGGAGGAGGTATTTGACATGGGCTGTGGCATACACTGACCATATATTGTACATATACATAAGTGTTTATCAGACCAGACACCAAACAGATAATCCTGGACAGACAAAATCAAGGGAGGTATAATTAGCGTTAGAACAGAGAAGAAAAAAAGGAAAGGAAGAAAAAAGAGAGATGAAAAAATAAGGAAATATTGGGTGAAGAAAGAAATAATTCTAATCTTTTAAGTTGCACACATCCAGCTAACATGTTGAGTAGTTGGAGGTTCTTAGTGGACTTAATTTGAATGCTGCCAGAGAGTAAACATATGTTAGAAGGATCTTGGTGACAGTAATGTTGAAGTAGATCATGAGAAGTATATTTTAGTCCTGTAAATATGGGGCAGTGATAATATTTTATATAAGAATAGATTAGCTACACTCAAGTGAAGTCTACCGAAAGCATCCCTGCCCTCTTCTCTCTATACACTTGAACTGGGTAAGCCTCCCCTTCTCATTTTATAGTTAGTCTCCTCTAGCGGTTCTCACAACTATGAAGAGGGCATTGTATAGCATCTGTTTGTAACTGCACAAAAGTAGGTGGAGCATAAGTGCACATGTAGTAGGTCTTTATTTTTACTCAAGCCATATTGCATATACACATCAATGATTCAATAAAATCACACTGATTATGCTTTTAATTTAAATATATTTTACATCTTAAAACTTTTTTCTCATATGAGCATAATACATATGTGCCAGTGATACACAAGCATATGCAGAAGGCAGTGAAGAACATTCGAGAGTCAGTTACTTTCTTCTACCATTTGAATGTCTTAAACTGAACACAGCTCATCAGGCTTTGTAGCAGCTGTCTTAGCCCTCCAAGCCAACCCCAAGCCCTTCCTTCCTGTTTGGACATAATGTTCTAAACACTATTGATAAAGTTAAGTACTAATCCATTGGCTATATCATCATTTATTGACAAGGTGTTTAAGTCTCCTAGATTTTTGTTTTTGTTTTTGTTTTTTTGGTTTTTGTTTTTTTGTTTATTTTTTTTAATTGTAAACACTCCTAGTCTGAGCATACTTGGATTTTCTCTTTTTGAGCTGGTAATATTTTCCCCTAATATTTAAAATAGTTTCTAAAAATTGTGTTTCATTTGAGTGACATTAATGACAGACAGCATTCCAACAAATGCTGGAAGGAGGTCTTTCTTGGTTGATGAAGAAAGTGCTGGTAACATAACCAGTTGCATTTCTCACTGAATCAAGAGATTCTTTCTCCTCTCCCTCAGCAAATCAGAATTCTGTTTTAGACACTTGAAGCACCTTTAAGAATACGAACAGTTTGACAGGGCCAGTGTAGGAGAATGCCAGGGTGGGGAGGCAATAGTGGGTGGGTGGATGGGGGAGCACCTTCATAGGAGCAAGGGGAGGGGGGATGCTATAGGGGGTTTCTGTAGGGGAATACGGGAAAGGGGATAACACTTGAAATGTAAATAAATAAAATAGGCAATAAAATAAAAAGAAAAGAAAAGAATAAGAACAGCTTAAGGTTGTATGCAGAGGTAGCTTAATCTTCTTTCATTAACTTAAGAATTCACATTTACTTTATTTCACTTAATAAAAAAAAGCATTTTAACCATAAATTTTTATCAACTTTTTAGCAAGGTGAATCAATTACCCATAAAAATCCCGCAACAACAGGAATGATACTAAAATATTTTCTTTATTTAAAGATGCAAATGCTTCTTTAAAGAGAATTGATTCATTCTGTCATGCATTTAAGGACCACACAGTTAAGATGTATTTTTACCCCAGGGACGAAGTTCCAAAATCTGTCTTTAATTTAAATTGTGTTGATATTTTTCATCATTTTCACTTTATTGTATAATTATTCTTTCTCACATTGAATTCCACTTTAACATTTGTGTTTAGGGAAATCTTAATTTTACAGAACAGTTACAGAGATGATAAAGGCTACTCGTACGTGTACTTCCTTACTTCCCTTAATGTTAACATTCTTTCCTAAAGGGCGGAAGTTAATATATTAGCTCATGTTTAGACAGTTGTGTTAGTAAGGATTTATGGATGGAACTTTTGATATTACTTAAAAACACAGCCTCACAGCACACTCAGTAATCTCCTGGGTCTTACAAATTTTCTGATTTCACATCGACAATGATCCCTGAGTCTGAAGTGTGGAAGTTGTTTTGAAGGTGTGTCCATTAAGAATGGGCTCCACAACTCTGCGTTTTGACTGGTTGTAGTTTTCTGTAATGGTCTTTTTCTGTTGCAAAGAGAAGGGTACTGTTGCTGCTGTTGTTGTTGTCATTGTTATCGCTGTTGTTGTCGCAGTTGTTGCTGAGAGGACAAGGGGAAAGCCTATATAGCATCATCCTCCATACAGAACAACAGGCAACTAATGGATTCTGAGAGCGGGAGAAATTGTATTCCCTGGGGAACGGCACACCAATTATTATTTAATGCCAAATGGTCAGCCTGGAAGACATATGTACAAGAAACAAACACACTGAACATGATATGCTTATATATTTAAGAAATTATATGTATATACATATAACTATAGGGAAAAAATTTAATGAATAATGAGATCATGAATTTGAAAGATATAAACGAGGGGTAAATTGGAGGCTTTGGAAAGAGGAAAGCAATGGGCGAAATGTTGTAATTTTAATTATAAAATGAATAAAAGAGCTCAGAAAAACTGAAGACACTAGGACACAACACTATTTGATAAGTTGTAGACTTAATATATGTTTCATTCACTTTTCTAGTAATGTCCTCTTTCTGTTTGAGAATCACATTTGGAGTAAAATTTGTATTTTGTGACTGTGTCAGACTATTGAATTCTTTACTTATCTGACTCAATTGCTATGTTGAAATTTGTCCTCTGAGTAAGGCTTGGGGAAAGCAGTAGATGCTTCTGTCTTACCAAATGTTTTGCTTGCCTTTCAGATTTTATATTTGACTCATCTTCTCTTTCCCAGTATTTTTCAAGTCCATGGCTTAGGTCCCGGCAGGATGGCACAGAGCTGCAACCCCAAGTCTTCCTATGTTAAAGAGCAAAGATAAAGCTTTAGTGGGCAGACTGTGTTTTCATATGGAGATTATATCTTAGGACAGAACAAAACAAAATTTCTTTGAATAATTTCTTTGAAAAATTTCTTTGCTTCTTTGAATAAGTTAATTTCATCAAAGCTGCTTTGGCTGATCAGGCTTTGACTCCATACTGGGGGCTCAGAGCTACAGGACTCTGCAGGAGGATAAAACTGGTGAAGGTCTTGAATTCTTACCCTTGCATAGACTATGTCAGGTCTGGGTTGTTATATGGCATTAACTTCAGTAAAAGACTCAATATTATGAAAAAATTGTTTTATTTATAATCATTTTATTTAATGGAAAAGAATTTCATACAATATATTCTGATCTTGTGCCCCATCTCCTCCCAAATCCCTTCCACCTCTTCACCCACCTGTCTCCATGTTCATTCTTTTTCCTTCTCTTTAGAAGTCACATAAATAGATAAATGAACATTAATAAGAATTAAAAAGAGTACACACACAAGAAGCATATAACAAGCATGCAAATAAAACCTGTAAAACCACAAAATTCTAAATAATAATATACAGGCAAAAAATTAGTAAGACAAAAAAAATATGCTAAAACACAACAGTGACACAAAATGCATTCAAAAATACCACTGAGTTCATGTTGTGTTAGGCACCTATGGTTAGGCATGGACCTATCCTTCAGTGAGGTTAATAGACCCAACATAGGTTTCGTTGGAGATAATTAAGTTTTTTTCTCTGCAAGCAGGATGTCAATCACAGATAGCTGCTTTGTTAGGGGTGGGAGCAGACGTTCAGTTTCTTCTCTCAGCACTGGAACGTCATGTGGCTTGAACTTGTGCAGGCCTGGTGCATACTGCCATGGTCTCTGTTAGTTTACATGTGTATTTTTCCTTTTTTCTCAAGACACTATTTTTTAGGAAACATGCGTCTTCTCTGACTCTTACAGTCTTTCTGCCCTCTCTTCTGCCCAGCTCGCTGAACCCAGAGGAGACCCGTTTGAAGTAGACATTCTAGTTAAGGAATGTTCCAAGACCTTCCTCTCCCTCCCTCTTTCCCTCCTTCCCTCCTTCCCTCCCCTCTCCCATTTTCCCTTCCTCTCCCTCCCTCCCTCCCTCTCCTTCCCTCCCTCCCTCTCCTTTTTTTCCTCCCTCCCTTTCTCTCTCTCTCCCCCCTCTCTCCAAAACCAAAACCAACCAAACAAAACAAACACTTGACATCAATAAAACAAATATTTGTCTTTCAAAAACAATTTAAGTGTGTGTGTGTCTGTTTCTGTTTGTGTGTGCGTGTCTGTATCTGTGTGTCTGTGTGTCTGTGTGTCGAAGTACTTGCTTTCAAGATACCACAGTACGAACATGGAGATCGGTGGAAAACTTGGGGGATTAGGTTCTCTTCTACCATGTAGGTGCTATGAATCAATCTTAGGCCATCAGATTTGAAAGCAACTGCCTTTATCTACTGAGCAGCTGTCTTGCTGCCTACTATTTTGTTTTGTTATTTTTTAACATAAATGGATATAACTTCCACTTACAAGTGCAAATATAAATGTATGTAGTCCCCAGAATTTTCTTTCTTCCCCATATATTCAAGTGTGTTCCCCCAGGAACCTTGCATACCAACAAGCGTTCCTACTTCTGCAAAGCTCTGCTGGGAGGACAGGACGGTATGTCCTAGGACTGGTCCCTAAGGCCCTTTCTCACCAGCCTTCCTTTCCAGTCCTCACTACTCAAGAATGCTTCCTTATGAACCCAGGCTCACAAGCTCAATGTGTCTGCTCTGAGTCACTGAGAATACTCCTGAAATATGACATCTGCAGTGCCGGAGAGAGCAGGATGTGGTTGTGAGAGATTTAAACATTCAGCGGGATCATAGAGTGTCTGTTATTTCAAGTTGGGTTTGATTATTTTTTTTTAACTGCCAGACTTTCAGACTATACAATAGCAGCTTTCTTCCAATGTAACTCTTTACTTCCTTTTATGGTAAAGTTTAATAGTGTGAACATATGGAGAGTCTGGACGTCTGCCAAATGTTTTAAAAGACAAGGTTAAAAATACCGCAGCAATGAGTTTTGTTCCTTAATGTATGGCTCCTTTATTCCCAGTCAACGTGGAAGATAAATCAGAGCTAGAGTTGGCTGGAGCATTAACTTGATATTTCTGGCAAGTGTTCATGGCATCTCATTTGAGAGGGGGAAAGAGAAGTGGTTGTCCTGAGGTAACATTAAGAGAGTGTAAAAAAAAAAAAAAATAGATTTTATAAAAAGCAACAACCAGAATCACAGCTTAATTGAAATATCTAAAATGTAAATACATGGTCCAATGTTTTTACCAGCAAATTGAGGCTTAAAAGATCATCATTGCCATGACTGCTGAATTGGTGATTACATCCTCTGCTCTTGGTCATCTGTGTTTGGAATTTATCTCTCTCCATTTCTGTCTACCCCTGTCTCTATCGCGAGGTTAGTTGTTTTCTGCTTTGCACTGCCTGATTCCAGAGTTCACCTCCACATGTGTAGAGATGGACCTGTATGAGTCAGTTCAGAACCCAATCTTACCAAACCTCTGATTCAGCCACATGTCTATAAATAGGGATTTGCTGACCTGCCCTTCTCACCCCAGTGTCTGACATCACAGATCCCATTTGTAGCCAACTTGACAGCTGGGAGGCATCTCACCCACTTCCATGACATGATATTTGCCCTAACATGCTCTGCATGAGACATGGAGGGTAAATGAATCACAGCATGGTATAAGGAGGGCCCTTTGCATGAACTTCCTAGGTCACTAGGATAATGTTTAATAATTCATGTTCTCTTTGAGTTAAGTGCACTTAGGATCCTGCATGGCTTAATATAACTTCCAGTGGGGAACTCCTGGACTCAGCTCACTTATGTAGCAAGATATGATTAAAGACAAAGAGCTAAAAGAGGAATCCACAGAACTTTGCTAAGCCTGTCCCCCTTCTCTTAAATGAATACTACTTTCTTTTTTGGTATGCTGGGCAAACTTACAGTTCTCTATCAGAAAACCGAGACTGTTAAGAAGTCTGGTACTCAACTGGCACAAGGCATATGAATACTAACTAATAAGTGATACAATCCCACTATTTGTGTCAATGGGCTGGTTTAACTCTCCCAATATACATACCGTGTACACGTTGTCTGTAACTTGTTTGCATGTACTCTGTATCATATGTTATTTTATTAAAGATCCATGATTGAGTTCTGTCTGGGATACTGAGGAAACCAAATATATAGAGAGATGAATATATGTGCTTTGTAGGTGTGTGTATGAGGTTATAAATGTGTGCATGTGAGTTTATGTGTATTTGAAGGTATGTGTACTTATGTGTGTATTTGTGAGTCTATGTGTTTGTATGCATTTGTGTGTATAGGCATGCATGTATGTGCCTGTGCACTCGCCCAAGGGAGAACTTGAATACACATACACATACACACACTTTTCCTTTATGTCTCAACATCTTAAATTTTGTAACAAGTTTTCTCACTCACCAAACATGAGTTCAACAATTTGGCTAGACTAGATGGCCAATAACCCTCAGACATCCTCCAATTTCTGCCATCCCAGAACGGAGATTACAGATCCATGCTTTAGTGCACAGCTTTTATATGAGTCCCAGGTATCTGAACTCAAATCTTTACTCTTACAAGGCAAGCATTTTATGTCAGTATATTCTACCCAAACCATGACAGGTTTTGATGTTTCTACTCAAAGATGGCTTAAGTTTTTTCTGCCCAGTACATATTAGCCCAAGCAAGCTATATTACCAAATAAGATTTCAGTTAGTTAGAGTGCTGTTTATTCCCTGGGAAAGATCACCAAAGAAGGTGTTTATGGAGATAAAGCTATCTTCTACTACTATATAAAACCACTGACTTATTTTTACTAATATAACTGTAAAGCTAACTTCAGTGAGGAGGTTCCATGGTTTCTGGATATCCTCCTTAGCATAAACAAACAAGCAATCCCACAACCACAACTACCGCCTCACAATTCTTTCTTCTCCAGGTCACCTGAAGCCCTTGAACAGCTGCCACAGGACAGTACAGAAAGGAAAGACTTGCCTACACTGAAATAAAAAGACAAGGGGTAAAGGGGGTTATGGAGAGAATTCAATTTTTAAAAATAGATTTTCTTTGAAATGTCATACCTGTGTGCAATACATATTAATTGCATTTTCCACCAGTCCTCTCCTTAGGCCCTACATTGGCCTCCCTCCCTAGAATACATCATTTCTACCTTTAAGTTCTTTTTAAATATTTTTATAACAGAGCCCAATCAGTGGTTCTCATATGCACATGGTTGTCAAGTCATCAACTTAGGCATGGGCAACTTGCCAGTGGCCATCACTCAAAGAAAAGTGACTTTTGGTAAAAAAATAAAATAAAAAAGCAAGTGACTCTTGGTACCTCAGTAGCCATCAGTTGTCAATAGCTCTTTATGTAGTGAGATTCTTCAGAAGACACTTCTGCCTCTATACTAGGGTTTTTAACTGTATATAACTAGGGTTGCTCTGAGTTCTTATGTGCAAATGCCATGCAATGCCCAGAGGAAGACATTTTGGCCATTTTTCTATGGCTTCTGACTTTAACAGTTATTCTTTTTGAACAGCCTTCCACAGTGTTCTCTGATCCTTGGGGAGAAGTTGAAATCATTGTACCATCCAAAGCTAAGCACTGACAGTTGTTTATTCTTACCACTTGACATTGCATCATTATGAGCCTCCACGTTAACCAATGCTCACTGCAATAAGAAGCCTCTCTGTCCAAAGTTGAGAGAAGCACAAGCCTATGTGTAAAAAGACAAGCGTTCAGAAGGCAGTGTGACAACATGAACATTTAGCAAAACAATGTCAAATGGTTCCCCTTGGGCCTATATCAACCATAATCTTGAGCTTTGATCATATTTATAATACAAGACAGATTTCCTCCTCTGGAGCAGTTCACAATTCCAGTAAAGAGTCACAAATCTTGAAATGACATGTATTGGGGAGAGGCTCCAATGGGAGGCTGGAAGGAGGGATTTGGGGCAACTATAATTAAAATGAATACCCCCATAAATTTTCTTAACATTATTGAATCAGAGGGGTATACCTTACCTGGAAGATTAGCTGTGAAACACACAGGAAAGCAATGAGTAAGATCTGTGATGTTTTTACTTCCCCAATGGAATTCTTAGTACCTTGTAAGACAGCTGTTCTCAACCTGTGGGTTGTGCCCCATTTACCAAACTTCTGTTTCCACAAAACATTTATATTGTGATTCATAACAATAGCATATTTAAGAAGTAGCAACAAAAGTAAGTTTATGGTTTGAGGTCGAACCAACATGAGGAACTGTATTAGAGAGGCACAGCATTAGGAAGGTGGAGAACAACTATCTAGCACTATGGAATTTAGCCCACAGGGAGAGAGTTTTCTGGTCAGTCCTGAATCCAAAGGAAACATTATCTTCTATTGTAGGCTCTTTATATCTAGTTGTAGTAGGTAACCGAGAGTCAAATGAATAACCTGCATTAATTTGGATGCTTCTCGAACAAACAAATTCACATGGCTAGTTAGTACTTTAAAAGGTGTCCAACATGCTTATCCACCAGAAAAATTATTTAAAAGTTATTTTAAGATCCCACCTTCCCAAAGTCAGATAAACAGTCATCAGAAATACAAATGATAACAAATTCTGTGATGAATATGCTGAATGAGAAACACTTGTGCACTTGTTCTAGGGAAGGTGAATTGGTACGGGCACTTTGGAAATTAGTCTGAGAGATTAATCTACATATGGAATTACATGTGATTGAGGTATGCCACATTGGCCATATACTCAAAAGACTCTATCTCTGATCATGAAGATCTTTGCACATCCATGTTTGGTACCTCCATATTCACAATAGTTCATTATTGGCCCAAATAGAAACATCGATTTGGGATACGAAAGCTAACTATATATTATTATATATTATAATTGTGGTTAAAAAGAAGTTAGTATCAATACTAATATGTGTAGCCAAAAGTCTTGTAGGAGAGCTGGGTTCATGTAGTCAGTCTTTGAAATAATTCTATAATACAAAAACATATGTTAGTCCATTTTTTAAGGCTATAATAATATATCATGGATCAGGTACTTTATAAAGTAAAGATGTTTATCGAGATCACCATTTTAAGGGCAGAATATCGAAGAGTAGGTTGACACATGATCACTTGAGAATGGATGATGTCATAGTGGGAATTGATATGAAGGTAATCACATGGCCAAGACAGGAAGCCAAAGATACAAGAATACAAGATGGATTAGTCTGGAGAGAGAGATAGAGATAGGTAGATAGATGGATAGATGGATAGATGGGTAGATGGGTAGATGGGTAGATGGATATATGGATACATGGATGGATGGATGGATGGATGGATGGATGGATATAGATATGAACAATATCATCCCACAAGAACAGTATTCATTCCTTCTAAAAGCAGCAAACCTAGTGACCGGCTCCTTTGTCCTCCTTCATGTTTTCATGTACACTCACTGAAAGCCATGTGTCAATCGTAAAACTTTGGAGGGCAAACTCAAACTATATCTAAAACATAACTACATCGTAATACTTATCATCTGGGAGAGAATAAAACAATGGGTACCATGGATAGCTGCTGTGCCTCAGGTTC
This sequence comes from Rhynchomys soricoides, assembly GCA_019843965.1. Classification (NCBI taxonomy): domain Eukaryota; kingdom Metazoa; phylum Chordata; class Mammalia; order Rodentia; family Muridae; genus Rhynchomys; species Rhynchomys soricoides. The sequence goes on along the minus strand of JADRCH010000184.1, from coordinate 1,597,208 downwards.
ACTCTCAGGGGACATCATTGTGACCTCAGTTTCCACGATGAGAGTATAAGCCTTGAGGGGGATGGCGATATAGAGAAGAAAAATAAGAAAGACTATGAATTTTAATTCTTTTCTCAGACTTTCATTCCTTCCTGGAGGTAGGGAACCTATACTTTAAAACATCGCATTTCTAATATGAAGATGAAACTCATACAAAAATACTTATTATAGCCTTACTTTTGATTTCAATTTTTTGTAGTTAAATGAAACTATAATTTCCTCGTGCAGATCAGCCATCTGTGAATCTGTTCCTGCCCGCATCCATGCCACATTAACCTGGCTGGGAATAATGTGCTATCTTGCTGATTAAAGTTGAGATTCGTGCCCTTTCTCAGTGCTGGGCTTTAGTGACCATTGCTGATAGAGTGGACTTGATGCATAAGAGGAACGTTGGCATTTTGTAGGTATAATACATGCATTATTGAAAAATAAACAAAGACTTTAACATAAAAGCATATCATCTCTAACTAAACCCAGCCCTGGCAGTTTTCGACTGCTGCATATGTGCCGGGGGTGGGGGGTCGGGTGGGGTGGGGGGTTGTGTGTGGAATTTGAGCTGGAGTATGCTGCCTGGTCAGAGGGGCTGGGTTTAGTCAGGGAGGATGAACCTAACCCTCAAGAGACTGGAGGCCCCAGGGAGTTTAGAGGTCTGGTGGGGTGGGGTGGGGGATGGGGACATCTTCCTCGTGAAGACAGGGGGCAAGGGCAAGGCGGGGAGGAGGTATGGGATGTGGAACAGTGGGAGGGTGGACCGAGAGGGGAATCAAATCCGGAGTTTTAAATAAGTAAATAAATAAATAAGCAAGCATATCACTCACACAAATCCCAAATACGACACAATAAGTGTCTGCCAATTTCTAAATAGGGTAACTGTAACAAAGAGCAAACCAGTTCCCAGACAATGGGGTAACCTCTTAGCTCTTATTCCAGATGTGACTCCCACAACACCCTGTGTTCTGGCACTGTAAAAGAGAACGACCTGAGAGAATGCACCACTGAGAAAACCTCATTCAGAAACTGGAGAACTATTTTTAGTGTGAAGCTAATTAATAATAATGCTGCACAGGCAGTAGGTGCTAGCTTACAGAAGGAAGAAGGCATTTGAGTGTGTTAATGGGTCAACAGACAGTACCAAGGACCCATCACCTGGCACATCGCACCTGCCGTTTCTCACAGACCAAATGTCAGAAAGTGAGGAAAAGAGGAATCACACTTTTGGGGGTCTCAGATCTCAGAATAAGTGGGTACAGAGAAAGTAGCTCGGAAATAGAATCAAGATGCAAATGATTCATACACTGCTTGTACTGTTTGTCTTCGGTGTTGGGGACTATGGACTACTCTTTCCTAACAATCAAAACTCACAAATGAGGTGGGCTTCTGAGAATGAGAATAACTTAACTATGGCTTTCAGGACAAAAGGAGATGTAATTCTCCCGTTTGCTGGATCATATAACTTCATCAGTTGACAGGACTATCAGTAAAGTCATCCGTCCAAAACCACATAGAGGTGGTATGCTGTGAAGACCTAGAAAATGTGGCCATGAAGGTACATGATAGCTATGTCAAGATATTTTTAAAACAAGGAAGCTTAATTGGTCAATGCTCTTCCTGGGTCCTAAGGGCCACACAGCAATTCTAGATTACCATGGCTTTCTACAATGCAGAGTTTGTCTTCAAATGTTTTCCTATGAAATGGAGAAGTGACTAAGTCCCCAAATAATTTTCCTTTTTTCTAATCCCATAACTACACATTTCAAAGTAGGAATTTTAAAAGCAAAGTATGTAATCACCAGCAAAAGGGCATAGCTCAGTTCTTGAAGATCAGCTGTAACTGGGTTGTTTCGGGATGAGAACAAATTCTTTTTATCAATACTCTTGTCTAAAGCTGGAACACTTTGAATCCTAGGGGAAACTTTCCTGACTTTAATTTTTAATTAAATCTTTTCCTTGCCAGCAAATAATACAGTTTAGGGAAAGGTCATCTGCAGAAATTGTGATTCTTAAGTGGAGCCAGAAGGACAAGTACAAAAGGTATTTAAAATATTCTCTAATTCCTTCCAGGATGTTCAGAGAGTGATGCAAGGTTTAGTTAAATGAAATAATATTGATCAAGTCCCTATTGTGTCTCAAAAACTATGTCAGGTGTAGAATATATATAAGATTCGGGGCTTATCCTACCTTTTCATATGAGGAACTTGAATTTGAGCCTGTATCTAGAAATGGAAAATATCAGAAATTAGACACAGAATTAGGGATTAGGGGGTCTGATTCTCAGATATGTGTTTACTGAGTAAAGGTATAAATTTAGTAAATATGAAAAACCCAGATCAGAAATATGTATATCCAAAATATGATGGAAATCAAGTTAAAAATATATCCCAATCATTGTCTCCATTATTTTAGGTGGGGAACTATAAGGCACTGGACTAATATGATGCTTATTTTACTGATACATACTATATTTTATGTTTTTTTTTCTAAGCAAATGTTATATTCTTGAATGTGTGTAAATATGTGATTATATAATGTTGCTTCTAAAATAAAAGCGCTTGATAGTCATCTCTTTCGATGCCCTTGCAAGTGAGTCATGCTAACACGGGTGAAACTGCCTAAGAACAAATTTAATTATTAAAAATCATATTATGAAAAGGAGAGAAGGTCAAGAAGTTCTATCCCTATCAGAGAAGTTATTGACCATGGATGACCTCTGGGGAAAGGGAAGTCAGGTTCTGTTGTTGTTGTTATTGTTGTTGTTGTTGTTTTTCTGGGTTTTTTATTTAGGGGTGTGGCTTCAAGGAAATTATTTGTTATGGCCTGATACATATGCAGACAGCACTCAGTGGCCTGGTTTGGTTTAAGAAAAAAAAAAAATTGGTAAGGCAAAGGTAAGGGACCTGGGAAATGTTGGAGCATAAAGTGGGGAGTGGAAATGATTAAGCTACATTGTACATATGCATACAATCCTCAAAAAAATGGAGTTTATGAAGGTATCCATTCATGCCAGTGATGGTGTCAACAGAATAACACCATGAAATCCTGTGGTGTGAAAGGGTCTGTAATTAAATCCCACTGTTCTTTGATAGAGCAGAGAAACTTCACACTACTATGTATGCTGACCTTAAGTTTCACTCATCAACTAACTACCCCTTTAAATGGAAAGCTAATTTTTGTTTGAGGTAGAACTACAGAAGCATCAAAAAACACATCTAAGTGAAATACCAAAATAAACTGAAATACTTAGAAAGATCTTCATAATTATGGGGTGATTGCAGTGGTCTTAGAGCACTTGTAAACCTGGCAAGCAGTAATTATATTAATGGGATCATCGTTGTCCCTATTCCAACAGTGTGCTCCACATGAATTGCCTTTACAAACCAATCAGGATTACAGCTATCCTTAAAAAATGAAAAGTAGCAGCAATCCCTTAGACTCCTGTGGTGCTTTCATATTTTAAGAGTTTACAGTTTCATTTGTCCTTGCCAAAACCCTAGGAAGAGCAGTAATTGTCCTTACTCAGAGAATAAAACAGACCCAGAGAGCTGTCTTTACTGTCTCTTTGGACTCCAATAATCAGTTACAGAGTTGACATAGTCCTATCTTTTGATACTAAGTCTAGTTTTACAACTTCAAGCCACACTATGACACTTTGAGTAAGTAAGCACACAGTACACCACAGTTCAGGTAGATCCAATCCTGGAACAAAATTTTGTACATTACTATCCATTTAATAAGCATGTCAGTAAGGCCCCATTCTGTGCCCAGTACAGGGTTGTGTATTAGGAATGCCATATTAACAAAAACCTTCTATCATCTAAAGAGACAGTATCAATGCACACAAGTACACACACACACACACACACACACACACACACACACATGTATATGCATTCTATATAAAAACCCAAAATATATATGTATAAAAATTGTCTGAATATGGAAAATTTGTCGAAGCTGATTAGATGTTCAACTTTCAAAGGATTAAAAATCAATGTGCTGGGTATCTGAGAAATGAATATGCACCGACTATGCTGTATGTGAAGAGTGTGGAAGAGAAGTCTAAAACAAAGGAGCAGAAAGTGTAAAGCTCCTGACTGATGAGTGTCAGGAGTGCAAAGAGAGATGCACATGGAAGGCAGATCTTAACTAAACCCTGGAAACTTAGCATTCTTTTAAAACCAGTGGTAGACAACTGAAGGCCTTAGTGCTTAGGCAGAAGCATGATCAACTTTCACTCTACCATGAAAGTTTTAAAAAGATTCTATCAGGTTTCAGTTTTCTGAAAGTTAGTTAAGTCCTTTCTCAGCAAAAATAGTCACTCCAAACTTAAATACTATAAGTTTGGTTTTGTGTCTAATGAGAAAGTATACTACACAAAAACTAGGGTGACTATTAATGATTAGCCTCTAAACCCAGGAAGCATCAAAAATCACGTCTTTCATTTAAAATAATGAATGAATAAATGAAAGGAAAGAAGGAAGGAAGGAAGGAAAGAAAGAAGGAAGGGAACCTAGCCACTAAGGTACAAGTTAACAACAGAACTATCTCTTATACCTGCTGGGAAAGGGAAAATCAGTCTTCTCCAATAGAGTGACACTGAGTACAATCACTCCAGGACAGGCCTTTTGTTCAGTAGTAGTTGACCAACATATAATGGACTCCACGGTTTTTTGTGTGTGCTTTTATTTAGATACAGTTTGGTGATGGGAGGTATTGTTCTTCTTTGCTTTGTTTTTCCTTTTGGATGTTGTTTTATTTTGTTTTCCTGACTTTGGGGAGGTTGTTGTATTTTGTTGTTGTTGTGTTGTTGTTGTTGTTGTTGTTTTCTTGTTGGCTTATTTCAGGCTTTTTTGAGAAAGAAGTTCAGACTGAGTGAGTAGAAATGGGAAAGGATCTGGAAGGTCTTCAGGGAGGAGAAGAATATAACTCAAATATATTTAAATTTAAAATTGTTCTAAATAATAAAAATAAAATAAAAAGAAATGAAAGATGACATGTAACTTTACAAATGTAAAAATCTAAGAAATGTTAACTCATCACCTTTCAAATTCCAGGCAAGGAAAACAAGATTCAGGAAAAGAGTTCTCAGGATTTAATGTGAGAGGGGCGTGGGTGGTTGGTTCTTTGGCTACCTTAGTACTTTCAATTATTAGGAAGATGTAAGCAGTTTTCCGAGGGGATCTCCCCTTCTTCATTGCATACTGTATGCAATCAAAATACTATGGCACCTTCTGATAATGAAGAGCTTCAGTTCTCAAACGAATGGCAAATACTCACTCCAGAAGGGACATGCATGCAGTTATGTCTTTTCTGTAACAGCAAATGACCTTGCTAACTGTCATCTTCCCAGTGAGGCATCTCGCTCAGCTCAATATGTATGAAATTTATGAATGCAAGGTATAAATATAGTCACTAGCTATTCATTCAGTCAGCATATATGAATCACCCGTGCGTGCCATGCCATAATTCAATGAAATGGAATCCTATTTTACACATTTTTGGAACAAAGCAAGAGAACAGGCCAGCAGCATTTGCAATTTTCAACATTGTTTCCAATGCTCATTGACTAGAATATCAGGTGAAATATGTAATGCCTTGTCCCATATGATTCAGATTTCTCATCAGTAAAAGTAGGATAATAATTCATAATGATCTTACTGCTTATGGAAATAGTAACTGAAGGTATGCTACATAGGACCTGCAACCCAGAGCTTAACAAATGGACCAGAGTTATAAACAAGGATATAAAACTGATGTTTTTATTTTTTATTTTTAACTTTGTCCTGTATTTTTGGTTTTGTTGATAAATAATTAAGTATGTATTTAATAGTGAAAGTGTAAAATTTGGTATAAAGTTCCATATCTTTAGAATAAAAATTCATTGGGATATATAGACTCCAGGTTCTTCTTCATTTTTGTTCCTGAAGCTCTTTTAGACAGGAACAATTATGGGTTAGAGTTTTTGACTGTGGGATGGCAACTTTGTGTCTCGCTAATTTCGGTATTTTTAAAACAATGTTCTGTAAGGAAATTTATTTAAGATACAGACTCAGCAGATTATACTTGAGATATATGTGTATATACATATAAGTATATAATAACAATTAGTGCTGAAAGATAGCATAGACTTGAAGGAGAGCAAAGAGGTATGTGTGGGCAGGTTTGGACGGAAAAAAGAGAAAAAGAAATGATGTATCTCAAAATAATGAAAAAAGGAAATTTCTCTGAAAGCAAAAATATAAACAAAAAATTAAAATTAATACAAAAAGATTCCTAGACGCATGAATAAGTAAAACATCACTTCTGATCCCCATGACATATCTGGTGATTTATTTATTGATTTATTTTTTGAATAGGAATTTTACTCTACATGAGAAATGGTTAGAAACAGACTTTGTCTATTCTTGGGTGTAGGAAAATGACACTAATACAGAAAATATCTGTAGGGACCTATAGAGTACTTTTAAATGACTGGGATGTGATTTGTCACTTGTTAGAGAGTTATCCATAGTCAGAAGGCGGAGAGATGCTTCCATCTAGCTACTGAGGGATTCTGCTCCAACAATCATGCTGTTTTTCTATTGGATGGAACTGATTAGAAGTTTCTATTTGACTCTGTCCTTTTTGTATGAAGTGCTGGCCCAGCAGTTTGTTGCTAACTGGCTACCCAGTGGGACTGCCTATGAACCCAGAACTCAACTTAGCTGCAGAATAGCTGGCAAGAAATTAACTCAGCCTGGCCTACCCTTGACAGAGTGCTGTAGCTGCTGGAAAGACCATTTGTGTCTCATAGATCCCTGACTGTGTGGCTGGTTATTCTGGCACACCAACTCCAGTCTGGTCTTGGGTTATGCCGGTCATTTACCGTTTTAAAATTGGGAAATATGATCATATTCCATCACATTACCACTCCATTTGATAAAGCTACCTTCTCTTTTTATGTTTGTAAATGTTAAGATTTCTGCTGCCTTGTGGTGCATGCACAAAAAAATAAGTGGTTCATATAATTTGTGGTGTTTCAGGCTTTTAAACTCTACCAGTGAATATTATGGGGAAGACTGGGGGCTCAAATCATTCGGGTTTGAAATTGTAGTTCAGCTCATACTACTCCAGGTTCCATAGCATTGAGAATGCTATCTTCTCTCTATCAGCAAGATAGGCTGAGGGTGAGATTAATGTAAAGATGACATAATTTAGGAAGCAAGCAAGAATCAGAATATGTATGTCAGTTTTGCATGTAAGCATCTTTTCTCTTTCACCTTCACTCTAGACAATGTCTGAGCCTCAGAATCTCATGAAGTAGACATTTAGAGCACCAACTGATCTATACAACAGCGGCACCTTATAGATCATGCCTTTTAACTAGTAGCATTGACAATCACAGGGACTGAGGCATCTGGATCACAACATATTCTATCTAGCTCCCTTCGGTGCAAGGTGAGCTAGCAGAACGCTGCTATGGATAGGTGTCCAGGAGTGTTGCGGGATATTTGATCATACTCTGAACCTTATCAAGTGTTGTTTACTGAAAATAGCTGTCCCTAGTTGTGGTGTGGCTCAGCCATTAGCCTGTGCCTTCAATCTCTCTGTCAGAAATATAGACATGCACTTAATACACACCTTTAATCCCAAACAATGAAGGTAAAGTTAGTTTGTAGAAGGAAGAATTCATGTTTGAAAGTGACATCTGAAGGGCAGACAAAGTGATGAATCAGAGAAAGATCTGACAGAATAGAGTATGTTCAACTCACAACAAGAGAGAGGAAAGAGGGGCAACATAAAAGGGAGCACTGCAGAGAGAGAGAACAAAGAAGAAGGAATTTTACCAGGACAGTTGTACAGAGATAGGTTTCAGAGAGAACAAGTTAGACACAGATGAAGACAGAACAAGCCAGAGAATGAGAAGGAGCCAGAAGATTAGAACATATTACCAAGTTTAGTATGAGGCCAAGCCAAACATTTCAGGAGAGGCTAAGAGAAGCCAGATTGAATCAGTCAGCTTGGAGAGGAGTTTGAGACAGAACATCTTAGTTGAACCAGCCAGTTAGAGATCAGAGAGAATGAGAAAGGGTGAGCGTATTCATCAGGACATCTCAGATGGTAAAAACATTCTAGGCCTAAGTAAGATTGTATGGAGAGAGAAGCTTCTGGGACTAGGACTAGGTTAGCAGACTGAGGGAGTAAGCATAGGAGGCGACATCTACACACTGGAGAATAAATGTTACTTTTACACAGGAGAGCTAAATTGCAGATAGAAAAACAATGAGTGGGCTTTCTTAAGCAATCCTGGTGAAGGAGCCATGAAACAACACTTGAAATGCTTCCCTGTTTATTTAACTTAATTTAGAGAACAAATTAAATCCAAATAACAACAAGCCAGCGTTCCACAGCAGAGATTCTGGTCATTTGCAGGCAGCTTTTCCCTCTACTGTTTTCACATTAGATTTGCACAACACATGAAAGTTCTTTTTCACTTTTTAAACATTGAGATGTAGTTGTTACTCTGGATCCTGAAATGTCTCTAAAATGGAAATTCAAATGGATGCGATGATAGGTCTCTCATACATGTAACTGAAACACATAGTAGTTTAATAACTACCTTGCTCTCAATTATCAGTCCACGTGTATTTCTCTTAATATTTTTCAACCGAATATTGCTTCAAATACCATGATTAATTTGAAGGCTACTGATACAAATAATGTAAGAAAGTTATACCAATTTAAGCTGCTTGCATGTCCTTCACACTGCACAGTGGCTGTCACTCAGATTTGACAGAAATCTAAACTGTTGGCAGAAGGACCTTTTCTTACTTTTGGCTCTGCTCCTATCAGCCTGAGTGTCTCATTTTATGGCTCTACTTTTGTTGTACGCTCAGGGATCTAATCCTTTTAGATCTGACCAAATTAAGTGGAGGAAGCTATTTATTTTATGTTATTTTACTTACACTTTCTCAGAAGAAAATTTTACTCTGTAGTAGTTAAAAGAAAAGAGAAAAGCATGAGAGAAATTCAACCTCCAGCGACCAAGCAGAACTGAACAAAAAGCAAGAGTTTCTGGGCATTTTTTAAACAGTGCCTTAGTGTGCATCTAGAGACATCAATAGACAGTTAAAAAAACAGAAATTGTTATTTCCATATAATATGAGAGAATAGAGGCAGAGTAGTCAGAGATACTCACAAGGACCATCAGCTAGAGAATGATGATCAGGCTGGATTTCAAACTGAGACTGATTTGGTGACCTTTCTGGTTTTTGATATTATCTGATCCAGGATTGCATCTTTGGCTCCAGGCAAGCTAATTTGGATATTTTTAATATTTAAATTTTAAAGATGTATTTATTTTACTTATATGTGTACACTGTAGCTGTCTTCAGACACACCAGAAGAGGACATCAGATCCCATTACAGATGGTTGTGAGCCATCATGTGGGTGCTGGGATTTGAACTCAGGACCTCTGGAAGGGCAGTCAGTGTTCTATAACCGCTGAGCCATCTCTCCAGCCCAACTAATTTGGATATTTGACTGAGCAAGAAGCTATTTATAATCCTCTGATCTCAACACTTTTCGGAAGCACAGACCTTATTTTGCTCATTCTCTCTGGTGCATAACACCCTTTGAAAACAGGAATGCTAGACATTTATGCTTTTGTAGGCCCCTTTCCAGTAACTTTCTTTCTATGAAGTTGTTTAAACTTCAAACAGTCCTATAAGGTATGTGCATAAATATAGACATCTTACAAAGGAGAAAATAGAAACCTAGAAATGTTATATAATTGGTGTATCACCATGATGGCAAAAGTTAGCTGAGTTTCACTTTCAGATACTCATCAGTCCTTGTTCTGGTGAACATCATTCCTTCTATTTCAGAGTTAACCAAGAATCCCCAAAAATTGACAAATAAACTGTGCAGACTACATAACAGCAAAGGATCATGCATAGTTTTCAGACATGAAACTTGAAGTTCATCAAACATAATTTAAATTAAATTCAAAATTAATTAAATTGAGTGAAAAATAAACACTTGCTACCACACTATTCTATACAGCAATAACATTCAAAATTATTGATGTTCCTGCAGTTTGCCATCTCTTCTGTACAGCTTTGCATAAATCTCATCTTTATACAAAAATACTGCCTATGTGTATATGATCTACACCTGACCCCTATTCGAGTGGCCACATGTTCAATATTAATTGCCCAAATGATGTCAACCCCCACATGTCAGATATCTTTAAACAGCCAACCATCCAATAAAGAAATTTTCATTAATATGCACAGAATTGAGCGTGTGTAGCAGAGCAGATTCTCACTGATCCTGGCTTCTCTCTGGTGGTGAATGCATTCCTGTGAAATCCCTATTACTGAGGGAAAGATAGTGTTAATTTCCAAGTACAAGCAGAATACATTAGGACCATGTTCCTCAGTGGACACAACCGAGATTGTCTGGAATAAGCCATTCAGATAGAAATAAGAAAACAATGAAACAATGGCCTGAAGTTTTTGAAAGTCTGTGGTGTCGTCTACATGATAGCATAGCTCTGAGTGGAAGGCAGAAATGTGGTTGTTTTTAAAGTTTTTCATTATTGAGCATACATATGTTTCTATATCTTCAGCTATTTGGCACCAAGCAGCGTATGGAAAATTAGAATATGCATCTTCTGTAATATTCACACTGTTTTATGAGACATAGGATGCATAATAAATGATGTACAGGGGAAATCTGTCTCTGCTTTAAAAAGCCTTGTTTGATTTGTCTGAATTATTACTGAAATGTATATAACCACATACCACACAAACTCCCAGGTCAGGATTTTCCATTTTGTCATGCAAAGATGTGCATATTCCTACAGAAATGATGGAGTTTATATGTTGTATGCAGAGAAAATGGTGTAGAAAAATATGAAAAAGAAGAAACAGACTTTTCAAAGGGTTGTGTTTTTAGTATTCCAGTTGCTGACTATTTATACAAACTTTAAAACTTTAAAAATTTTCTGTGAATGTCAATGTGACGAGGTTGAAGTTGCTATGAGGGCTTTGCATTCTATATGAGCACATGTAATACTAACACTGAGAAATACATACTGAGCCCTATGCATTCTATATGAGCACATGTAATACTAACACTGAGTAATACATACTGAGCCCTCATTTTATAGAAGGCACTCTTCTATACTTTTAAAATAAACCTACTCATGTTTAACTCGGAGTGTATTGTTGTTAAATGGACAATACTATCATATGGGGAGTGGATACAGTTTCAGAGAAGCAAGCATACTTGTGAGTGACATGATTGGAATAGGACTCCAGGCAACCAGACTCTAAATCAGTGCCAATAGTCAGTGTTATTTCTAATATACCATATTGATTTATGAGTGGCAGTAATTTCGGGATCACACATTGAGGCATTGACCAAGTTCTTTTATAGGTTCCTTACAGTCCTGTCACACAGAAGTGATCCCTATCCAAATTCAGACTTGGCATACAAATACTCAGTACATTCCAATTTGAGTTTCACATGAAAACTTGGGGGTAGTGCCATAGATCTGGAGAATGTGGGCTCTGAGATCAGTCTATATTTGGGGCTTAAGTTCATTTTGTAGTCTCACAACTGAGTGAGCTTTGCTGAGGCTGTGACTGATCATATGCGCTTCACAGGGAATAACTAGTGTGAAGAAATAATCCATAATTAGTGTTTAAGAAATATTAAATAATCATAGGAGAGGTTGATAATTGCAGTGACCTAGTCTTAGCAATAACCATATTAGTAACAGAAATCATAGTGAATCAATTTAAAGCAAATGTATTTACTTATTAGAACTGCTATAATGAAGCAATGAAGACTCAATGACTTAAAGAACAGAACTTCTATTTTGTCATTTTATTTTGGAAGCTGAAAGTCTGTATTCAGGATATTAGCATGTCTTCGTTTTACTGATGCCTCTGATATTGGCCTGTATAATTTTATTGTCTTTGGTTCATTGTATTGCTATTTCTCTTTATGTATACAATATCATACTTTTGTATAATCATGTCATTATTCATAAGTAATTAATGACTATACTTATGGCTTCATTTTAACTAATTACAACTTTAGAGACCATATTTTTAAATATAGACACATTCTCAGTCCTAAAGATTAAAAATGTAACATATAAATTTTAGAGTGATATAATCCAACCATAATAGTAGACCATACATATTGTGCATATGTAATATTAAAGATTTAAGAAAATTTAGCCCTTGGAGTAATAACAAACCTAATGGTTAGAACAAGGCAGGCATTTTTATCTATAAAGAGTAGCAGTTCATAAATTTATAAACATAATCTGTTAATAAATGAAGAAAATGACTTTGCATTCCACATGACTTAGCAGCCCATTACCTATTCAGGTAGACGTCAATATTTCATCATCATCTATGCCTGAAGTTGCATTTTACACATGAAGTGGATTTATATCATTGCCTGAAAGTATACTAAAGCCTTTGGGAATCAGGAATACAACTTCTGTGTAAAGTGATAAAGATAGTTACATTAAAATTGATGCCAAACATTGCTTACCTTTTGGAAAATCATACCACTCACAGAAATAGACCTTCTGGCATTTCTGTTTCCAGGAGAGTACATCTGTTTCAGTCTACAATTTTAGCAATCCCATTCATGGTAACTACTGGTGTAAATATAGGTTCATCCTACTAGTACATTATGTCTTTTTGCCAAGTCCTACCAGAATAACTAATTTGTAGAAGAATACAATTATTGTGCACTTATCTTAACTTCTCTTCTGCATTACAATTTGGACTTTGACTTTTAAAATTATGTATGTAAACAGATGATATTATCTATAGATTTAAAAAAGTTCATAAAATATTTGTTATGAAAAAATAGTGGATCAATAGAATTCAAAAGGATTACATTCGGTAGTGAATACAGAATAGAAAGGCAGAGTGTGTCAAATGTGCAAAGTATTTGACCACTGGCATTGAACCCCGAACACCCAAGGTCAGGGGGAAAAAACTGAGTATAAGAAAGAATCAGTAACTAACAAGAACACAGACTATTCTATGGGAATGTGGAGTGCATGAACACCTTGACTTTAGTCAAGACTGCGCTGCGTTGGTTTTCAACAGACCTAGCTCAAATTATAAGTATAGATATAATGAACTCTGAGTGTAGAGAAGAGGGCAGAGCAAATGTGGAAGCCACTGCTATGCTGAGTCTATTGTTTGCTTTCTGGTAAATTGTGGGTGTGTTTGTTCACGTCTCTAAATTCTTATTTCAGGTTTATTCATTCACTTTGGAGCTTTATGGAGGAAGAAGATAAAACCCAGCAATTAGCTTATTGCCCTGCAATTATTTAAAAAGGCTCTGACGGCCCCAAAGAGACCATCCCATTGTGCAGCACTCTAGGAAGAAAATATACCCTTATATTCAGCTCTGTTACTTATTTCATTGTAAGTCACAGGATTCTTCCACCATATTCAGCGAAACCAATACTAACTTTCCAAACCTACCAAATTTAGGTTTGATGCATAAATTGTGTCTCAGCTGCATCATGGTCAATTATTACAGAGAACAGGCTCTGAAAATTAAAAACCAGGAATGGAAAATCAAAGCCCACCAAAATCCTTAATAATTCTCTAATATATAGGTAACAAAATTAAATTCTGTAGGATTGGAATCATTTCTCTCCCCGCACACAATTCTCCATTCCTTCAGTTTCATCTCTCAAATCTCATCCATTCTAACTACAGGAGTTTCTCACTAACCATTGTCCAATGGGACCCCTCAGCACACTCTTTCCAAGACTTAGATTCTTCATCAATTTGGTAAGCTGAAGCTCAATTTTAAAGACCAATCCCAAGTAAAATTCATCCCTACTTCAACAAGCCTTCTCTTTTCCCATCACCTTTCTACGTTTACTTACCATAACATTTGTCAGTTTAGAGGGTTCTATTGATAGGTCTGTTTCTGAGGATTTTGACTCATTTTGATATAGTTCCTTAGCATTTATTTCATAATCCGAGGACCTAGCAAAGACCTTGAAACACAGCAACAGCTTAGTGTGATTCAGTGAACACTCACTGGGGAGTGCATAACTCATATTTGGTCTTTTGTATTTTAAAAGTGTTTAAATGTGTTCACCTTCCAGTCGCATCTTTATAATTTGAACATTCTCATCCATCCAGAGCCAGAAGATCGTGAGTAAGTACACAACAAATGAGCTGAAAACTCCAATTCCCTGTAGTTTCAGGCATTTCACAATTTGATCTATCATCTATCTATCTGTCTGTCTGTCTGTCTATCTATCAACTGTCTATCATCTATCTCTATCCGTCTATCTCTGTTTGTCTGTTCTCTCTCTGTCTCTGAATGCTTAGAATGAAAAATCATGGCAGATAATGAATGATGATAAGAAGTTTGTCACAATCCTGATGTTCTGAATTAACATCTTACTTGCTAACACAACAAAAGTAGCATGTGGGATAATAGACTCACTCTCTACCAAATGGTGGACAGGAGGACAAACTACCTATCAAGCACATTATATTTGCATGCCTAAATGTTATTAATACGGACATGATTATACTCAATTTAGAATTAATGATTCTAGGAAACTATGGTATAAATGGCCTATTGATAATTTAATGATAATAAATGTAAGTAAGTTATGAAATGTCCATGATGAAATATTGTGGAAGCATTGTACAAAATAATACCAGGAATAAATTCCATTGCTACACACAGATTAAACATTAGCCAAATCTGTATTTGTATCATTTTTCATTTTTATCAAGCATATGATATAATAATTATCTTTTCTAATAGACAAAATTTATATTAAATAAATTATGTAAAGTACTGCTTAGCATTTAAACAGGTGATAAAGGATAGAACCAATCCTTACAACCAGATGTGCCAAATACAAGCTCCCTGTTTTTTCAACCACATTGAATGGCATTGAATGGTCTCAGCGACCTGGAAAATGGATTAAGTGAGACTGTTAAGTGACAAAGAAATGCAGAGACACCTATGTGCACTGTCTTGTAAGGGCAAGAAGACAAGAAGAAGAAGAAGAAAATAATGTTTCCTCATTTATGGTCAGCTTTTTTTTCCCCCTTTTGACTGTATTTCCTAAATGTTCTAAAGTGCACATGCATTTTTATATCAAACAATCACTGAAGCTATACAGGAAAAAGTAAATATCTCAGATTTATTGTAAATGCACAAACATAATAGCATCCACTTTCATCCAACATCTTAGTATAACTAGGGTAGAAAAAGAAAAACAAGACAAAAATCCCCCTTTCGGAAAGCTTCTTTGGCGTTGTGTGTTTCCTATAGACTCTAACTGAATAGTCACAGCATTTCACATGGAAGTAGAGCTGAATGGGCAGAAGGGTCCAGTGACTAAAATTTCCAATCTGGTTAAAAGGAGTGACAACAAAGGAAAGCTCTTTGATTGATGAGAATGAGCAGAGCACTGGAATAATAGCCAAAGAGCCAGCCCACAGGGTGTACAAGGAGATGAGGCCACAGGGAAGAGGTCAGACTATAGGCACCACTTAAATCCTCAGTTGAGCAAAGTGTGTCAACTGACATGTGATCAAATTTACATGAGTGTGGCCTGTTATAGGTCCACAGCCATTTGAATTTCACAACTGTGGATCTGCAATGTATGCACATTTGACAGGAGGTTGAAATTGGTGTCATTGGTCCTAAGGAAAGGATTAAGACAGAACCAGTTTTGGTGTGTAATTGTAACACCTAGTTCATTTCTAGAACACAATGAGATGTCCTTCAGTCTTTCAATGGTAAAGACTTTGCCAAGAAAAGCAGTATGTGCAGACGGCCCTTGAAGAAGTTAGTGAGGAAAAAGAACCTGGGGAGAAAACAGTTTCTTTGAGATAAAAATCTGGGTAGCTCATTTCCACAGGCATTGCCAATTTCACACTCCTAAGCTGGGTCTGTTTTTTTCTCCTACATTCAGCAAACCTTGCCAGCCGCCAGTCGGTTTTCTTTTCCTTAAGTGGCTGCTTCCAATTTAACATACTTATGGGTGTTCTCGAGTGAGCCTTCAAAAGAATTGAGCCATTTAAGGGTTTGCCCTCATCTCGTTATAAATTAGTTTTGAATATCTCTCAGTATGCACAACATTCCTAGGCTCCCCAACTTAGAGCTTCTTATTAGGCTAGGACGAATTTGCGTTTTAATTAGTTTTACCTCTGGTGTAGGAAGCCCACTGAGATTTCTACACTTAGTAAAATTTAATTAACTTGACAAAAGATCCTAATTGTTTTCTTGCCACTGGTCCTTTGTAAGACTAAAAATAATGCCCTTCAAATTAAGTGTCCACCACAAAGCTTTATTTTGACTGTCCTATATTAAGGGGAAAAATTCTAATTCATGGACGATTTCCTTTAACAGACACTCAGATTTTGATTTGGAAGCAAAGATTGGTAAATGCTTTAAGAGGAGATATTCAGAGATGGGAGTGGAGAAGGGGGAGCAGGGAGAGCTATTCCTTCCTTACACTCGTTTACGTGGAAAGCTATGTGGAAATGAGGCGAGGAGTGTATTGATTTGTTCAATTCCTCAAAGACTCCAGCAGACGTAATACATCATGTGCATTAATAATGAGAGTTCATAACTTTAAAAATTGCTGAATGAATGAATTCCCTCATTGATTCCTTTATCATTTATTTACTCCTCTGACGTAGAGTTCCGGGGAGCTGATTTGGAGGTCTGAGTACTATATTGACAATATTCACTCTGCAAAGCTTCCCGTTCTTGAAGCCCTTGCTTCCAGTGTGTGGCTTTGGTTTTCTTCTCAGTCCAGGTATCACCACGCAGCATCAGAGAACAGACATACGTCATGTTCGTGTGTTTTGTGTTCCTGAAGCCTTTGCCCTCCTAACTCTGATGCTCCTTGCTTTCTGCACTGGAAAGGAGTAGCTAGGCAGACCTTGCTGCAGGAGCTGTGATTTGTGAGCTTCTTGTGGCAGTGTAGCTAAATCAAGTCCTGTTTCATTTTGACATCCTTCGACCTTGGGTGAGACCTGTTCCTGTGTTTCAGCCTTCTTTTGCAACCAAAGGAGTTACATTAGCTTCTTCCTGGGGACATTGCTGCAGGACTGGCTGAGAGACCAAACCAAAATAGACAGGGTTTTGCTTGACATTGATGCTCAGTTCTGGAATCTGAGTGAAGTTTTAAACGTCTACTTCCAGGACTGTACTAGGCTTAGATCCCTGCCTTCTCCTTTGACCCTCTGCATAGGTTAAGAGGACATTTAAGCCTAATATTGATTCAGTCTAAGTTACAGCAGATTCTTTACCTGAAAACAATGCTTTTGTCACAATCATTGTTTATAGAAAAGCATACAACTGTATTTATTAAAGTTGATGTTGGGAAACAAACTTGGTGACATTGATAGGAGCCCCAACATTTCAAAAGTCTCAACTGCAATTGATTGTAAGATTGAGATGTCCTGCCAAATGCTGAATACCATAGACTTGCTGGGAACATCCTGTTATTATTCATTGCTATCCTTTTTTGTTTTTTGTTTTTTTCTTTCTATCATTTTACCTCCATCTATTAAAAAGAGTTATAGATATTAATAAATTAAGAATATTCCAGTGCTCAGAGTGGTAAATGGCCCAGAAACATGCTTCTCTCATTTCTAAATTGACCACCCCCTTTTTTGGACTGGGTCACTATTGTAGCCTTGACTAGCCTGGAACTCATGTCACTATGTAGATTGGGGGGGAGGTCTTCACACTTACAGGAGACTACATCTACCTCCAGAGTGCTGTAATTAAAGGTATGAACAGCTATGCCTACCCTGAGGAGAGAGCAACTAATTCTCACCTGAGTTTCGGTTTTGTAGAACTCCCAATTCCAAAGAATCTTTTGGGAAGCTGTCCCTCCTCAGCTCAGTGCGCTTCTGATCAGGTTGTCAAATACCACTGCATCTGTTTCCCTCAATGTGTGTCTCAGGGCATTTATTATTGCCCACTTCTCTGGTCACGTGATTCACAATGACTTGGTCCTACATCTGTACTAGATGCCTTTTCTGAATTGTGTGCTGACTAATCAATAGCCCTCCACTTATTTCAGGTTCATAGAGTTACGCTGATAAAACACTGGAGCAAAACCCACTTGAATCTACCTTCTTTGATTGTGGGATGTTGATTGATTACAAAAACAAGGGCTAAAGACAACCTATTAGAAAAATCAACGCTAAAACTTTAGATAAAAGAAAAAGAAACAAAAGGGAAAGATGGGGAGATCGGTAGTCATTGGAAACAAGTGACTTCAAATTGTATTTATCATCATAAGAAAACAGTAAATTCATTTCTCCCTGAGACAGATTTCCACAGAAATACTTCTTCGGTATTTTTACATACACTGAAATAGTTTACCACTATCTTTCCTTCTCTCAAATCCCTGAGCTTTTATCAAGAACCACATACCTAGCTTCAAAGAGATACTTCCACCAGAAAAGTTTTGTGAGAAATTGTTCCAGCAATGATAACCAGGCATGGTGCTGTCCTCTGACTGGTCTCCAGCTACATTCATCTTCAGCTCCCCACACAAGACAGTGCATTAGTGCTGACAAACTCTGACAGCATCACACACAGAGAATACCAGTCTTGTTCATTTCTGAGACCCTTACAACTTCAAAGACTACCAGAAAGAAACTAAGCCCCTTCTAAGACAGTGAGATTCTCAAGTCAGATCTTTAGCTTAGAAATCACTTTATTTCCAGAAGCTGCTATCACTGGAGTAACTCCCTTCGATACATAAGACTAAGACCTGACTGTTTTACATTGATGGAATAATACTTGGCATTCAAATACTATGCATTTCCCTTGATCTTTTGTTGTTGTTGTTGTTGTTGTTGTTGTTGTTGTTGTTATTTCAAGATTCATTTTGTTTTCACTGTGTGAGTCTGTGTAAAAGTGTGTGCACTTAGGAGCAAGTGCTTGTAGATGTCAGAGGAAGAAATCAAATGTCCTGGAGCTGAAGTGTCAGTCTGCTCTGAGCTGCCTGATTAGGCACTGAGAAACAAACTCATGTCACATGTCAAAGCCATATATGATCTTAAACAGTGACCCATATTGCTAACCCAAATAGCTATGTATTTTAAGGTTGTCCATTAGTAAAATATTAATTATAATACTAAAGTACACATTTTCTCAGAGAAGAAGAAATGTATGTGTCATTAAAACCCATGTCCATAGCCATGCACTTATCTATATCCGCATCTATATTTGTATCTGTGTCTGTATCTGTATTGGTATCTGTATTTACATCTACATCTGCATCTATATCTGCTTCTCATCTGCATCTGTATCTGTACCTGCTTCTGTATCTGTACCTTTATCTCTCTTTGCTTCTGTATCTGTGTCTGCATCTGTATCCACTTCTGAATTTGCTTCTGCATCTGCTTTTACATCTGTGTCTACATCTGCATCTGTATCTGTAGTTGTAGCTATAGCTGTACCTATACCCCCATTGTTATTATAAAGTTTGTGTCTGTACCATGACTATTACAGAGAATTATTTGTCCCTAAGATTTAATGTGTCTGTCCTAGTTATTGTTCTAATGCTCTCAAAAGAAAACATGAGAAGGGAAACTTTTACAAAGAAGCATTTAATTGAAGACTTGTTACAGTTTCAGAGGATTAGTCCCAAATCATCATGTCAGGAAGCAGGGAGCCAAGCAGGCATGGGTCTCTAGCAGTAAATGAGAGCTTACATCCTGACCAGAAGGCAGAAAACACAGACAGAAAGGGACTGGACCTAGCATGGGCTCTTGAAACCTCAAGTGGCACACCTCCTTCTACAAGGTCACAGCTCCTAATTCTTCCTAAATAGTTCAACAACTAGGAACTAGGCATCCAGATATGTGAGCAGATATGAGCTGTTCTCATTCACCCATCCTACTATCCATAGTCTGTCATTCAAGAAACCTTCAGTGACCACAAACCATATGTTGGCTTACAATGTTAGCAAAGCAAAAACTAGTAAAATATCTTCTCACCCTCTATTTATAGTGTACATAACCTTCTCTCTGTTCATAGACATGCTATCTGTTTGTAGCTCCCTTCTTTTCTCAATACTTCCTGCTTCCTCATTTACATTTTCTCAAGTGTACCCCAGACTTAACACTGAAATTATTTTTGATTGATACACAATGGGAAACTGATACTTTCCTCTTTTGATTCTCAAAACATGTCATTCGTGTTTAATTTTTTTTTTATATACAACACATTTAGCCATTTGGTAGTTATTAATAGTCATATGATTTCTGAAAATTATTGGTTATTGCATATACATATAGACATGTGTGATACAGGTATATAGACATATTACATAATGCATATTTGGAATATTTATGCTTAAAAGGTGCTTATCATTAGTATGTATGTCTAGTACTGAGTTTGACATCCTATGGGTGTGTAAGAAAATGAAGGGAAAAAAACACATTTAATGACTACAAATGACCGACTCAAACTCCCCTGGAGTATAGCATCCTTCTCAATAAGACTGCTCATTAGAGAAAGTGATTCGTTGAGACTGTTGCATTTTTCAACAAGAATGCTGAGGTCTGTTTGTACTAGAGAGAATGAATTGCTTCCTCCTGACTCAGGAATCTATTTGAGGGATAACATAACAAGTTCCTGTAATGACCACCAAAAAGGATGGTATTGATCTCTGGAATTGGCAGGTACATGTCCTGCAGATGGAATATTCATTTAAGAAGCACAAAAATCGATAGCTCAAGGGTCATCAGGGGAAATGACAGGTTGTAATTTCAATATATGGCCTGCCACCAGCTAATGAAAAGGGGCATGTCTGTTTGTGACATATGATAAATCTTCCCGTTGACTCTTTATTGAATCTAAAGCCGTATAAACTGTCAGCTGCCTTGATCTGGATATCTTAATCTGAGAAATGGGGTAAGGTTTAATTATTTATCAAAGGAATTATCCAAAGGAAAGCAGTACAAGCAACACTTACTGAAATTGTGAGGGTTACGGCCCAACCTGGTGAAACACACTTTCACAAATGATGCCAAAATAGCCACAAAAAAAAAGTGCCAAGAAACAAGTGATGTCAGCTATGCTGTACTAATAGGAAGACAAAGTTTTGGGCAAGAGCCAGGACTTAGCACAATACTCTAGACACAAGGGTCTGTGAATATGTGAACGAGCTATGATAGTTAATGAAATCCAGTCTAACCAAGCTCTGTGGAAGGAAGACAGCTGAGAAGAGCAAATGTCACACTGATCCATAAAAGTCACTTAGACTCCCAACTGAGTTTACCATTTCCTTTTGGCTGACATTAAGATGACTCATTCACTCAGCTTAGTCTCATATAAAATATGGGGATGAGTTAGGACATATTTGAGCTCAGAAATATGCCTAGACAATTCATATACAACTCCCTTAGTAAAACGTTTTACTTACACTTTCAAATATAATGATAAAGATAAGAGGAATGCCATTTACTACTGACATGTATTTCTCTTATAGTTAGATATTTACCAACCTAATTCATGTATGACCCTACCTATCTACTTTAGTACTGAAGATATGGTGCTTCCTTCTTATTCAAACAGTGGCGTTAATTTCAAATCCTTGTTTTCCCCAAATTCAATTGTAAATGTACTTATTTTATACTAAGAGTACAATATGCAAGCATCTAATAAACTTCACCGTCATCTTCTGAGTTGTAGAGGAATGACAGCAGGGTAAGTGGAAGATTCAGCTCAAGGATACCTAAAGTCAAATCCCAGACCCTCCTATAAAAACCTATGAACAAAAGTAGCTTTTCAATTCACTTGTATGTTATACTCAATCTTTCCATTGATCAGAGGGGCCAATGCTTAATTTACTACTTCTAAGTTTTAAATGTGGGTGATGGTCAAGAAACTAGAAAGAGGTTCGTGAGACAGAAAGGGGGAAACAGAGGTTTAAGGGTGTGTGTGAAATACATGAGCTATGAAATTGAAAAATGATGGGCATATAGGGAAGAATGAGCAATGGAAGACAGTAGGCATGTAGAACTGGAGGGCTGGAGAGAAGAGATCAAAAAATCAAATATGTGTAGGAATTAAATATGTGGGTACAGTAAACTAATCTTTTGTCCAAATGTTGTGTTTTTGGATGGGAACAGCAAGTTGTCAAGGACTAAATAAAGGGCAATAAGTCAGAGAAACAAAGCACCTGCAGGGCAGGTTACAATACTATGTCACTTATTTGTCTACACTCAAGAGGTGGGGTGTCTCTTCTTATAAATAATGTCACTGCAATACAAAAATACATAAATACAAAATACTGTACAAAAGTTAACAAGGTTATTTGAGTGCATGACAAGAAAAAATGGGACTCCAGCGGTGGCTGCTTATGACCAATACTTCCTTCCCAAGACAATGATACCCTCATGCTCACTGCCTTGACTAAAACTTACTGAATTTAGTTTTAATACCTTGAAGATCTGATGAAAGTACAGAGATAATAACCAGCTACATTCAGCATGAATGATAAGAAGAGAGGTGGGCCTTGGATCTATCCTGAGGACCCTGGGTATTTATTTCTAGACAGAAATGGGAAAATGACAGTGAAGATAAAGGCTGACATTGGTTTTACTGCTCAGGTGAAATGTTTGAGCAGGCATCTATTAGGGTTTACAAAGCTTCAATATCTAAGCAGGCCTGGGGAATGGGGTTGACATGGGAAAGACTCCTTCTCCTCCCACTCTCCTGCTATTCCTGGGTTATCCACTTCGGGTGGCGCTGGCTATGCTGACAGTCCATCTCCAACCGACACTGATGAAGGTTATTGCTCATCCTTCTTTCCCTTCTCTGCCCTCTGAATTAAAGCCCTCCTGCATTTCTCAGATACTAAAATACTGTATGTCACAGCATTTTCTTTAAATAATAAATTGACAGCAGCAAAATTGGAACAGCCTTCAAAGCACATTTCTGGAGATGAACCCTGGCTTGATGTATTACAACATTTAAAGCAGGAATCCCACACACAAAGGACTCATTGGGACCTGAAATGATTAGATGGGTATGGAAGGGAACAGTAATGGGGAAGGCAGGCCCCGGACTGACCTCTGTTGCCACAGTCAATACTAATCATGTTCCTGTTTAATGACATCCACAGATCTAGCCTAATGGAAGTTTTCTTACCACAAGCTTGTGTCAAGAGAATACCCCCGAATTAGAAGTGCATCCATGTCTGGGTATACCGAGGGAGGTACCTGCCAAGGCAGGAGAAGGACAAAGGCCCATATTCCCATATGCTTCCTTCCCAAAACTGTTAGCTCGTTGGAATTTCCATGTTTTACAAGGGCAGAATCAATCACTGGCGGGTTGCCATAATAGGCACGATTCGTCCCTGATTTAATAGTATGAGACAAATTCAGAGGTATATTTTCAAATTGCCCTTTTCATATATTTTAATGTATTAGTTAGAGACAGGGAGAGTGTGGGTCCTGGAAATCATGTACAGTTTGGTGGTTGACAGTTTAAACAGAATCTGGCCTTTTCATTGCAAATTATAGTTTCTTAATTCTAGGCTATTACGTTCCTAAGTCACCTTTGAAATGTTATAATAACCTGTAATTGATTGGCTTAGTGGACCGCCTCTTAATTGAAAGATATAATATCTAAAAGCTGTTTTAATTAACCGTTGTATGAGCATTTAGCAGCTAAGCTGCTCTAGACACAATGAAAATAAATAAATAAATGAGTGTATAAGATATACAAATGGGATGCTAGCTCTGTCTGCCAGTGGGTTCTATTTCAGAATCCAGAGCTGTGGTCTGGAACTCACGGCATAGTGGAAGAATGCGGACTATTCCTAGGACCTAAAACAGCCCAGGAAAAGTCACGAATATTTGACCCTATTTATGAGACCCCTTTAAATTTCCCTTATTTATCCAGCTGCTGTTTCAAAAGTAACATCCTCTGATTACTTGGCTGAGATTTTGAATTCTGGGTTCATTACTAAGAATGAAAGAGAACAAGTTTTCTTCACAGAGAGCTTCTAAATTGGTATGGAGAAGAAAGATCTGAAATCTAACAAAACAATGCTCCAATGTTTGTCCACTTTTGATGAATGATTGCTGCAGATTAAGATGACAACTATAGCTCTGTACAATGTGTCAGAGGGCACTCATTAAAATGTGTTAATATGTGAATCGTGATCTTTTAAACTAAATGAGTATTAGGAAAAGAAAACAAATACAGTTGATTACTTTCCTAAATTCTTCAGTTGTTTTAATGCAATGCCTTCTCATATAAGGAGGGGTAATGACTGAGTGCATGCATAAAACTAGAAGTAACAGTTTACTCTGAAGGAGACAAAGCAGTTGCAGCAGCCTTAATGAAGAATGCAGTTGAGGAGCAAGCCTCAAAGCAATTAAAGGGAAGGGATCCTCTGAAGGAAATTCTGGTGTGGACTTACTAATGTGAAAAACTGTTGAGGGTTGAACATCTCCTTTGAACATCTTCTGTAGATTAATATGAAAAGTAAATATACTTATTTACTTTCTCACAAATCCAAGAAGATACAGTGCTTGGCCTCCCTGTAAATTTGGAAAGAGTGACATGTATTTCAACATGGTGAATTGAAGAGATGAAGGGGACCAAACAGTACCTCAGAAACACTCTGTCCAAGAATTGTAGTTACTAAGACTACTTTTCTCATTTGGCATCCCACAAAAGGATGGAGCTGGATATAAAACTCATTACCAATATTTAAATCTCTCCTTTAGAAATGTTACAAGCCCAAAATAGATCTGAGAAGAGAATGTATCAACCACAATAAATTTGATAGGGGAAAAGGTTTTACCTGCTCATTAACCAAAACCTTTTGCAATTCCTCTCATCAGTTGATAAACTGTTCGTGAAACATGCACACACACACATACACACACACACACATTCTCTCTCTCTCTCTCTCTCTCTCTCTCTCTCTGTCTGTCTGTATGTGTGTGCGTTTGTGTAAAACTAAATGATAAAATGATAACAACTATGTCACAAGCATATGTAGTCTCAGTAACACTATGTAATCAAGTTATGTATGATTTTGTAGCTCACTTCAGGACTATGATTTCTCTCCTTTTGTGTGCCTCGGCTTTTACCTGCTACAGATTTACAGTTCTTTCAGAGGTTTGAACTTTGTACATTTCTTTGAGGGATTTATCTTAAATTAACTATGTATTGCTGAATAGAATTTCTCGAGTGCCAGCATTAGAAGTGGAGAGTGTTGTGCAAAATGGATGGTTAAGGAATAGCAAAAACAAAACAAAACAAAACAAAACAAAAAAAACTTCTCAGCAAAAACAAGGTAGGGTTCCATGGAGCAAAGAAGCTCTGAGTGCTAGTTTCTAGGGTTTCCAGGGCCATAGCCACTACAGAACAAAGCAAGAGAAGCATGCAGTCACTAATCTTCAATGCCATGGGATGTTTTGTGCTAGTTTCCAGATTGACATAGCTATAGCAAACCTTACACCTTCCGTGGGAAAAAAAAACATAAATTTTCAATTATTTTTAGTTACGTGAATTAATTTATAGAATGTACTAAAAATGAAAATAATTATCAGATATGTAGATTTTTTTCAGGGACAGTAGATTTGGGAATACAGAGATCTTCTCTGGCACTTTAGGACCTGAAAATGTGAGGACAGATAAGTATAAATGACGTGGCTTAAATTGCACACTTGTGAATATACCTCCACACTTTCTATAGTCACATAATTAAACAACATGATTTCTTTTGCAATTGTACTTGATGATAATCTCTGTGCTAAGTTGTGGCAATAAAATGACAGAAATAAATGACTGCTGTCCTAATGTCTCCAAAAGGACATTCCATTAGGCAGCAAACACGATCAGATGGATCGTGGTTTGTTTTAGGCTCATGTGTGAAAGTTTACTTTGATTTTGGTTTTTTGAGATTCAGAAAGCATCACTGTCATTTCTGGTTGTGACAGCAATGCCTGTTCATTCAGAAATATGCAACTGCAGCATGCATACTACTGTCTAACCTGCCAGTGTCACCCGACAACACAGAGAATGCATTGTTCAATGTCAAATGATCCTTTTGTCATCATTTTCAAAATAGCTGCCTGGTACTTCATTGCATGAATGGTATATTTTTCTGGTCTGAAGTTCTTTATCTCTGTAAATCATAACAACCCTACTTGACTACATTTTAACCATGGCTCTTTGTGAGCTTTGCTGTTCAATTTGGAAGAACAATAGACTAAATATTTCAGAACATTTTTAATAGCTACAAAGACAGTGTGGACTCTTTATTTTTCTCTCTCTTTCTGCTTCACAGTCAGACTGGTATTTCTGTTTTGTACAAAGCTTCATCAACCCGCAGATCTACCAAGCTGAAGGAAATTGCTGGTTTGCTGTCATTTCTCTCAAGCTTAGCCTCTTTCTGTTCAAAATAAGAATACCTTTAACACAAAGTTTGGCCGAAAAGGAAGCTTTGAGTTTTATCTTCCATCAAGCATATAAGAAGCATCCAATATATTGTAGGTGTATTTTTGGCTGTTACTGTTTGTTCTGGGCTTTTGCTGTACAGTCTGTCCTCTGTCTACTCACTCCTTACATGAGATCGGCTTACAATTGCACATACATTGTGCAATTGAATTCAACTGCTCTTCCGTCGCCATTGTTATCTTATAAGAAAAGAGACTTCAAGGTTGACTCAATTATTTAATATCATCTTTCCAATACTTTTCCGTGAGAATTTACAGATCACATGGCAGAAAGTCATAACTGAGGCAGGAGAGATGGTGAGAAGGAAACAATGTAAAAAGATATGTTGTATGGTGATATGAAACATAAATTCAAATAAGCTCAATTTTAATACTGTAGCAAAATTTTAAGAATGAGTAGTACATCTGGAGAAAACCATCTTGAGAGAGCCAACTCTACAATGTAGGGGGATATATGATGTCTGAGATTCATGGCTACATTACAAACTCCTATTGGGTGATAACAAGTACAGTACTTATTATATACTGAAAACATGTACCAGGCATTGTAAGAATTAGAGGCAGAGGTCAGGTTGAATACTAAACCTGAGCTGAACAGCACAGGCTATTGCCTGTCTCAATAGCCCTATATGAACCACACTTGTTATTCTGAAGTAGAAATTTTCATTGTAACTAAGGTGTCTTAGTTAGGGTTTTACTTCTATGAACAGACATCATGACCAAGGAAACTTTTCTAAGGACAACGTTTAAGAGGGGCTGGCTTATAGGTTCAGAAATTCAGTCTATTACCATCAAGAAGGGAGCATGGAAGCGTCCAGGCAGGTATAGCACAGGAGGAACTGAGAACTCTACATCTTCATCTGAAGACTGTTAGAAGACTGGTTTCCAAGTGGCTAAGAGAAAGGTCTCAAAGCCCATCCCCATAGTGACACACTTCCTCCAACAAGGCCACACCTCCTAATAGTGCCACTTCCTAGGTCAAGAAGATTCAAGCCACCACAATACACCCTCTGGCCCCCATATGTTTGTTCAAACACATGAATCTATGGGGGGGAGCATACATAAACACAGAATAATGCAAACTACATTTAGTGCAACTTGAAAAGTCACTGTAGTCTACAGAAGTCTCAACAATGTCAAAAGTTCAAAGTCTCTTCTGAGATTCATCCAATCACGTTACTGTAATCGTCTATAAAATAAAAACAAAAAATGCTGATCACATACCTCCAACATCGCATGGCACAGTATATACATTACCTTTCCATAATGTCATATCAGGGTAATACTAGACCATAGCAAGGTCAAAATCCAGCTGGTCAAACGTCAAACTCTGAATCTCTATGTCTGATGTTAAAATGCTAGTCAGATCTCCAACTCCATATTTTTTGACTGCAACAAACTTCTCTCTCTTGTACTGTTTCCACTCCCTGTTAGCATCTTTCCCCAGCAGGTATCCCATGTCTCTGACATCTCTACAAATCTACATTCAACTTTACAGCTTCTTGTTCCAGTGTCTACAGTCCACACATGATCTTTTGGACTACTCCAAAGGGCTTGGGTGAACTCTCGAGCTCTGTCCTTTGTAGCTCTCCAGTGTCTGGTTGACTCCATTCTACTGTTGCTGTTGTTCTTGGTGATCAGCCCATGGTACTGGCATCTCCAATACATTGGGGTTTTCTACTGCAACTAGGCTTTACCAATAGCTTCTTAAAAGCTCTCTTCATAATACCAAGCCTCAGCTTCTTTGCATGACCACTTCAGTCCTGGGCTATTAATTTCAACTAAGGCTGCACTTTTACCAATGCCCTTCCCAGGCATCTCACAATGTTAAGCCTCAGCTGTTTTCCATGACCCTCTCATGCCCTCAAACGCAGTACCACCTGGGTGATTCTTACACATTACCAATTTGCAGCTGCAGCACAAGGTACAATCTTGGCTCTCTCTTGAACACAGCTTCTTTATGCTTTCAAAACACTTCCCAGATTTCACTTCAGTAATGCTGGTCTTTTCTTAATCACCACTAATTTCTTTTTTTCTTTTTTTTTTTTGAGACAGGGTTTCTCTGTGTAGCCCTGGCTGTCCTAGAACTCACTCTGTAGACCAGGCTGGCCTTGAACTCAGAAATCAGCCTGCCTCTGCCTCCCAAGTGCTGGGATTAAAGGCGTGTGCCACCACTGCCCTGCTACCAATAATTTCTTAGCTCTATCTAACCAGGGTCAATTGTCCCAGCAGTCCCATTTATTTTGACTCAAGACAGAGCCACATGGCCAAATCTACTGAGTTCTGCTGCTTGCTGGAGCTGGAACATGGCCCCCTTGTTCTATTACATTATCATCACCTTTCGGTTTTCCAACTTTAGCCCACTCCCTAATCATAGCTGTCCTGTTACTTACTCTGTAGATTGACCTTGAACTCAGAGATATGCATGCCTATCTCCTAAATAATGGAATTAAAGGGGTGGTCTACCACGCCTGGACTTACACTTTTCTCTACTTAGAAATTGCTCTGTACCAGGCTGGCCTTGAATTCAGAGATATGCTTGCCTCTATCTCCTGGAACTAAAGGAATGTACTACCTTGCCTGGGCCTAAGCTTTTCTTGGCCACTTTGCCTCAAGATCCAGGTCAAAACCCTGTGTCTTTCAATTCTGGATTAAAAAAATCCATTAAAAATCCAAGTAAAAACAATAACCAAGTAATAATGCCTAATATGATATAACTATTCCTTATTCAATGGCAAACTCATTAACAATAAACTTAGCTAGATGGGATCTTTCCACAAAGTCATCACACACGTAATCTGTCCATCTCCTTAAACACAGGATTCCGCTCCATTTCACTTCCTGTTGCCTCTTTATTACTTGAACCATAGAGTTTATATTTTTTTATACTTTTTTCCATTCTAGACCTGCTATGCTTGTTCAAAATGCTCTTCATGTAACTTAACCAGAGAACACAGTCTCTGTTGGACTTCATTGAGACTTCCTTTGCCAACACAATTAATACAAATCTATTTCCCTTATCCTAAGGTATACTCTTCCAACAAGGGCAAAAATCAGCCACAGTCTTCACCAAAATATCATAAGAACAGTCTCTTGGTCACGTATTAAAATTCTTCTCATATTATTATGGCCCATTGAGCCCTACTTAAAACATCCCCCTGATTTCTGGAAATCCATATTCTTCCAAACAAAATTGTGGCCAGGCCTATCACATCAGTACCCCAGTCCCTGGTACCAACTTCTGCCTTAGGGTTTTACTATTGTGAACAGATACCATGAGCAAGGAAACTCTTATAAGGACAACATTTAATCGAAGCTGACTTACAGGTTCAGAGGTCCAGTCCATTATCATCAAGGTGGAAGCATGGCAGCTTCCAGGCAAACATGCTGAGAGTTCAACATCTTCATCTGAGGATTTGATAGGAGAAGGCTGGCTTGCAAGTGGCTAGGAGGAGGGTCTCAGTACCCACCCTCACAGTGAGACACTTTCTCCAAAAATGCAACACCTCCTAATAGTGCCACTCCCTGGGCCACACATATTCAAACCACCACACAAGGCACATCGTCTCTTGCTCATTTCTGTTATTGGTACCCTTGCCTATGAATTTAGAACTTTAGGACGATCACTTCTAAGTGTATCACTAGTCTCAAAACTGCTCAAAGAAGAAAAAAATGCTAATATAATACAGTCACATGTATCTGAGTAGATTGATATGTAAAAGGACAAGTGTGTATAACTGAAGAGAGACTAAAGAGAGAAAATCCTCAGGCCACGTGATAACTTCTGCTTTAGTCAATACATTAAAACCCAAGTAGAAATCTCTAAGGGATGTGGTTTGATGGGTTGAGATTGAGGAAAGCCCCATAAAGTAGCTATTTGAATATGAGATCACACACCAAAGAGGTATTTTCACTAAGAACAAAATGGATGACCACCAGCCCATCTGACAACAGAATGGATGCATGTGAGCAAGGGTATGTCTCCAGGGGAGCTAAGGTAATGCTGTTGATGTAGTTTCCAAGAAGGGTGAAACTTACTGCTATAAAGCGAGCCAGAGTTCCAGAAACATAGTTTTCCCACTTTACCTCCATGCTATGCTTAGTTGCAACTTAGGTGACTTGTTAGCACTGACGAACAACATTCTAAATTATGATTTTATTCCTTTGTGATGTATAGTGGATTGCATAAAGATTCATAGATAGATAAAGGTATAGCTATAGATGTATAGGTATAGGAATATATTAGATATAAAGAGAGAGATGATACGGATATAGAAGTAGAGATAGATATATAGGTAGAGATAGAGAGTTAGAGATAGATTGGAAAAGATACAGTTATATAATGCATATAATCCTTGTACATATGATTAATAAAGTTTATCTTCAAAGAAGCAAGGTATAACAGAAGATCAGGTCACAAACTCAAGAATCACTAAGATTTTTGTTAGAATTTTAGTGCATTACCACAAGGATACTCAAAACAAGTATTTCAGAACAGATTAAAGGAAGGCATGTGGCACAAAGCACCGAGTGCTTCTCAGGAAAATCTGTGCTTGAAAACCCGATACTTCCTGAAAATAGAAAGTGATTCATAAAAAATAGCACCTTCTACCCAAAGCTGTGAAGATACAAAGAAATATGTATAAGATCTAAGCAGAGTGTCTCATGATGGCACAGGGCCTATGGCATCAATTTCTTTTGCCAAGAACATTAAAGCTACCAAGAAACTCAGCCACATGGTGAAGCCAAGTCCATGAGTCTTTCTCCACATAGGTTAAGTCCATCAACTCATTCTGACATTAAATTAAAAATATATAAAAGCTACATATTACATTAACAATACATAAAAGTCAAATCCCAACATGAGAAAACCTATTCAGGCTTATACTCTAGGCCTACTTAGGCCATTAGTTTCAGGTCAGAATGTCTGTCTCTGGGAATCACTAAGCACCAAAATCCACCTTGAATGTATAAATACTTTCTGCTGATACATATGACAGGTATGCAAGTTCAGTTCCTTTGAACTACTTCACAGATCTATTACACTTGCCGAACAAACAACTTAGTCCTGAAGCTGAAAAATATAATTTGTAGTTAATTGTTCTTTAAATCAGTTATGTGTTTGCACATACCCACAACTCCCAGTTTGATAATATGAAGGAGTAAATAATTTATGATGTATGCGGCTTTTGTAGAGGCATTTAGAAGTTATTTTGCAAGAAGTATGGTAAATTTGCAGTGAAGGTGAAGGTAAAGCTTTCAGGAATGGATGGGACTGCTGCTCACACAGCTGAGGCCAGCATGAGCTTGTTTCTCCTCCAGTCCTCTCATCATGGAAGAACAGAATATGATAATCCATGCCATCACCCCAGAACATGAGCCTCACAAACAATGAAGACTGGTGTCTGGAACTTAGACTTCCCAGCCCAAGAACCATGTGAGATAGATTTTTATTAGTTATGAGCATCCTAAGACATGGTATTTTTAGAGTATTAAGATAGTATTTCTTTCTTTTTTCTTTTTTTCACAGAAGGCATTATTATTATTATTATTATTATTATTATTATTATTATTGATATTTACTTTAGTTACATTTCAAATGTTTCCCCTTTGGAAACCCCCTATCCCATCCTCCTCCCCCTGCCTCTATGAGGGTGCGCCCCCACTCCCCCACCCACTCCCATCTTCCCTCCCTAGTATTCCCCTACACTGGAGCATCAAACACCCTCAGGACCAAGGGCCACTCCTCCCACTGATGGCCAACAAGGCCCTCCTTTGCCACATATGTGGCCAGCACCATGGGTCCCTCCATTTGTATTCTTTGGTTAGTGGTCCAGTCTCCAGGAACTCCTGGAGGTCTGTCCAGTTAACACAGTTGCTCCCTCCATGGGGCTGCAAACCCCCTGAGCTCCTTCAGTCCCTTCTCCAATTCCTCCATCCAGGACCCCACACTCAGTCCAATGGATGGCTACGAGGATCTGCCTCTGTATTTGTCAGGCTCTGGCAGAGCCTCTCAGGAGGTATCTTATCATGCTTTTATTGGTAAACACTTCCCAGCATTCACAATAACATGCGGGTTTGGTGTCTGTATATGGAATTATCACCAGGTGGGGCAGTCTCTGGATGGCCTTTCCTTCAGTCTCTATTCCACACTTTGTCTCCATATTTCCTCCTGTATATTTTTATCTCAATAATTTATAATTATTGAGATAAATTATAATAATTTATAATTATCAGACTTTTGTCAATGGCCCATTTCTATCATTCTGGGATCTCTTGGCATTAGTTTCAATAAATATTAGTATATGTTTTCTATACTTTTAAGAAGTTAGCAGATTCTGAGGTGATTAAATCAGATTTAAAATTTATTTTCTGTGTTCAAGCACTATAAAAATTGGAGTAGTATTCCAAGAGGTCCTAAAAGTTTCCTCTCTTCACAAAATGCTAAAAATACTGCCCTTCCTTTAGAAAAGTTCACCACACAGTTGTGAGCCCAACTAGTCTTTATACCTTATATGCAAGTTAATAATTTATTTAGGACAATGCCCCTACTTAACTTTGAAGGTACTTCCTGAACTAGTTTAGAAACCAGAGGAATTCAATAATAGAAATCTGTACATCTTCGATTGTTAAGAAGTGAGAGGAAAACCTTTCCTGTATTGTAGAAAACCAATCTTCCTTAATGGGGATATTTGACACATCTTGCAAAGGAATCACCTCTTGTTTAGTAAGAGAGAAACCCTTAAAGAACAACACAAACACATTATCAGGAGAATGGTCAAAGATGTAAAGAACGCACAAGACCATCCTAAAGCTTTAGAATGTAGCAGGTCATTTAAAATCACCTGGTCATCCCTTTTATCATTAGCTGGAATGTTTTCTGTGTTTCTCAGAAGCATTCATAGATATGAGACCCCCACTAGCTCTGTAGAGTGTGTGTGCTTTGGTAGATGCAACTTTTCTAGGAAGCCCATGATTCTACTGAGATGGTTCTTCCTTCTCCCAGTCCTAATCTGGCCTATATTGAGTGTGACCCCTTAATCATGATACACAACAATAAGACAAAGTGGGCTACCCTCTTTATTCTACTGACACGTCTCTCTATAAGTATTCTCTGAATTTAGTCAGTAGATTGTCCGCTATCCCATAATAAAGGGATGTTTCAGGAGTTGTGGTGGCAGAGATCCCCATGAAATGAGCTGGAATGGCTAGCTTTATAACAAACCTCAAGGAGAAGGAAATTAACCATGGGTATTTTGCAGTTCTTTGGATGCAGAAGTCACTCAAGGGCATAAAAAGATAGGTTAGCCCTGAAGCTGATGCATCAAGGAGGTGATTTTCCTTACAGGCTCACCAAGATGAGACAGATGGGTATTAGAGGAACTGCGGGACTGATAAGAAGAATGCTTCCCTTGAAAACCCATGCACTTAAACCCTCTTCTTCCTGTGCCTATCTGGTCTTCCATAAATAAATGTTTAATTTCCCATTTTTGCCATCAATCAACTTGATGCTAAAGGGTGGTTCTGTGGATAAAAGCCACCCAGTGTGGTCTACCCAGACGTCCATAAGCACTCAAGGCACCCGGGAGGTTCCAAAGAGCTGATGTCAGGACCGGGGTCTTGATTAATGATTCTCTGGGACATTCTGACACCCTTGCACGGATGGGAGAGATAAGATTCCAACAGTGGATGCCAGGGAGCTCTGCTTGAAAGAAAGGAGGTCAAGGTCAGACACACTGGGAAATCTGCCCAGAAACACAAGGCATGGTTTCTTCTGGGGCAGTGAGTCAGCCTGCAAAGGCCGGGAAGAGAGTGAAAGTCCATGACATAGTGCTGAAAGACAAGCAAGAGACAAGACAGATGAAGAGAAGGACAGGAAACAACTGGAATAACCCATAGATAAGGACAGCAGAGGAAGGCTGGAAATTTTAGTTCTGAAATTTTATGATTCAATTTATCAGTGGAAAGACTGCACTGGGTCACCAGTACTTTGGAATATTCACTTGAAAAATTCATTAGCTAACACAGGAATCCTTTGGAAAAAGTGCAGTTCTAAATGTTCAAAAACTAGAAAAAATATTCTCTACTGTGTCTATCCTAGCTGTGGAGAACTCTTCACCCCAGAGAGTATTCATTGGCCATGACAGGATGAGAAACGCAACAGAGGAGAAAGGAGAAGCTCCTGAATCTTAGCAATTCAGTTTCTCTCGTTCAATCACAGCCCTTCTCCCCAACACACTTCATTCTGGGCTTTACCACTTTTAAACTATCAAGATGTTCTCTGGTGAGCATTTATGACATCTGCCTAGAGTCCTAATAGCTTGTCTGAAATATCAGTGATCTCAGAGTTAAGTAAAATGGGTGTTGGGACAGAGTAGAGAGGAAGCTTAGCATCCAGTAACCATTTAAATTTCATTTGAACCAGTTTTCCCAAGCGAATATATGAACCCACAGAGTATGTATAGATGTAAGAACATGTTGATATGGATGCATAGAGATGCTTTATATCAAAAAATATTTATATACCTATCACTACATATTCATTCATCTATTGACCCACCCATCTTTGCTCTAGTACACTATGCAAATATTCTCTTGGGCATATACAGGATCTGATGATAGGATTTCCAAGGAGTCCTTCTTATGCACCAACTTCCTGAATTCTTTCTCCATTTGACTAAGGTGGCTCAGCGCCTCAGTAGGAGGGAATACTGACTTTACCATCATAGGACTGTAGCTATGGATAGCATGTTTTCAAACGTTCATTCATTCACTATTGATTCATTGCTATTTATTGGTTAGGCAGCATGTGGTATTGTACTTCTAATAATCAAAATAATATAGTATCTACCCCCAAAATTTCAACTTTATTTAAGTTAAATGGAGTTCAAAGACAGATGTCAGTGAAAGCCTGCCATTTTTTTATAGTTGATAGACTTACCATCAACGTTTTCATGAAAGAAACTTCTAGAATGTGTTCTCATATATATGGCAATAAAATACATAAAAGCTAGAATTGATTTGATAAATTGATTTTCAATAAAATAAGTTGTAGTAACAAAGAGGGAAAGGTTTCTTGAGTATAAGTTTTGTTGCCGTTGTTCCTGTTGTTTATTATGTGAGCTGTTTTTTTTGTTTGTTTGTTTCATTTTGCTTTTTTTTTTTAAAAAAAAAAAAAACAGTTTGGTTGACTAGTCATAAACCTAGGACAAACCCTGTGGGAACCAAAGTTGGAGAGAGAAGAATTCTTAAATTGTTGCTCTTTTGCAATGTATAACTGTGCACCTCAGGCTCTGGTTGCTACTATGAAGACAAAGTCTGAATGCTTAATAGACAAAGGTGAGAGAAAGTAAGCATTTTCAAAATGGCATGGCTTGGTTGGGAGAAACTTCAGCACTAAGCACAAAAGAAAAGTAAACTGACCAACAGATCTGTGGCTTTACTATGCTTCCTTAGCAACAAGAGTTACCAACAGTGAGGTAAGGTTTGTCTGACTCTCTGCTAAACAAATAAGAAATAATTAATTCATTCATGAATATGGACAGGTTATCTAATGCTAGTAAGAGTATAAAAAAAGATAATTTCATAGGCATTGTAGAAGAACAAATTTATTATTAACAATGAATTTAATTCACAGTTTTAAAAGAAAACATCATTGATTTAAAAAATCAATTAAAAATTTTAAAAAATAAAAAATAAACAACAAAAATAAAAAATCAATGACAAATAATTATTTAACTTACACAACATGATTGATTATATGCTAATCAATGTATATCATTTTAGTTAGGCTTCATATGTGCAGACACATATGACTAAATGTTATTAAAGTTTTTATGTTGTATACGTATCAGTCAACTATGGAATCCCTCCCCAGACAATGAAGACATGCAATACGAACTGGTTCCCAAAACTTTAGAGACTGGTGTGGGGAATCATGATCTTAATGCTAGCTCGTGACACATAGTTATATTTTGTCAAACAAAAGAAAATAAAACTGTTTTAAAACATATCAGCTAATTCAAAACAAACAAAACTATTTATTGGAGTTTCTTTTTAGTATTAAAAAATAAGAATATAGAATTGAAAGAAATGAACACTCACTTTTATACACCATTAGGGATAAAACTCCTGGCTCTAGAATTGTAGTGCTGTACCACAGAATTACATGTATTAGACCCTGGAAAATGTAAAGCTAAAATGCTATAGTGAAATATATATATATATCCATCTGTCTAGGAATGGCACTGCCCATGGTAGGCAAAGACTTTCTATATCAATTAGCAATTATGAAAATGCCTCACAGATATATCCAGAGAAAAGCCTTAACTAGACAGTATGTCAGTAGGTTTCAAGTTGGCATATAAACTCAAACTTGGCTGCACATAAGATTTTTTGGATCACATGTGTGGAGCTTTGTGTCTATGTGGTGTACGTGTCTGAGTGAAATAGTA
Organism: Rhynchomys soricoides; assembly: GCA_019843965.1. Lineage (NCBI taxonomy): Eukaryota > Metazoa > Chordata > Mammalia > Rodentia > Muridae > Rhynchomys > Rhynchomys soricoides. Next base: position 1,560,183 of record JADRCH010000184.1, on the reverse strand, counting down.
CATATTCATATGAGGGCTTGTGTCAGTGTGTATACACTTACGTGTGTAAGATGGAGGTCAATGTTAGGTGTTTGCCTTTATTATTTTCAACCTTATTTATTCTCTCACTGAACTTGGGGTTCACTGAATCAGGTAGGATATCTAGAAAATGAGAGCCAAGGATATTTTGTCTTTTACTCTCAAATCCACCATGCTGGGGTTAGAGACAGCTCAGGATATCTGTGGATTTTTTTTCCTGAAAATACAAAGTCGGGTACTCAGTATTTCATGGAAAGTGCTATGGTAAATAACCTATCTTCCACACTTCTTGATGTATTTTTGAAGTATATGGGAGCCTGGGCTTTAAACCAAAAAACACTGATTCAAATGTTTGTTGGCATTTATCAGCCTAGGCATTAATAGTTTTTAAGATTTCCAGTTGGAAGTGATGTATAGACAGAGTTGGAAAATCCTTAGATCATGCCATTTAAGTTCCAGAGGGCCTCTCCCTAACTTGTCTGAGCACCAGTTGAATGCAGGCATTTTCAATGTTTCCTTCGAAGCTGCTCCACTAAGGGCTTGACTGAGCTACATCTAAACACCAGGGCATTCCACTTTGCTCTCCAAATTTGCCCTTGCTTTTTTGCTCAAGTTTCAGGTCATATCCAAAGGAAAGTTAACATTCTTAGATTTTTAATCCATTGAATGTCTTCTTTGATTTGAAGTTTTTGATTAGTGCTTCAAAGGACTGGAATATTTTTCTGACTTGATATTTCACACATTTCTCTCCAAAATGTCCCTGCATTTATGAGCTTATAACAAATTAAATTCATCAAGTTATTGCATTTTTCTGTCTTTGATGACCACAAAACCATTATTCACTTCTGTTTTTCAGAGTGCTTCATGTTTTCTTGCTCAAACATCTTTCATTTCCAGGTGTGCATTATACTTAGAGATACATTTTGTCTTAAATATTTAAGACATGACTACCTGTGTGAATACTTCAAGAAAGTGTTTTCTTCTTGCTTGCTTTTATTATTGTTCTTGTTTTATTGGACTCTAGAGAGGTATTACATTTTATAAGAAACAAAACGGTATAAAAAAATACAGGTTTTTTTATACTTGAAAATATATTCTTCTTTAAAGATCTCATAAAGTGTTAATTCTATTTTAATTCGTGTTATTGAATATATATATATATATATATATATATATATATATATATCCACATATACAATACAATATAAGTCCTTTTGGGACAAAAAATATATGTGTTCATATTATATTATAATATATATAATATATTGTTGGGAGCCGCCTGAGCACCGACATCCGCCATTACAAGATGGCGCCTACATTCGGCCGAGAACAAGTTGTAAACAGGCTAGTGCGCATGCACCTGGTAATTTTCCACTTCAGAATCTCAGCCTCTCTCGTGGCGGCATCTGGCCTGGTGTGCGGGAGCCAATGGGGAAGCTCCATGTCCCAGGCAAGCGCTGTGACCCATATAAAGGGCGGGTATTCTATTGTTCTGAGTCTCCATTCGTGGCAAGCTTATGCTCTCCCTCTCAAGAGGCATTAAAGCTTTTACTGCAGAAGGATCCTATGTGTGCCGCGTCGTTCTTGCTGGCGAGACCGTAGCACGGGACATCTGGTGCCGAAACCCGGGAAACTTTGTCATCATCAAGCACCTTTGGAGACTCCCTGGAAACAGGGAGGATTCAGAACTGCAGGGAGGTAGGTTCGGATAGGCATGTTGACCCTGGATCTTGATTTGGGGTTGCCCCCTTTTTGGTCTAACGCTGTTGAAGTTTTGCTAATTGTGTTAAGTGCCCTCATTTTGGTTTTACTGTCTTTGTATTGCGGCGAACAAGGTAGGGCCAGTGTAGATGCTGTAAGGGAGGGGCAAATCACCCCTGATAGGGTCCAGGACACCATGTCAGAAACCGGACGGAGTGAGAGGAGGGGTACCCAAAATCTTAGCAATGGAAACGGACCTCCTGGTAAGTCGAAAGACGAGGGAGAGATTAAAGATAAAATAGGAAACTGTCCCCCTGACAGGAATGTGGGCAGAAAAACAATTCTCATACCCAAGAAAAAAGCAAAAAGAAAGGGGGAGAGCCTCTACCCAGTTCAAGACCTTGAGGCTCTTCCATTGGAAACTTCAGACACTGACCCCCTTAGCTCTAGTGAGGAGTCAGAGCTAGAAGAGGAAGCGGCCGCGGTATGAGGAAGATTGGCCGCCTTGTAATGGGCAGATGAAGCGGCCGCCGCCTTTGGCCCCTACGCGGACCATGCCTTCCGCCCCTCCCCCTTATGAGATGTGTCCCAACTCCTTTTCTTTTCTCTCTGACAAGGTTAAGAGAAAGGTACAAGCCGCTTTTCCAGTTTTTGAGGCAGATGGTGGAGTACGAGTTCATGCCCCTGTAGAGTACAGCCAAATTAAAGACCTGGCTGAAGCGGTTCGAAAGTATGGGGTAAGTGCTAATTTTACTATAGTAATGTTAGAGAGATTTGCCGGGGCGTACATGACTCCCGCCAATTGGCAGATGCTGGCCAAGGCTGTGCTCCCTACAATGGGCCAATATATGGAGTGGAAGGCTTTATGGCATGAAGCTGCACAAGCTCAAGCCAGAGCCAATGCTACGGCACCGACCCCTGCACAGAGAGATTGGACCTTTGATATGTTAACTGGCCAAGGTCCTTTTGCGGCAGATCAGACCGTATTCAGGCAGATAAGAGACTTTGGTATCTCTGCCATTATCATAGGTGTGGTGGCAGCGGCTGCGGTTACAGGGGCCGTCACTGCTTCGGCCCTTGCGCTCTCTGGAACGATGCAGACCGCCAATACCATTAATGAGTTGTCTGCAGCTGCCACCTTAGCTCTAGACAGACAGGTATCCGCCAATACTCAAGTCCAGAGGGACCTAATGCTAGTTAACCAGCGCATTGATCTTATTCAAGAACAACTGGATGTCCTTTGACAGCTAGCGCAATTGGGCTGTGAACAAAAGTTGCCAGGACTCTGTGTTACTTCCATACAATATGACAGATTTACAAAAGCAGCTAACCTGTCTAAAAGTCTTTCGCAGTATATGTTACAGAATTGGACCCTTAAATTTGATGACACCCTGCGGGAACTGCCGACAGCAATTATTCAGATCAACTCCACCCGTCTTGACCTGTCCTTGACCCGAGGGCCTCTCTTCACGGATTTCCTTGGCAATTTCTTATTTCAAGGAATGGGTGGGGGTGGGATTGTTTGGAGCAGTGCTTTGCTGTGGGTTGGTGTTCCTCCTATGGCTCATCTGCAAACTCAGGGCCCAGACTAAAAGAGACAAGGTGGTTTGTTGCCTTAGAACAAAGAGCCCCGGCCGGTGTTTGGCTGTCCATGCTTAAACAATAGCAGTAGGTCGCCAGCCAGACAGTTCTTGCACACCCGCGAGTCTAGTCTCATTGCACTGGGTAGAATGTTTGGTCTGAGCAGCTCTTGAGGGATGTCTAGCAAAGCATCGCACAAGGCGGCCATCGTTGTGGGCCACCTTGGGAGATATGTCATCTGCATGAGGGTTAAGTGCCCTAGTTTCCCTCCCTCTAAAAAACGGCACTGGGCGGGTCAGGAAAACCTCGGGCGCGCATGAGCTTAGGGGTCTTCTCCTGTACAAGGCCCAACCTTTTGGTCAGGGGATTTGACCTCTGTCTCCGCCCTCTTAAGAGTGTCCTACTTTGCTTACAGAAATAAAAAGGGGGAGATGTTGGGAGCCGCCTGAGCACCGACATCCGCCATTACAAGATGGCGCCTACATTCGGCCGAGGACAAGTTGTAAACAGGCTAGTGCGCATGCACCTGGTAATTTTCCACTTCAGAATCTCAGCCTCTCTCGTGGCGGCATCTGGCCTGGTGTGCGGGAGCCAATGGGGAAGCTCCATGTCCCAGGCAAGCGCTGTGACCCATATAAAGGGCGAGTGTTCTATTGTTCTGAGTCTCCATTCGTGGCAAGCTTATGCTCTCCCTCTCAAGATGCATTAAAGCTTTTACTGCAGAAGGATCCTATGTGTGCCGCGTCGTTCTTGCTGGCGAGACCGTAGCGCGGGACAATATATTATATTCAAGTATATATATATATATATATGTGTATAGTCTGTCCATTGGGGACTTATATTGTTTTGTAGATGTAGTTCAGTTATTGAATCTTTCATTTTCTCAAAAATTAGCTAGCTAATTTTAAAAATGCCATCTATACATTGGCTCTTTCCTACCAATTACACAATAAAAGTCTGGAGTCATATGGTTAAATGCACAAATAGGTTTTACCTTCTGTCTCATTGACCCACCTGTTTAATTCAGTGCAATACCATTTTGTCTTATTTTCTGCTATTACCCATCTTTTGATACCCAAAAGGGCTGGCATACCTAATTATTTAAGATGTTACTTTGCATTTTTAAGAGTGGGTGTTTTCTTTTCTAGGATTAGTTTATCACAGGAAATTTTCTACTAATAAGATTAAATAAAACGCATGCATACATTTGTGCACAATAGTTGCATTAGGAATACATGACTCTTTTTTTTTTGTTTTTAAACACTGAAATATCATGAGACAGTAACTCCTTAGATATCAAGCAATATTGATGAATTTGATTACTTGACAGGACTTAGTTCTTAATAGTGTCTCTTAAATACAGGCTTTTTGAATAGCAGGTATATAAAACACAGCTTTTATTTTTCCTTTCTGACAGTGACATTGGGCAAGCAACTCAATAGTGACTAGCACTGGATTTAAACTTCATCTGGAAACAAAGCAAGTTGTACCCTGCTGATCTTAGGTGCATAATCTTGCATTGTGAACAAGAAAAGGGGCTGAGGTGGTTATTTAGAACAATCGCATTGGGGTGCCAGCCTTTTTCCTGGCTCAGTTCAAATATTATTGCTTTTAAATGTCAGCGTACCACCAGTGTAAGCGCCAATACTTATTAAAAGTTCCCTTTCCTGAGACATTTGAGGTGTACTCCTTGGAGCACAATACATATTTAAATTTTAATCTGAATTCTAGGTGGAGCAGTGCTCAGATAACAGCTGAGTTCTTTCTAAGGAGAGAACTAAATTTGAACTGAGTGCTTCCTTGCTGGGAGAGGCTTTGCAAGACATTTTACCCATTCAGAACTCACTTTGCAAGAATTGTACTGCTTTCAGAACTCATGTACAAGCCTTAAAGGAGGAAGGTTTCAATAGTCACATTTTACAGGTGATGCAGTTAATTTTCATCAACAAAAGTCAACTCTACATGCATACCACTAATAACTGTTAGTACCTTTAATTTTTTTATAATATTACAGAAACATATTTCTATACTCATGTCTTGAGACCCCTGTGAAGACAGAATGCTGAAGGATGTCCTTCTGAGGTGGCTCCTTCTGTTTGAGTCCTCTGATCTGGACAAGAAGTTTTAAGGGAAAACAAAATAGCATTATGTACCAAGCTAGGTCCCACTTTCCAACCATCTACAGCTTTATCTGTAGCTCAGAGGAACTAAGAAGCAATTGTTCCTACTGAGTAGAGTACAAAATTCCGATGTTCCTTTTTCCTTGTTTTCTGTTTCATTTGGCCATATATGTGGGTGCAAATATAGGCCTACCCAAGTGCATGCTAAAAGAAGACATCAGGTCTTTTCCTTGTTGACTTCCCTGCCTTAATAGGTTGAAATGGAGTCTTTTATCAAACCTGGAACTCATTAGTTCAGCTAGACTATCCAGCAAGAGCAGTGTAGCTAATCTCCTGTCTCTGGCTCCTCCACACTGAGATTAGAGGCACCATTGCTGCAATTGACTGTGTTGATGCTAGGGACCTAAACTCATGTCTTCATGTTTACATGCTTGCTAAACACTTTAGCGGCTGAGCTGACTCCCCAGCTTCCATAATGGAAATATCACTCATTTAAGGGACCACATCCTCCAAAATGAAGGATGTCAAGGAAACCTGGTTTTCTATTTAATGAGAAATGTGTGGACCACAGCTGAAAAGAAGGTATATCTTCAACATCCCTTCCTAATATCAGTGTGCTCTTGAAATATGTCACCTTTTTATTTCTTAGTGAAGGACAGGAAGCCAGAATTTTCAAACCATTTTTCTCTCTTCTTTTCTGCAACCTCTCAGCCTCTGAGATTAGAGCTGCTCAACATCTTGCTTGAACTGCCTTTGAGTCGCTGTGAGAATGAGGAGGTGAGTTGTCCTAACAGTTCTTAAAAAATGTGTTTCTCTTGGGTCTGCTTGGGAGAGGAACAAGAGCCTGGGCCATTCAGAGTTCTGCTCCCTAAAGAAGGCTTAGAGTAACAGGACTCTAGTAGGGGATTTGATGTCCGGACCTATCAACATCCAATCAGTACAAAATCATTTCCTGACTCCAGCCGACCAAGCACTTTTCTTTGTAGCTGCAACTTCATTAAATGGAGGACTGAGTTTCCAAAAGGAAAAGGTCAACATTTCCATTTGAGCATTCAAATATCTCCAAGATGGGTTTGAGGCTTTAGTGTTCTATTGATTCCACCATCCCCATGCTGAGTGCAGAACTTTGCCCAAAATAGATGGGCTATGTTAATCAAAGCTCACCAGTGGGGCTACTTATTTTCAGCTTGATTCACAGGGCTATCAAATATTGAGTGCAAGGAGACAAAGGTAATTCTCCTGTAGTATAAATTTGCAAATGAAGCTTTCACCAACAATGCATTACTCACTCAGAAATACATGCAGAGTGCTTTGAAATTACACACACACACACACACACACACACACACACACACATTCCCTGCCTTCATTTGCCCTAGTTTACTAAATAATCCCTGTATAGAAAAATAGTAAACTAGGGACCTCCATATGAGACACTGAATCTTCTAAAGAAACTGATGTAATTCAATGTCAAATGACATAGAAGTTTAAACTATCACTGTTCAGGAATTAAGGCATGTCTCATTTGGAACCTAACAGAGAAGGTTGGGTTTTATGCATGCAGAAATGGAAGAGAGTCTCCTGATAGAAGGACAGTCCATCAGGTTAGATATTTGCACAAATTATACTAATAATGGCATCAACTCTGTAATTGAGTCTTACATTTTTATAATTTTATTTCATTTAATTTAATCTGATAATTTTATGTAAAAAGTCTTCAGAACTACATATTGAAAATCCACAAAAATACAAAGTATACAGCAGATATTATTTGTGGATTTTTGTAGCATTCCTGAATTTTTTGGTTTTCTTTTATCTTCAGAATTTCTCCTCTTCATCCCCACAGGTTCATTTTGTTCCATAAGTGGATCATATACTTTCTTTCTACACATACTTAAAATGTGCATGGTCCACATAAGAATAAGGGTGGACTCTTTAGGGAGCAGAATAGAACAGCTGAGAAGGAGTAAAGGAGACAAAAGGAATGGATTTCCATTGTGTGCACACCCAAAAATATTGAAAGGAAATTAAGTAGTTTTATGATAACTTGAAATTTTATTTTTAAACAGATACTGTTCTTCTGGTGTATAAAAATCATCTTTGTTTCCCAAGTTTTCTTTTGAGTTCTTCAAGATAACATCAGTTATTAACACACAGTGGTTTTCTCACTAAATACACAAAGACAATATTAACTAAAACAATCAGATGTCTACAATCTGATCACACAACAAACTGCTTTTGATAAATCTTTTAATAAAATGCTCCTGCTTTTTATTCACCAATGTGCTCAGGTTTTGCACATCTTTTCATTCCTAGCATCTTAGTTCATTCATTCAACATTTTACTTTGAGGGACAATGGACAGTGTGTCAATTTCTCCCTCTTTAAGATTTCTGGCCTATCTTTCTTAGGACAGGATTTAATACTTAATGTTTAATGCAATTTATATATCAATACTATTTCCATATGATAAATGTATGCCTGTGCAGGTAGTCTTAGAGGTAGCTATAAGGAATTATTAAATCTCCATAAACATATAAGTAAATATACATATGCATATGTATAAAACATGCATATAAATATGCACATTCATAAACACACATGCTTAAGGCCTCCAGCAGAAGGAAGGGAAAACCTGAACAGATTAACTCATCTTATTCATACTGGATGACATGTAATGTGCTTTTTAGAAGAAATGTCCTTTCCAATACTTTGTGAGTGAATGTTGGCCACACCTAATGTCACCAGGAATAACTCCTCACAGGTACCAAATATCTCCTTCAGGAACAGATCCACTGACCTTTCTGTGTCTTCTCATTTTGTTAACATGTGTAAAGTTTCTTGTAGTAAGTGATCCTAAGCTATGCCAAGATGGTGGTTCTTGCCAGCCTTCCATTCTATAAGCAGTAGGATAGTCTCTTCTTCTGAGATTTGTAGAAAGATGCAAACACATGGCATTTTGAACATGTGAAATACGATTTCATCACAGTACAATGCACAGCCTCTTTGGGACCCAAAACACAAGCATGGCTAGCAAGGAGACAGGTTCTTCTCCCTGTTTTGTTTAGTTTTAGTTTAGTTTGGTTTTGGTTTGTTTTCTATAAAATATAAACTCTTCTTGGGATCATTAACAGTTGGATCTCCTGGTCTCTCTATGAAACAGTGTCTCCTATCTAAACACCAACCTATGCTATTATACCTGCCCAGGACACTCCCATGGCACACACACAACAGTACCTCTATAACAGTGAATATCTGGGTGTTAGATCCATGCATGTTAGATATATTACCTCACCCATATTAGTTTCTGACAATACCAACTCTCTTTCCATTCTTCTTGTGCATTTCTTCAGAAACCATGCAAGGTAATTGCTTTAAACTATTAGTCAGAGAGAAAACAGGATTTAATACAGCAAACTGAATTCCTACCTCATCTTGCTTTCATTACCCTATATTGATTCTCAACTCACATTGCTTTCACCTCCTCTCTTTGTATATCTTCAGTGCTCTTTTCCCATGAACAACAAATATAACAAACCTTATAAGAGTACCTGTGATGAACCGGGGCTTAAGATAACTCTATGAGCAGTACCAGCTGTAACAAGAGCAGTTATGGCAGGATACTAAAGATCTATCTGTAAGGAATTTTCCAACTTCCCCATTTTATTGGACATAGTGTGGAAAGGCCCTGGGGAGGATGCATCATGGTAGAGGATGATGATAAGTAATCACTTACTACCCAGATATATGCCAGGAATGCTTCCTAATTGTACAACATTGGTATGATTTTACCTCCTCTCATTTCTAGCAAGATAACCTGCAGTTCATTTCATTAATTCTTACCTAGATGCATTGCATCCTCTCTTTTCACTATGCCTCAGCATTTATCTTCCTAAGGACTCACATGTGCTTCACAGGAATGTAAATTGATGCAACAGTCTTGCAAAGCAATTTGGCATTAATAGATCAAGAGTCTTAAAATTGCTCATACAGGGTTATTATGATCCAGCAATTTCATTCAGAAACCTCTCCAAATGAAATAACCTAAGACATAGGGGAAAACAAATATGTATAAATATATTTGCAGAAATATGTTTATTACTGCACAGTTTCCCATTTTGTGGATATGATAAAAAACTAAATAGATAATAAAAGAAATTATTAAATGATAACACATCCATATGATGAACTGTTATGCAGCTATTAAAATGGTGCTTATAGAAAATTGGTAACATAAAAAATACATATGATATATTATTAAGAGAAAGATGCAAGGTGCAGAACTGTGCATAGAATATGATCACAGCACTGTAGAACTTGCATACAAAATAGGCTAGACAGAAAATGAAGTGTCCTGGGGAAGAGCAGAGGATGTTTGATATCAAGGTCATAGCAACTGCTTTAATCTTTTGTTTCTAAATCAGTGAATCTTCTAGGTGTTTGAATGAGGACATTTTTCTGTAAAATATAATATTTGCAATAAATTTCTAATGTACATTGTAATCAACAACTTTGTCTTCCTTCATGTTAGCTTATACCTTATACAGAGGCAAATAGCTCATTTATCTCCATTTATTATTAGAATTGAGTCCATAAATGTCTCTACTTTGAAGCTTCTCAGCACACAGAAGCAGTATCAGACAGAAACTCTCTTCCTATCTTTCAGGGTCACTTCCACACAGCCCACCCACAGAACATGGATTCTGGCTATTTTAATACATGGATTCTGGCTATTTTAATATGCAATAAACTATCCAGTACAGATGACCTGCATAGCACTAAAAGGAAAATTCTAGATTGATCAATAGAAACTTTGTTCTTCCTTCAGGTACCACACCATTCTTAGTCTGTCTGCTCCTCTCTTTTGGCATACCTATGATTTAGGGTACCACAAAGGCCAATGCAAGCTATTTTGTGGCAATCTCAGAATCCTGCCCTATTTCTCGCCTTCTATGCCTGCAAAATATTACTGTACAATTTCATAAAATCTTGCAGCCTATATTTAACAATGCTTTTGCCTTGATTCATACTTTTCTCATTTCTTATGGTGACTGATATCCTAACTCTAAAACTATCTCACACATCCCTGGCCACCCAGTGTAATATTTCGAGTTCCTAAATAAGCAAGATGGACCAGAATCCTTCTGCACGGATAAGAAGACCTTCACCTCTTTTCTTGCTTCTTTCCCTTCATGCCTCTCTAGAAGAAATTCATAAGGGGAAATTAAATTTGTACAGCTGATCAATAAGCAGACATGGATTTGAGCATGTGTCACACACATAGTATAGTGCCCCTTTCGTGGGGAATTCAGGAGAAGGAGCACAAGTGCCATTGCCTTCCATCCCTGTTACTCAAGCAATGGAAATGGACAGACTCATTACCACTGAGACCAAAGGCAGAGCATAGGAAATGCAGCAGTATGAGAATAAAAGAAATAAGCATATATTAATTTTTATTCTATGCATGTAAAATCCTGCTTCAAAACAGTGTAGGCCCAGAGTCAGACAAATGTGAAAAGTGCTTTCAACTGAATGTGTTTAACAGGAAGATGAAAGAAAATTGTGAGAAAGTGCAAACTTTGAGGGGGGTGCTTTCAAATTCTAAGCTTAGGGAAGAGAAGTTCCTACAGCTAAAAGTCAGAAGATAAGCAAATGGCAGACATATATGAAGGGAGGTATATGTTCGCGTTGTCTCCATGATGCATGGGTTGGTAGAAAGGAAATAAGTGCAGCATTTCCTAATTGGCCACTGATTGGCCCTTGCATAGCCACGAGTGTAGTGAAAAGGTTTAAACACTACCATTAATCGGTATACAATTTGTGGCTGCCAAGCACAAGTTTTACGAGCAACCCATTTAAAGATCTGAGTAGGACATCAGACATTGGACACTGACAACCATATTGTTTGCACAGTATCATCCAAGTCAGAGAACTAATAACGGATCAAACAAAGAACCAAAATCAATAGCTTCCTGGGGGTCTCTATCCAAACTTACACAAAATGTTACCTAAAGAATCCAGGAGTCAATAAAAAGTAATAAGGCATGAAAGCAAAAAGGATATATGTTACTTTGTTACCATCTCGTTTTTAACAGGAAACTATGTGACATGTAAGACCATGCACTTTTCAAATCTATTTGTGTAAAATGAATATTTGAAGTCAGGGGATAGGCTGAAATCAGGGACAATGAATAATGTCTCTTTATGTGCATAGTATTTCTATCAGGGAAAACAATGGGCCAAAGCTGGATGATAGTAATGCTTTATGTAATATTAATATAGTTTTAAATATACAGTGACTATGTAATTTGTATTAATTATTATATGACATGTGAATTATATATCAATAATGTCATTGGAAAAGATGAGTATGATGTGTGCTGGTTGTTTTATAAGGGAACATTTGAAGGAATGAAGACATTAATACTGTGAGATATGTGACTTGTAATAATGATATTGATTCAACAGGCAGAGGTAGAACAATACATGCAAAACAACAACAACAACAACAAAATACCCTTATCATTCAAAACAATGAGATCTAGGAAGTGGATGGGAAAATTTTTTAGCAAATAAGTAACTTTTGTTATCTTGCTGTAGATGATTTTGAATGGAATCAAGTCAAAATTACCAGAAACCTTAATGATTCTGCTAAGTTTTTGTGTCTCATTCCACAAGCAGTGAAGAATTCCTGTAAGCTCTAAATACAGGTCACTGAACACTAGAGTCAAATTGGATTTTTTTAATGGAAATGTTATTGGGAAAAGCTTAACAAACTTAGAGGAGAGCTGGGTAAATAGAAGAGGCGGGGGTTTTGAAAGTCTCCTCACATAAAATGATTGACAGCATTCATCAGTGTTGTGACCCAGGCTCAGACCTTCGGTAAAATCTAGAACAGAACAAGAAAAAGACATGAATTTCACAAAATCTGAATAAGCTAAATTACCTAAGCTAGGTTCTCTCTGGCCTGTCTTGGGAGTAGATTGCAGCGTGCAGCTTAGAATACGATTTTCCATCCGTTTTCTTTCCATAGAAAAATCACTCCATTACTTCTGTCTTCAATATCCCTTGAAAAAAAAAGTCCCAACGTCTGCTCCCAAGAATCTCATTTCTTTGAAGCCTCACATTGTCCTCTTTTATTTTACACTCAGGTGTTCCAAAGAAGCACATCAGTGATGTACGCTCTGGTTTGGACTGCACTGACAGTGAATCACATTACCAGGCAAAAGCAGGGTCCTTTCAGCTGTAAACATCTGGAACCACGACTTGTTAGGAAAAGTTCTTCCGAAACCCAGCGTTTTTTTCAGAATGATCCATTTGCTTAAATTTAGACAAAGTAGCAACTAAGATGTGGGAACGCCTGTTCGCCTGCTGGAGAACTTCGTCCGCTTCCTGCATCAGGAATGCTTCTTAAACAAGGGCAGGCTGGAGTCTTCCTAAAATGGAGTTGAACAGAAAGTTCATCATCCAAATTAATACATGCTTCTGTACCCTCCAGAAAGGGTACATGGATGCAGGGAGATATGAGCCCAGCAGCAAAAGGCTACCTCTCACATGCATCCTGAAGGTGACTCTCCTAATGGCCAGCACTTGGATGTCAATATCTTCCGGCTTCCCATTTCCTCAGCTTTATAATTTACACAAAATCCTCTCCAAGAACTGTTGGCCTATTTGTTGCTCAGACAACCAAGCAGATGGAGCACAGTTTATAGTTCAATCAGAAATCCAAATTCAAGTCATTGGCTTGTTCTTAATGGGATTAATAGGAGTCGAGGAATACTTCTTGGCAGCCTACAAAAGCACTGGCAGGAGGCCCACCCTATGTTAAGGACACATAGGTGTGCAAATAGCCAAGTCCACAACTTCTATAATTTCGTATCTGCACCAGAAACATGTGGCAATTGCATGATATCATGATGCTCCTGCTTCCTAATGCCAAGAAGTTCTGCGACTTAATATATCTTTCATGTACTCTATAGAGGTCTAAGACACGTACTTTAATGCTTGCACTGTTCAGTACACTGGTCTGAGGTTTAAAAACACAAATAATAACATGGCATCTTAACCAACACTTAAGAGAAATTCTGTGTGCTGTCAATTTCTCCTGACATCTTACATACTTGATAATCATTGCTCCATTTATTTTATGCATTAATTATTTTTCCCATCACTGTCACAGAATACCAAGCAGAGAGAACTTAATGGGGAAAAAAAGACTCATTTGGACTCATGGGTTTGATTGCAATGGAGAAAGCAGGCAGGAATTCACTTCTGTGGAAGAATACATCCAGGGCTTCACACAGAGGCCTCTGGCTAAAACCAGTTATATAGAGAAGCATGCTGACATAAGTTGGCTCTTGATTGCATCTCCCCTGTGTTAAAGTTTGTAGGTCAACTTGACACAAGTTCTAGTCATCCTTGTGGCGGAAACCTCAATTAAGAAAATGCTTCCATAAGATCAGGCTTTAGGCAACAGGCCTATAGAGAATTTTAAAAAAACAAAAAAGATTGATAGAGTTGAGCTCAGCCCTTTGTGGGTGGTGCCAACCCTGAACTGGTTGTTTTGGGTTCTATAAGAAAGCAGGCTAAATAAGCCATGGGAAGTGAGCCACTAAGCAGCACCCCTCCATGGCCTCTGCATTCAGTTCTGCCTCCAGGTTCCAGCCCTGTTTTTCTGTCCTGAGTTCCTTCAATGATGAACAGTGATGTGGAAGTAGAACTGTAGGAACCCTTTCTTCCCCAGGTTACTCTGATCATGATGTTTCATCACAACAATGGTAGCTACAACTTAGAAACTGGTAGTAAATTAGTGAGGTATTGCTGTGACAGACCCGTCTGTGTCCATGTTGTTTTGGGAAGCATTTTAGAAGGATCTTGGAGCTTTTGGAGCAAACTCCCATTGAGTGATCCAAACTTAGTGAGTTGCACTGTGGGATATTAGAAAAGAGGGTGGAGAATCATGCGGCTGATGGAGGCCTGGCTTGTGAAATTCCAGAAGGAAGTTTCAGAGTGACTTAAACACCATCAGGACTCTTGCAATTTAGCTGTTTTGAATAAAGATTCTGTGGTTCCGGTCAGCTCTGGCTGAAGAGTGAACTGTAATTAACAGGAGACGAGCACCTTAGAAGTGAAACATTTGCCTTGCTGGGACAATTGCTGCTCGCTATCGAGAGCTGAGAAATGAGTGATGACTGAGAAGAGAAAAGCCTCACTGAGGAGAAATCTTCTGGGAAGTGTTTCCTCCGAGTCAGCACACAGAGGAGCTCTGTTCCAGAGGCTGCAAACACTGTGCCTCTCACATTGCAAGGTGAAATTGGGAGGGTAAGAGTCACCGAGTTGGTGCTTGTTTTGAACACAAAGGGGCTATGGAAAGCAGCTGATGCTTGGTATCATGAGAGGCCAGGATAGGCGGCTTCTGAAGATGCATCCTTAGTAGTAGTTGAAGGTCCAGGATGGAAGTGGTTATGCAATGAAGTTGTGGTTTGGCACCATGAAGAGAGCCTATGAGAGGATAGTGTTGGAAGCGCAGCCCAGTTACAACAGGTATTAGACATAGCAGAACCATGCGGATGACCACCAAAAATATCAGCAGTGCTGGAGTGGAACCAGCCTGTGCTTAAAAGACAAGCTGTGTGTTGTCCTCTGAGGGGCTTCACCCAGCAGCTGATTCAGACAAACACAGACACCCACAGCCAAACAGTGGATGGACCTTGAAGAAATAGGAAGAAGGATTGCCGGCCCAGAAGAGGATAGGAACTCCACAGGAAGACCAACAGGTTCAATTAACTTGGACCCGTGGGGCTTTCAGATTCTGAACCACCAACTAAAAAACACACATAGGCTGGACCTAGGCCTCGCTGCTCATATGTAGCAGATGTGCAGCTTGGTGTTCATGTAGGTCCTGAACTGGAACAGGGGCTAGGCCAAAAGTTGTTGCCTGTATGTGGGATATGTTCTTTTAGCTGAGCTGTCTTGTCTGGCACCAGTGGGAGAGGAAATGCCTAGTCTCCCAGAGACTTGAAGTGTCAGGGTAGGGGGGATACACAGAGGCTCCCACCCACTCAGAGGAGAGGGTAAGGGGCATGGGGGAGGAAGATGGGAGAGGGTGACTGGAACAGGAGCAGTGAGCAGGATGTAAAGTGAATAAGTAAAAAAATAAATTAAATTTTAAAAGTAGGAGGAAGAGGAGAAGAAGGTGGAGGTGGAGGAGGACAAACTGTGTGTGTTGCCAAGGGCTGAGCCTGAAAATTGGCCCAAGCCCCTCAGAGGAGCCCAGAAGTTCATGAGTGAATCGTAGATCTTGTACACTGCATTATTTACACTGTTGGAATTTGGTTTTGCTTTGTTCAGCTTGTGACCGTGTCCTGTTGTTTCCTCTTTAATTAAGAAATTTAATTTATTTTTTTAAGTTTACAGTAGACCCCACTTTAGAGACTTTAAACTTTTTGGACATATTTTGGAGGTATACAGAGACTTTGGATTTTCAAAGAGACTATATATTTTAAAGAGATAATTTTTAAAGCACTTTAATGGAATTTGATATAGACTAGAATGGGAGACTAAGACAAAGGAAAGACTGAGTACAAGAAGATGTCCCAGAGGAAACTTCTCCATTTGACTTAGAAGAGGCAACTGCCTCAGCCCCAGTTGCTTATACAAAAGGACATAAGAGCTTGATAGTGCTACAGCATGGAGAGATGCAGATTGAGATTTCAACCTACAGAAAATGTGAGGTCAGGTCAGGACCCTTATGTGGCCTAGAATAATGAATATTAAAAGAAAGATGACTCAAAATGTACATTGTCTACTGTGCAAACAGGAGAACCTGGCTCTAGTGCCCAGAATACAACATAAAAGAACAGATATACTGGTACGTGGTTATAATCTCAGGGCTACAGGGAAAGACAGGTGAATTCCTGGGCCATACTGGTGAGTCAATCTAGTCTAATTATCAAATAGCAGATACCAGTGAAAGACCATGTCTTAATGAGGCAGATAGTTCCTCAGGAGCTATATCTGGTTAACATCTGGCCTCCACACACATATACACATGTGCACACCTGTTCCTTCACCCATTGAATCCACAAAAGCAACATTAGAAAAAAATTAATTGTTGTTAACTCAAGAATTATCAATTAGATTAGATTTAGACTTTTCAAAACATGATTTTTTCTGCAACATGAAGATCATTAAAAGATCGAATGAGACAGAATTTAGATATAGTAATGTGCCTACAGCATATCATGTGTAAATAACTTGTGATCAATAAAATATGCAAGTTTGGAAGTGAGAAAGAACATCTAGGCTGAGGTAAGTTTGGGAGCAATATGTATGCAAGTGACAATGACTTAGACTCTGCTGTCTTAAAGACAATGCAGTACAATATGCTAGACAAGGTTGGAGCCTTGGTCAAGAACATTGAAGGATCCATCTAAGAACATGAAGACAGGTGGTGAGGTAAGATTCAAAGACATAAATGAGCACTAGCCAAAGAAGGGAAGCCTTTTAAGGATAGAGAGGCTTGGGTTTCATATTCTATGATATGCTAAAGGACAGGAAAACTATCCACTGGTCTGTCAAAAAGGACATTGATGACATTAGTGACAAGAGGGTGAGGACTAGATCATGCCACACTGAAATGAAGAGAGGATATCAGTCAGAGGCAAACTGTATAGTAGCATAGTCCGAGAATGGATGATCGACACATAGCAACCAGAGGGGAAAACAGTGTTACAAAAGGTTGTATTTCAGAGAACCAAAGCCCGAAAATGCCACGCCATTGGGAATGTTGTTTGATGGGAAAAACTAAAACCTAAGGCTTACACCAGGAGCTTATGCAGTTCCTTGAGGCTAAGGGTGGGATATAGGTTTTCAGATGCTGCTAAAAGTGTTCAGCCAAGGTCATGGGGCTTCCTGTATATCATGGTGGTGGGAGCATGCATAGGAACAAGTATTTCTCACTTCTCCACGGAAAGCAGACATAGAAAAGGACCTAGGGTTTAAGTTAGTGACTATGAAGGGCCCTTAAAGTTTGTTTGTTTGTTTGTTTGTTTAATAGAATTCATTATTAAAGTGCCCACAAGCATTGTCTCTTCATTTTTGGCTTCTCCTGCCTTTCTTTTATCTTCTTTTGAAGGGAAATTCTTAATATGGATGCTGTTCAGTTGGCCATGATTTGCTATTCCTTGAATAGGCTAAAAACTCATTGGCTCATTCAAAGATACAAATATCTTTCCCACATCTTCTTGTTATTTTATAGTTTTAAAATTCGTACATTCATATATATTAACCTCTGATTCGAATTTAGTATAAGACATAAAGTATAAGGGTTTTTTAGATATAAATATTTTTATTTTAGTTGTGGTTTTGATCTTGTCATAAGCTATTTGCTCAAGTTCTTATTCACTTATTTGGAAATATTTAATATGTAATTTAATGATTAAATGATTTTAGCAGTTAGTTAATTTTTCTCATCTTTGTATCTTATATTCTTTCACTTATTTATTTGTTTGCTTCTTTGATTATAATGACGAAGATACTGATTATGAAAGTGCTTGTCCTTCTTTCTCTACAAAGCCAGAGGTTTTTTTGTCAAATTGATTTTTAACAGTTCTCTGCTTATTATATATATTGATTCATTTTTGTTTTCTTTACCCTTCAATTACATATTTCTTTCAAAGTCCTCATTCTCAGCTATTATTATGATTTTATCACTTAAATGTTAAGACTTCCAGGCATACAGCCTAAAGGAACATGGGAAAAATATATCTCTGGGATTTAGGTCAACAACATAATTTTGTTGCTGTTGATTCAAAATCATTAGAAGACAAAATTACTAAGCATTATAGGTCCAGACCTTAAAGGCAAACTAATTTGAAATTAGCTTTCAAATTTCCTTCTTTGTAACAATAAAAATAAGCAATACCTTCTAGAAATGAAAGGCTCAGTAACCAAGTAACAAGTAACAAGTGCAACGGAACAAATGTCAAAATATTAAGTACTTTGACATAATTTCTGAGCTTAAAAATGAATTTTCAGAAAGTGGGTTTACTTTGACATGGTTCTAATTAAACTGAGGAAAATAAGTACCTAGGCTTTTAATAGTCTGTGTAACACAACGTTTTCTCTATTTGGTAATAACATTTATGTATTCCTACAATCTACCAGAACATCCCATGGTAAAGGGACTATATAGCATTCACTTAAAGGTCCTGTCTTACGGGGAGTTTAATATCTTCTGAAAACATAACTTGCCGGCTCCCTTTGCACTGCAAATTTTCTTTCCTATTAATACTCCCACTAACAAAGTCTTAGAAATGCTTGGTGTTCAGCTATCGACCCATTTATAGGAACTTTGAAATTACCATTAATAGAGCATTTAATGGATCCAGAATCTATTTTGTAACCCAGTAAGAAAGACGTTGACATTCAACTCTCAGGATTTTAATACTGTTTATTACTTATATAGACCCCAATGTTTTCTTCTGTTGTTTGTTTGTTTTGACAAGTGTTAATGTCTGGAAAAAACCTAAACTTCTTGTGCCGCTAGAGATGACAGGAATATAATATAGTCCCATTTATTTTTTTCTGTCTGTAAGAGTGATCAGAAAATAGGTACTATAAATGGACAATTTTAAAATCAAACAAAAACTCCTGTGCAAGTTTTCTAGAATAATCTCTGAAATAAAGTGTAGATCAAATTCATATCTATTTAAAAACTCTAGTTAGTCCTCCTTCTTTGCTAAATGTTAACTTTTTGTTTTATTATCAAAGGGTGTAAGTGTGCAACACTGTGCATATGGAGGTCTAAAGACAACTTGGTGTAGTCAGTTCTCTCCTTCTGGCTTTACGTGAATGCCCAGTAACACATACATGTCTTGAAAATTTGTGACGAGAATACATTTTTAGTGTTATAACAATATACATACAAAGGTAGCTGTGAAATTGTAAATATGTAAATTTGAATATAACATTTCCATGTACATGTATCAAAATGTCATAGCCTATATCTTAACATAAATAGATAATGATATCTGGAAAGATTAATGGTATGTAGAAAAGTAGGTATGTAACTAGACACAAACATTATAGGTACATAAATACATAAGATGACATAATAAATATGAGAGAAATGTGTATGCAAATCTTTGTATTATATATCTGATATATAAGCTCTTCCTCAAGGATGATAAATAAACACTCTAGTACAGGATTTAAGTCATAATCCTGTACTAGACATAAGTTTTATATCCACACATGCACACATACACAAACATACAATTTATAAACACTTCAGAAACATTTTCTATGTCATTATGCTACCAAATTTTTTGAGTCATGGCTTTAAATACCTATACCCAAATCCATGATAATCATATGCCACAATAACTACTAGCACTATATGTGATTGGGTACTTAACTTACCTTGGAGATCACTGAACACTCTTATAAATGGGGACAAGCCAATGTTTTTCCATATTTGGATTGCATCTTTGAATAGATTCTCTGGGATAGAAGGATGGTACTTGCAACAATTTGGCTCTTAGTAAATATTGTCAAATTGATATCTAAACAAATATAGTAATTTACAGTTCTGCCATCAAAATACACAAGTTTTCTTCTGAATCCTTGCCAGCAGTAGTATCATGATCTTAGTTCTATTTGTTTGTTTTATCTTAGTTTTATTAATTTGTTTCATTCAAAAATACTACCTCTGTCTAATGCTTATATTTTGTTATAATTAGTGGTGATATACATAAAAATTTTTGGTGCTATTGCTAGCTAGTTCCACTTATACTTGTGTGGTCATACATGGCTTTCTCTCATTTATCTAATGGTGTCATAATGACTTATAAGGAGCTGTTTCGATGGCAAATTCAAATATTGTTCTTATATTATTTCCTGTAAATATTTTCCAATCTTCATTAGGTCGTTGTACTTTTGTTGTTTTATTGCTTACTGTTCTCTGTTTGAAAATTTCTTCCACTAGGTATCTTTTTGATTGGCTAGTCACACCCTCCAAATATTGATGTTTCCAAAACGATAACTTCTTTCCATTTCCTCTATAATACTAATCCTACTTGTAGGTATCATTGCATAGTTGCACAAAATTTTAACTCTAATTTCCTATGTTGATTTTATTTTTCTAGTAATTTCATCAGAAATTATTCGCCGTCTATTCTCCTCTCCTACCATATGAAACAGCACAATACCTTTTTTCCATTTATGTTTTCTTGGAAAATAGATTATTTTTAAACGACATATTTTTATTACAATTTTCACTCCCCCAACTCCTCCCAGATCCTTCTTCCTTCCCCATCCATCCAAATCCACAACCTTTCTCTCTATCAAGATACAGATAAGCATCTAAAATAAATTATTACTATTACTAATCAGTAATAATTATTAGATCAGATAATATAAAAACGGACTAGAATAGGACAAAACAAACAAAATAACAGAAGAAAAAGAACCAAAGGAAACGCATAAAAATCCCATGTAGAGACACACATGCTCTCCCACACAAAAATCCCATATAATGTATATATACAAAGGACCTGTAAAAAAAATGACAGACATGAGACAACAACAACAACAACAACAAAACCCTCCAAAATGACGTTGAGTTCATCTTGTATAGGCCATCTACAGCTAGGAATAGAATCTTCCCTTCTGAGTGGGATTTCATTGGAGAAAACTAAGTTTTCCTTGGCAGGAATTATTATTTGGAGATACCTTCTGTGGAACAGTGGGGGCACGTGTCCATTTCTTCTCACAGAGCTAGGATCCCATCTGTCACAGGCCCTGTACATACTGCCACCGTTTCTGTGATTTCCCGTGTGCCTCGATCCTGCTGTTTGTCATGGCCCTTGTTTCCTTGGTATTTCCATCTCCTCTGGTCCTTACAGACCTTCTTCCTCCTTTTCTCAGGTTTTCTAAGCTCGGATGAAAGGGATTTTTTTTTCTTTTATTATTATTAATCATTGCATTCGTTTACATCTCAAATGATATCCCATTTATCTTCTCGGTTACCTCCTCCACTACCCCCCCCCATCCCATGATATCCCACTTTCTGGTTACCCCTCTGCCACCGCCCCCTCCCACATCTGCCCTCCCCCCTCTCTTTTGCCTGTATAAGAGTAAAAGGATTTGATGGATGCATCCCATTAAGGACAGAGTGCTCCAACATTTCTCACCTCTTCACAATGTTCGACTGTGAATCACTGCATTTGTTCCCATCTACTACAGGAGGATTCTCTGTACTGTTGGTTGAGCAAGACACTCATTTATGAGTATAGCAAAATATGGTTAGGAATCATTTTATCACTACATTCCTTTATCATTCGAGTGGTATTTGATTTTTCCCTAGGTCCCTGGTCTATTTTGTCTCAAGTTCTTGTTAAATTCTAATGGCGTTGATTCTCCTTAGCATTTCTGTTCAAATCATTTCCATTTTCGAAAGGTGGTAAAGATTATGCTTTTCCTACCTTAAGGATATTTGCCCTGCAGGAAGTAGACATAGCCTGAAGTCACATAGCTTTACAGAGTCTTCTTATGACATATTTAATCCAACGAAGAGGCAACATGAGTGGGTAGGAAGACATTTAATGGTTTTCTCTCACATAAGCTAAGGCATAAAAGTGTGGAGTTGATGAAACTAACCTAAGGTTAGATTTTGGCATGACCTGAAGAAATTAGACCTTTGTAAAAGAAGAAGAGTGAGTTGTTTTGACTTTGACAGAGGATTCTCTATATATTGCTCACATGTGAGAGGCACTTTTTCATCTATAAGTGGCAAGCTTTACTGGGAACTTGAATGTACTCTCTTAATGTAATAATAGTGTAAAGTTCTTGGTGAATTTTTCTAAATGCAAAATATTTCAATGTTAACTCTAATAAGATTTTTATTCTTATTCTGAAAGTAATTGATTAGCGCATACTCAATTTTCAATTACTAACGTTAAAGATAAATGCATAATGCAAATAGATACAAGAACCTTCAGAATCTTCATCTTTTTTAAGAATGTAGAGAGAAATACTAAGACTAATGAAATTAAGAACTAATCATCTTGGTTCTCTGAATTTATAACAGTAGGGTCTTCAGATTAGCATAAAAAGAACAATAATCATGCCTGTTTCAATGTAAAGGGACTAATTTAAAAGTTAAAGAAAGGAACATCTTGCAAACCAGTATGCAGAATAAACTAAGAAAGAACTGATGACATTAACATTAGAAAAATTGCACTTGAGAGCACAGACTATTACCAGAGATAAGACAAGGTAACTATACTAAAATTATGTTCCCAATAATAGCATTTCAAATATCTGCAGCAAAAATGAACAGAGATGAAAGAAAAATAGAGTAATCTAGAATTACAATTAGACATTTCAACGGGATTTTTCTGAGGTAATTGATTTAAAAAATCATTAAACAGAAAATCGGTAAAAATACAAAGATTTGCATGTTTTCTTTAATTTAGTTTAGTAGGTATTAGTTGAAAATCCAAGCAATGATGTAAGCATATTCCTGATCACTGTGCAAGATTTACAAACAGAGCAAATTTTGATTCTTATAAAGAATTGCAAAATTTCACCAAACTTGAAATCACACAAAGTACTTTCTCTGACACAAATAAAATTAAACCAAAATGTTAACCAAGAAATGTATAGCAAATGTGTGTGTGTATGTGTATATGTGTGTGTGTGTGTTGTTTGACACTATTTCTGGAGAGTTGTGAATAAATGTACTCACGTCACATAGGAAACTGATGACAGAACAAAGTAAAGATACTGCCACAGTCCATCTTGGTGAACCAATGGATTTTGTTGGGGTTATGTACAGGAATACAGGCTACTAGTTACTTACAAGACAATAAATAACTCAAAAACAGTTATGTCACCAATGCCCACCCCAGCTTGCATGACAGCCCAGGAAAAGGCAACCGGTAGTATACTGTAGATAGTTCAATAGGTCAGAAACTGTTCTTGGTAGTTCAGTTGGTCTCCATCCCTTCCAGGCAGCTTGGCTGATCTCTGCTACTTCCAGGTGGTTGGAATAGTCTGATCCCTAGTCAGTTCAATTAGTCAAAAAATAATTGACAGTAGTTCTTATAGCCATATACACCAAAGAAAGAGGATTCTGATGATTCTGCTCACTTTCAGGGACTTTCTAAAGCTATTGGGTTTTCTATTTTCTTGAAGTCAACGTGTTCCCCTTCACCATGGAATGCTTCACCTCACCTTAGAATATTCTGTGTCTTAACAAAGTTTCCTCTAAGATGGAAGGTTGAAATCTCAGAGGAAACTGTTGTAAAACATATTAGAAGCAAATGGGATGGTTTTTGGAATTGGGAATTTAGTGAATATTTTGAAAATCATGCAACATGTTGCAGGTCTTCCATAAGACTAGTTACTCTCACCCGTGTCACATGGCATATCACTGCCCATTCCTCCAGCTCCAAGAACTCTCTGCCTCTTCTCCTCTGCAGGCATTTGAACAGATATGATGCACACTCAAACATACATGCATAAGTATGAATCAAATCTAAAATAAATCTTAAGCATATCAAACAATGAAACATCCATATAGCCTGACTCCAAAACTGTATATGAAGCTGTCCATAAAGGAAATATTTATTCTCTAAGTCAATGGGGCAGAATACATATTATATAAATTAGCATACATTTGCATGGCTGATTTGTTTATAATAAACATGATACCCTCATTAAGCTTCACCATTGTATAGGTAAATACTAATGATAGTGCTGTTGTTTTATTTTGATGCTATGACAAAATGCCCTGATAAAAATAAACTTAGGGTAGAAAGGATTTATTTTAGCTCAAATTCTATATTCATTATAAAAGGAAAATCAAGGTTATAGAAACTACAAATAGTCATATCGCTTCCATAATCAAAAGCAAAGAGAAAAAAATACAATCTTATCACTCAACTATTTTTTTTCACTTATATCACTCAGGACCCTAACCTACAGGGCCACCCACTGTGAGCAGGGTTATCCACACATCAATTAATTCAATCAAAATAGTATCTGACAGATACAGGGTAACATGATCTAAACAATCACTCATTGAGACTTGCTTTCCAGGAGATTATAGATTGTAAGTATAAGTTGACAATTAAAATGAATAATTCCTACCTATTTTCTATGAAGAAGTTTTGTTGGTTGGATATACAAATGAAACGACCTGAACTTTCAAAACTTTATTTGAAAATTTTAATACAACATCAATGGGAAAATCAAAAAGAAAGTGTTACAAATGTTTCTGTGCGTAGTATTTTAGTATCAGCTATTAAAAACACACAGACTTAATCTGAACCATGAAACAGGAAAGATATCTTTGTCAAATGAAAGTCAACATCTTCACAATATTATCAAAGAAAAACAATCTCTTGCCGGGCAGTGGTGGTGCATGCCTTTAATCCCAGCACTTGGGAGGCAGAAACAGGCAGATTTCTGAGATCGAGGCCAGCCTGGTCTACAGAGTGAGTTCCAGGACAGAGAAACCCTGCCTCAAAAAACAAAAACAAAAACAAATTTAAAATTTACTCAGTCACTATTCATAACATAGGCTTACAATAAATTGCCAGTTTGATATTTTAGAATATGAATAATGAGTATGTCATCCAACAACATGGATTAAAAGATATTTAATATTTAGCACAATGACTAGCACTGATTTAATTGTCTTATATAATCTATGAACTCCAAATACATCAAAATTAAGGCAGAACTCTATCACACTGACCACAAGGAAACTTCATGTCGAGAGAGTTCATATTATTGTGGGACATTAGAATAGGCATGTGAAACTTCCTTTGGTTTAAATAGTGGGATCCTGTACAAGGGCATCTGTAAGAGTTCTTTGCTTCATCTAAAGACATCTGTTTAGCACAAGAAACCCTCAGAAGGCATTAACGCACTCTGACCAGTCTGCTTTCCTATAGAGGTATGGATTTTCTCTGGAAGAAAAGACACTCATCTGTTGTTCTTCCTTGACTCACCTTTGCTTGACTACCTCATTTGTATTAATGAAGAGGATTAAAATTAGAAGTTGATTGAAAACACTCAAACTATGCAACCAATGCTCAAAAGTCAGGTTCTGATAATGCTTATAACTATTGACTCAGATTTTTACGTTCTTATTTGTTAGGATGACAATAAGTACCAGGCATGGTTTTACATTCTTGCATTCTTGTACAGAGAGGTAAACAAAGCAAGCTACTTTCCTAGTGAAACGTTCACTATGCTATGGTGTGTGTGTGTGTGTGTGTGTGTGTTACATGCACATGCATAAAAGCAAATATATAAATAGAAATTACCATATCAGTCTGAGTTATTATAGCTTAAAAAATAAAATAAGATTCTGGAAACTCTCAGAGTAAAACTGATATTTTATAGGTGTGATTGGCAGAGGCCTTGTGAGTTTTTAACTGTTTTTTCAAAGCCAGAGTTTTATAGAGAGAGGTTAGCCACATAATCCCTGCTTTGGACTTAAATAGTCAGAAGTTACACAACCTTTACCAACATACCCATGGCAACAGTGATAAATTATGAGCAACTATAACATTCCAGGCTCTGGGATATGTTAGGAAAACAATGTCTGTGTTTATATTTCCATTCATCTTTCCTTATTGATAGGAGAAAGATCATTAATTTAAAAAATATTAATGAGAAGATCCAGAGGCAGAAATGTGCTCTTCAACAGTGGTAGAAATGTGATAGACAGCTCTTGGATAGTCTAATGGTCAGAGAGAGAACTTGTGAAGAAGGATATGGCTGGCCCACAGAAGCGGAGCTGTATAAAATGACCTGCTTAAGCTTACTAATTTCTAAAAGGACTGTACTGTTCTTTTCAGAATGTTGCTGACTACTACTTCTTTCTAACAGTCAGTGACGTAGCCGACACATTTCAGACTTATAAAATATTTAAGCCCAGATGGGGGTACTCCACAAACTTTCTGGATGACTGATTTTCTAGGCTAAAAATCTAAAGGGTCTTGCTGGACAGAGAACTCTTGGGGTGACCATCTAAACCAGAAAATGAAAGGTACCATCTCCCAGAATCAGTACGCTATGGCTACTGAATCAAAGGCCACAAAGAAGAAGCCACAACTCCCTCAATTTCATCTTTGCATCTGAGACTTTCTTCTGAATCTTTTGCCAGTACTAGATCGATCTGGTTACCGTTGGTCAACTCCCATATGATAACAAAGCAATAGAATCATTAACTTATGCAAAGAGTCATACATTTGCTTTTATTTTCTATTCTAGGTCCATGCTCATTGAAATTCTTGGAATCATACCCCAAACAGATTCCATCACCCTATTGAATATGTAGATAAAGGGACACTCACATAAATGGTGAGCCCCCAAGGGTTCGTGAGTCGTAAAGATGATCTGGTTCCACTTCAAAGATCCACTGAGTGCAGTGAGTACAGTTTCACTCTATGTGTGGTCTTTAATTCTGTATCAGAGCATTCCATGGGGTCAGAATGGTACTAACATGAGAACTAGAAAAAGGGAAGTCACCTATTAAACTAATATATTTGCAATTCTAATGACTTTGAATGTTGTCCCATTTGTAAGATGAAATGGCTAACTTACTTCCCAGTTTTCTTTATCTAACCATGTTTGTGTTCCTGTCCCTAATATTTACTCAATACTTATATTGTGTTAATAATATAAAATTTTAAATTTATTTTTTTAGATTTTTTTGTTTATTTATGTATATGTATACACTGTAGCTGTCTTCAGACACACCAGAAGAGGTCATCAGGTCCCATTTCAGATGGTTGTGAGCCACCATGTGGTTGCTGGGAATTGATCTCAGGACTTCTGGAAGAGCAGTCAGTGCTCTAAACCACTTATTCATCTTTCCAACCCCTAAAATTTTAAAATTAAATTAAAAGATTAAATGGATATTCAATAATAGCTCACTGGCAGTTCTTAACACACTCTGATATATCTTCAGGTCAAAATTATTAAACTCATCATCTATTTATTGAATCTTAAGAAAAAACGGTTTGCTAATTATACTTTAAAACAAACGCAGGTAATTTTTCTGAGATATTACTTAGGAGTAAGGGGAACAGGGAGAATGCCATCAAAGCATACAATAATTTCAAATTTCCAAGTGCTGAAATGATGGAAGTATTGTACTTAAGCTCATTAAACTTGTAATGAAAATTGGATTCTAATTGTATGCCTTAAAATCTAAATATTTTTAGAGAAGAGTTATGTGTCTAATAAAAGGCAGCAGAATTACTTGAACAATGAAGCAAAATTATATCAAACATGAAATTGCTTATGTTAGAGTTGTCAAACTGTGTGCAGTTCTTGACAAGTGCAATCAAATTTCAAATATCAGTTGATACATAGTTGCCATCCAATTGCCCTGAAAAATTGTGATTGTCAATTTTAGTGAATAAAAATATGGGTTTAGGAAAGCATAAGTGTTCATGTGTATATGTGAGTATTTTCATATACAGCTAAAACATGAGGGCCCTGACTTCCTGGGTAGATTAATCTACTGGCAGATATGGACATTTAATATCCTATTGAGAGGTGGTAGAAATATGACATGTAGGCCATGGATGAAGGAAGAAAGTCACTAGGAATGTATCCCTGGGTCTTTTCTTGGGGTTCCTATTCTGCTTTCATACTGCTGTCCTCTCTGCCTTAGGCTGACCTCTGACACTACGCACAAAACAAACTCCTCTTCTCCAAAATGATTCTTTACAGTGTGTTAGCTCAAAGTAATGTAGCATCAATGCACCCATTATATATATGTGTGCATATGTATGTGTCTAATATATATTACATATATATTACATATATGTGTATATATATATATATGTATATATTATATTCATGGTAACTTGTTTTCTGAACAAAATATTTAATAACTATTTTATATCCTTCTTTTCCAGTATTATGCTACTTAGTTTATACAAAATTCCATATATCCACTAAAAAGCAATTATGTTGTTGTTACTTTCTTTTTTCTCTTTTGGGGTAGGAGCACTGTCAACCAGTTCCCTGCCTAAAGCAAACTGTGGTGGTGTCAAGACCTGTGTCATCCGTTTGGGTTCAGGAGAGAGAAAAAAGCGAGTGGATTTCTAAAGGGAGACGGAAATGAGTGGTGTTTGGGATAAATCTTCTCTTGCATTGTCCTAGGGTGCGAAGTTGGGAAACAATAAGCATTCGTGTGATTACTGCCATCTTCTTGTGAATCCTGGGAGCATTTAGTGGATCCAGAAACTGCAGTTGGTTCATTTTCAGCACAAATTAGAGACTGTTATTTATGTTGTACATTTGTAGAAATGAAGTAAAGAGGGATCAGGATCCTACCTGAAGTTAAAAAGCTATTATATGTTGGAGGGCATTTTGCAGAACGGACTTAATGTGTTGTTTCTAAACTTTAACTAAAGAATTGTGCATCCTCAATCTATTTTGCCTCTCTAAATCAGTAAGAGAGAGCTATGTTTTAACAAACACTTTCTAAAAGTTATAAAGAACAATGCACTAATTTTTCGGCTATAGGAAACCAACTTTCCATGTGAAGAGATGGACTGCAAATATTTAACCCCACACTGAGAACTTGCAGGACTTTCAGTGAGGTAGCTCTTTTGTTTCTGTACATTTTTAATTTCATAACAAAGATGAAATATCACCCTTCTCTGTGAAACATAACATGAACATCTATGGATTGCCTAACTCTTCCTCTTTATATTGGATTTTAAAAATTCACAGATGACATTTCCAGCAGTACAATCACAGATCTGGCTCCTAAGACTCCTTGGACCTAGCAGGTATCTAAGTCTGCTGAGGTTTGATACCAGTATGTTCTAATGCCACAAGTAATAAACTAAGCAAGTGAACGTGAGGAAATCGCTATCTTGTTCCATGTTCTCAACACCAGTATATCAGCTAAGCTACTGATCCTAAGGAACAGCCATTTCTCTTGACACCTTTAGCCCAAGCTTAGAGAATGGGGCTCCTGGTCAGGGCAAGATCGCTGAGACTGTTCTCAATGCAACTCTCACATGGGTTCCTACAATTCTCTAGGGATATATTTAGCCTTCAAGACTACAACATCCTTCCCTGGAAGACACACTTTGAGTTGCCACAGAAATAAGATAGGTTTTGATGTGTTAGCACATGACTCCCATATAGTAAGAGTCTTCAAAACTTTGCTTAGTTTAAGGGAATAATCAACACTAAGTGAAACTTCTATTTTAGTTTTCAAAGGTTTTTATATGCAAGGGTTAATCTTATATGTATTAACTATCATAATACAAGTAAAATCTGTATTAGTCTTCAAAACCAGAGGTACCTATCCTACCTTTTAAAGTTGGGATAGATGGTCTTTTAAAGTTGGAATAGAATACTGAAAACCTATTAGAAGAAACTGTTGAGTTTGAGTGCCTATTCAATAGTTCTTCAGCCTCTGCTCACCCCCCTATTTCTTCAGCAAATGCTTACACACATGTGGGTATGAGGTGCTGCTTGGTAATAAGCTAGCTGTTACAGTATCTCTAATTTATATGAGTCCCTAGATTTAGCTAAACTTCTTTCCTCCAATTTTCTTCTCTGTTCTTCATTACATAATCTCAGGCATCAAAATCAGAGTAATTGAAATTTCTCAGAAAAGAAAGTTTAAAATCATAATGGTTTTCTTTAATCAGCCATTAAGTCCCCAAATCCTGTCATATCAGGGTGCTGTAATCCACACAGATATGTATTGTTCTTTCAAAACAAGAAAGCAGGAGCAATGCCTTCTTACATTCTCATAAGTGCTCAGAAATCCCCAGTCCAAAAAAGGTCATAAACTATGAGTGACCACTGGCTCTTGGGAAACTGGCTATTAACTGACCATGTAAAGTGGGGGAGGGGCATCTTTTATCTGTGTGAAAACTAAAGGGCAACCAGTGTAGTTTAAGCACCAGGCATTGACAGCAGGATAGACAGAGAAAAAAAATTGAAGAGATTTACAGGATCATACTCTGATAGAGTAAGAAAGCAAAGGAATCAAATTTCATCTAAAGTCTTTGAGAAAAACAGAAAAGGGGCTTATGTAATAGAACCCTGTGATCTGAGTTGGTTTTGTTTTTGGTGTCTTTTGTGGTTTTTGTTTGTTTGTTTGTGTTCTTATTGCTTTTTTAAAACACTGTAGCTTTTCTGTGGAGAAAAACCAAGATCAAATGTAAGTTTTGACATTTTCACAAACCAGCCTAGTAGTTGTTGAGCAAGACCAGCCCCGTTCCTCTTTTCCATCTCCGACGAACTTTTATGATCTCACCATATCTTATTTTCATCTTCCTAGAGATATGCCCTGCCATGTTTCTGGGTGTATATGTTTCTAATCTCTCCCGAACTGCTTGTTCCGTAGAGTGTGGCACTATTCCTTCAACAGCTCCATTTCTCTATGTCTCTTCTGACTGAACTGTAAAGACACTCATAAAGTAGGGAAACGTGTAGCTCAAAGACCCAAGAGCAATTTCAAACACTCTTTACCAGATCCCATTGAACTAAGGGAGCTGTATTCACTAGGTATTGTGAATCAGTATCTTTAAAATGTTTTCTAATAGATGTAGATAATCTGATCTGATGTTCCCACACCATCCTCAGGATTTCTGACCAAAACAGTTGTAATAAACCTAAACTTCATCTTACCCTTTTTTCCTATGTATTCCATCATATGTATTTTCCCCTCAGCATTGCATTGTCTTGAGGGGTATGTGATCTGAACATGAAGCAAGTGAATGGAAGTCAACAAAACAGGTATTCTGAACCACAATTGAGAAGAATAAACATTGTTGAAGAAGGTAGCAAGGATTATTCTAAACTTCAAGTAGCTACTGTATGACATGAGAAAATCAGATTTTGAAGTATGAGTGCATCAGTAAATTGATGAATGAATGAAAGAATGAATGAATGATGAATATAATCTATACCACACCAGATAGACACACATCAGATAGAAAACATCAACTTTCTTTTTCCATGGGTGTATATGCCAATGTCCTGAACCTCTGATTGCTTTATAACCAAATAAGGAAGGACCACTTAAGATAAGATTGCTTTTAAGGTAACATGTTCCGAATGACAAAAGATTCCATGAATTGGGAAAGACATTTTATTTCCAAGCTTCTAAGAGGATTCTACAAACATTAAGATCCTTAAAGTTTAAAAAAAAGAGAAAAAGAAAAAAGAAAGGGAGAAGGAAAAACAAGACTTTTTAACTATTGAAAAGTAGACAGCCCTGGAAAAAAAGTTTTTGACATAAAAATGTGAAAATGGGGTTGTCAACTCTATTCTGACTACATTTCTATATAAGTAAAAGGATCGTTGTAATGGCGAGGGGACTTACAGCTGAGTAAGCGAGGTCCGTTTTCCTTTTGAGTTATTCAGTTATTTCAAATTCAATTGGAGATCCGCGTAAACCTAGCAAAATATTCTTTGGATTACAAAGTCTATCTATAAAATAAACATAACCTGCAATTATGCAAGTACTTAGAATGCACATTCCTTCCTGGGATAAAAGACTCTCAAGTGGCAATATCCACTGAGTTTCTCCCATTGAATTAGTCAACTGATTTGATGTCAATGCAATGTAAACTGGGAGTGAGCACATTATAAAAAAATAGTATATAAGGTCTCAAGAAATAATCACAATAAAGTAAAAAAAAAAATCAAAAATTTCCATAATCCAAGGGAAAAAAAGCATGTGCCTTGTGTTTCAGGAAATGGAGGGGAAGTGTCTGCAGTATGACTCTGTGTGGTGTCTTCCCAAGTATTGCTTTGTCTGGACCTTTGGTCCTTTGTACAACTGAAAGGTCCTTCACAGAAGTTCCAATTCCCAGGAAACTAGAGGCAACTGCAGATGACTGTGGCATTATCACAGATCAAATGGCATCAATCATCAAAGCTCAACATCGTCCCTGATCTCATTGAGAGTACATGGCCCAAAGCATCTTCTAAAATGTAAGTTGGAAAGTGAATTGCACTTTCTCTCATTAAGACTTGAAATTTTATATTATTTGAAGACAAAATAAAATTACAGGAGGACAAAAATGAGCACTTTCAACTGTCAGTCAGTCTTTATCCTAACAAAAATTACATAAGGAAAACCAAAGTTGGTTTTGACTATGCACTCCTTCAACTCCACAATGCTCAAGGCAGGGCATCAAGTCTACATCTAGAACATCGAGAGGTCTGACAGTCCTCATGAATTTGTCTCTCATAACTATGAGTTCACAGGTTAAATGCATATTATATAACATATTGTAAAATCATAGGCTAATCATAGGCTAGTCTAGATCTCTAATATCCTTCTTTAGAAGATACACTCCAGGAAAAGCCAGAACATACAAAAAATAATTTACATGGAGTTACAGAATCTTATCTATTAAAAAAACTCAAACATATTTGATTTAAATAAACAATAAGAGCAGCAGACTACAACAGATCATAAATAGGGTTATTAAAAGATCACAATTAAATTAGAAATATAAATGGGTCATTAGAAACCTTGATTTTCAATGTTAAGAATCAAACCCAGAATTAAAAAAGAATCTTTTTTTTATTTCAAAGGTTGCTTCTTATATTGAAGCTCATATTAAAGCAACAGTACAATGTTCATAAAATATAAGTGTGATGCTGTAACATTTTCGTACATGTCAGAATACTGATATTTGTATGTATACTAAAATAAGAACTTTAAAATTGTACAAATAGATACATTAAAAATGACATAGAAATAGGGTGCTCCTCACTGAAACAAGACAGTTATATCTGGCACGTATTAGTTTAGGATGAAAGTAGAAGCAAAAAGATTTACAAGAATCAGCAGTAACAAGATCGATGCTCAAGAGACATAATTGTACATTGGATTGTACATACATTGTATGGGTTTAAGCTGGCTGGATATTATATATTTCAAGTTTAAAAATGCACTACAGATAGAGTGTCCATAGTTTAAGGCGAAATTACAGCTCAGAACTGTTGTCCTTTCTAATTTTGTGGAAGCTTCTTTGACAAATTAAAAAATAAAATAAGAGAGACTTAGATGTTCATAACACATAGACGATTTCCCTTCATTGTAAGTTCACCATGGACTTCTCCTTCATTTAAATATTTTGTGTGCCAAGTGGTTTTCTCTAGTGAAGTTGATAAACAACTTCAATATTTGCTGTTTTAGTGGGAAAAGGTACTTCACAGTATTTTCCACTTTGATGTCCTTGCAGTTTTATTAAATGTTTCCTCTCTGTAAAACTCTGCTTGTTCTAAATGAGCCTTTCCTTGATTTAAAAAAATACCTGTTTACACATCTTCTAGATTCTTGAGAATGCCAGACACAGTTCTTAAGGCCAAATTTGTATCATTATTGTTAAGAGTCATCATCAAAAGTGTCTTTGGAGCCATACAAGTCTGCTAGTTTCTTAAAACGAGGTCCCCAGTTCTGTAGATAGTCGTAGTCCAGGTCTGAATCTGTGGTGGACTCCAAGGAGCTCAGGGACCCAGCCACGGAACCCCTGCCCTCGTAACCATAGATTTGGATGGAGTCGTAGGGCGGGGCCGTGGGGTCATTATCTGCCTCCTGTATTCTTGTGTTGATGAAGTCGTCCACATCCACACTGTTGGGTGCTGGTCGAAGCCCAGGTCTAGGCATGTACTGATACTCAGGTTTGATATCTTTGCGAGGGATAAATCCATTGATCCCGTCAGGATTCTGCAGGGTGGCGATGTCGAAGGCTTCAGTGTCTTCCTCACCACCCCCTTCATCATCATAAGTTATGATGTTCTCACGGACATCCTCTTCTTCAAATACAATGAGTGGTTCTTTCTTTTGCCTCCTCAGGGTCACAAACAACACAACGATGACTGTGGGAGAAGAAAAAGAATGTCAGCCAACCCAATGTTAAGCACAGCCTGTCTGCTTAGTCATCCCAGAGGGGCTCTGCTTCAGAACCTGGAGTGAAGAGGAAAAGAATAACTTTCCCAGAACTCCCAAAGAGCTACACGCTGACCTCTCTCTGTCTGTACAATCTGCCCTGAGAGCATCATGCCCTGTGAACTGACAGGTTGGAATTACCTTCAGTGTTTTGCAAATGAATCTCAATGCTATTTGGCAGTCCTCTGAAGAATCAGCAAGGATTACCATTTCCTGAAAGAGGCAAATGCCTATTTCTTCTTGCAAACCAGTGTAACTGGCTTCCCCCCATTTAAGATTAAAATGTTGTCTCAGGACTGAGATGAAAATAGGCGACTCCTATCCAAAGGCCCTACTCTGTAATACAGAAGTAAACTTTATCACGAGGGTAGGGGAAAGGGTTACTGTGAAAACCCTCAGAGGAAAAATATACTGCCTATTTGAACATAAAAACAGAGTGCTATTTAGAAGCACAGGTGAAGCAATCCTGTCTTTCCTGGGAGAGGTATTCCATTAGGCTTGGGTACATAGCAGAGCCTGCAATAATTTATAAGGAATGCTAGAGACTTCTTAATTTCTATCGACTCAGTGCCCTTCCCACCCTCATCAGGAGGCTCCAACAATCTTTTGTTTGAAGACTCTCCCCCACACTCAACAAGACTGAAAAGAAGGCTTGCAGCTGCTATTGGCAAATGGAGTGAGAGCTTCTTTGAGTTCACATCATTCTGAGAAGCAGGGATTAGGAACTGGATTTAACTCAGATTTCAAAAGTTCCACAGAGTCCTGGTGACTTCTCGGCTGCATATTCATCTCCCCAAGTGTCCCGTTTTTACTCCCTGTTGTT
Organism: Rhynchomys soricoides; assembly: GCA_019843965.1. Lineage (NCBI taxonomy): Eukaryota > Metazoa > Chordata > Mammalia > Rodentia > Muridae > Rhynchomys > Rhynchomys soricoides. The sequence continues at coordinate 1,524,963 of JADRCH010000184.1, read as the reverse complement.
GTTGTTGTTGTTATTTGGCTAACTAGTGGACTTGCTTTGTTGTTGTTGTTTGTTTATGTTTGGTTTTGTTTTTGTTGTTCATTTAAGGAACATTCCTTGGTGTCCCACGTCAGAAACAACACAGGGCTACCAGCTACTGCTCCATGACATCATAACATTTATTATCATACTTTGGTTTATGCATCCAGTATTAATTCTTGAGAGATCTTTATAGCTTGTTTGGAGCATCCATACAGCCCAGCCTCTTTTATTAGCTATAAAATTCTGCTTCCAGAATTTATGCATGTTCTCTAAGAATATATATGTCTGACATTCTTGGGCAATGAAAGGCATTCTCTAACCTACCTCCATACTACCTTAGGTCCCAATCATAGACTCTACTGTGTACCTCTGTTTGATTGTGAATTCCTTCCTTGAGAATCTGTGAATTCATCCAACATAGAGACTTAGGCTTTTCCATCGGGTCTGACTCCCAGACAGCACCCAGTAACTGTTAAACCAACCTCTCTGCCTCCTTCCTATTAATTCATTCCATAGAAAATGTATAAATTTGTTAGCTGATGCCTTGCATTTGAAGTCCATTACCTCTATTCCATTTTTATTTTTATTCTTAAACAGAAAAACCTCCCTCATACACCAGGTTTCTTCCTAAATTCTTCAGCTACAAAATTGTCTCCAGTGCCCCTCCAGCTCACCAATGACATTTGCCTTACAGTCCTGTCATACCATTTAAAGTCCACATTATGACCTTCCTCAAACTCTTCCAGCAAAATTTGCCAACTCATCCACCCTACACACTGTGCAGGAGACCTCCTGAGAGCTATCGCACCTTGCAGTTTGTTTTAAGCCATGTGAATGTACACAGTACAATCCTTGTAGGCAGCCTGTACTGGATAAATCTCTTGAAGCATGTGCACTGGTTGCACCATGGGACAGGGAGATCCTTACCCAGAAGAATGACGATGCAGGCTAGGATGGCGATCAGTGCCCCAGTGCTCAGACCAGCATTCAGGATGTAGGCTTCAGCGTTACAGGACAACAGTGCCCCATTCACGTCACACCCACAGACTTTGATAGTGAGGGTATTGGTGCTACTCATAGGTGGGATGCCACCATCACTGATCACAATGGGCAGGAGGTAGAAGTCCTGCTTCTGGCGACTGAACCCTCCACGCCGGGCATATACTCCTGCAGTGTTATCTGTTTGAAGAAGAGAGACAGAGAATGTTTTCATCATAGGACCATACCAATGGTAGTTCCCTGCAGCTTGCCAGCTTCAAGACATGTTTTATATTACCAAAACCAAAGTTAGACCTTTTCTCACTTGTTAATTCAGCTAGATGCCATGGATATAGCACAATAAGATCACAGAATCATCTCTATATTTTGGAACTAAATGGAGAAATTGGCTTTTTAAGAGCTGTCCTTTGGCAGTTTGGGTTTGAATTTTCTAAAAAAATTCCACATCCTTCTTCAAGCTTCACCCCAACGGTAAACCCACTCATATACCAAGGAAAATTCCTTCAGTAAAGTGTAAATACTTGAGTAACATTACAGCTGATTCTTGTTTCTTTGAAAATCAAACAAGTATAAGCAACCAACCAATTCATTAAGCATGTTACCCACACCTGATTCATAAATTCTCACTCATCTTGCACAGCTCAAGATTGTGAAGCATAACATTGTGTTTTCTTTACCTAGATTTAATCATGTTTTCCAGGTTAACATATTCTGTTGTCCCAAATGAACCATTTCAGCACAGTGTAGAGAGCACACTTCTTTTTGAAGCGCTCATTGCTGTTCTACCTGCCTTGACTTTTCTTTTCTTTTTATTTTTCTTATTATTATTATGCGAGTATTTTTTTAATTTTTCATATTTTATTTACATTTCAAATGTTTCCCCCTTTCCAGATCTCCCCTTTGGAACCTCCCCATTCCCTCCGCCCTCTCCCTGCCACTATGGGGGTATTCTCCTTGACTTTTCATCCAAAGTTTCCTTGCTTCAACTAGCTATTCTTTCTTTCATGAGAGTTGAACTTCTCCTGGCTCAAGAATACAACCCAGAGTCACCCTTTAAAGATGTCTCTTTGACCTCTCTATTACTCCTGTACATTGTGACTCATCACACTGTATATTCCTATTTCTACAGTAATACGTACTCTACACATTACTCAGGATTTGTTGACAGAACCATTTTGACCTCAATGAGATCGGGGATTTTGAGAGAGCAGGGGATTTGGTCTGATTCATCTCAGGCTGTTTACTGTCAGGCACCCAGCTGACATTTAATAAATATTAGTTGAGCAAGTAGTGTAATTAAGTCCTGGGAAAAGTTTAACCAAAATTCCAGATGTTGGCTTTCATCTTTCTCCATGTTTTACAACCTCTATTCCCTAGTGCTTACTCAGCATGTTTACTCTACAGGCAACTACAAAATATAGGATATGTTACCTAGCGGGAAAACATTGGTTTAAAAAAAAAAGTAGGAATTGCACATGCTCCATAACCTTGATCTGATGATGTGGACTTTCCATTTGTAGGTTAGGAAGCAATAAATTATAGCAAAAGGAATTCTACAGCCAGTAGCAAGTCCCACCAGCTGGCAAGCCTACAGTCGCTTGATGGATCATAAATTTGTTCCTATAGTAGGAAATTATCCAAAAATCTCAAACTAAAATTTATGGATTTTGGAACAAAAAAGAGTTTACTTGGTAGATCTGGTGTCATGGAAGGTTGAGCACACAGTCTGAATGGTGCTGATGGTAAGCTATATTCATTCACCTACTTTGGCAATCTTCAGGATAATAGTTTCTCAGCCATTTGACTGCCAACCCCTTTACCAAGCCAAAGTACCATGTCTCTCATTTTTAGATTTTCTGAATTTTGTGTGATTGGTACATTGTGCCTTTCTCCTTGGAGAAAAGTTCGATATACTACATAAAATAGTGTGGAAAGTAAATTAGACAAATAACAGTCTCCTAATGATGCTCTTCTGTTCCATGTGATACTACTATTCCTCACTTAGCAATTAAATGTACGTGTCTATAATAAACTATTTAAAGACATTGTCTCTTTTCTATTTTTCTGGATTAAAATAAGACTAACAAGATAACTAAACATTTGCAATCTTTACTCCAGTTCAATGACTTGAAATATCATTATAGGCATTATGAATAAAAAAATATTAAAAATGCATAAACATAGCCAAATTAATCAACTGTTTAAGTCAAACTAATTTTAATATAAGTGAACTCCACAGCAGACCTTAACCTGCTTGACCATGCAAGTTCTACTCTGGTACCATGATATCATGGCTGAAGACAACCTCAACTGAGCATATTTTCTGTTTGTTTCTATTAAAACTTTTGAAATGATAACTTAAAAGCTAGTTTTCAACAATTCATCCACACAAACTTGCCTCTTCAGATCACAGAAGTTGGGCTTCTACAGGGGAGGAATTGAAACCTAAACACTAGTGTAAAGTAGTTTTGAAAACACCAGCGATATGTGAGTCCACGATATGTCATCCTCTGTAAATCCAGTTGCTCTCAGAAATACCAAAATTATTACAGAAAAGTGTATTCGGGTTCCAGGATGGCTGGACTGGGTCCAATCTCTGAGTGATATAACAGTGGGATCTTTAAAACTTCTTTTAAAATATCATCTAGTAAAGGACGGTTATGGACAAGTCCATCCATGGACCTTAATGAAGGGTGAAGGTCATAGATAGGAGGATTGTTTACAAATTTGACCTCATAGTGAAATGGTCCAAATTGCTTAAATACATACAATATTTTCTCTTTATGTCCACATTGCCCCTATCCCACGGGAGTCTGATCTTTTTCCATATGAGCAGTTCTGAATACTAGCATTGTAGCCTATGATGGTATTTCTTGTGATCCACCCAGAACATGGTGAGAAAAAAACAAAACAAAACCACAAAACCATTGCCAGGAACAAATGAAAATCAGTTCTAAATGTGATAGTGAGAAAAGATGCACACAATAGTGAAACTCCTTTCTGGGGACAAATATTGCATTCTAAGAATGACTGTGTCTAATTTTCATCGAAATTATTCTAAACAGCTAGCCACTCACACTCTGTCTTTGTGAGTACCCTTAGGTTGGATTTATGAAAAGAAAAGAAGTGGTTAAATCTAGGCATATTAACAGGGCCGATACATTTCTATGTGGTAAGTAAAAGGAAGTCTAAAAAGATGAATATTGCATTAATTTTAAATGTTATGTTTGAGACTTTCCAGATTCTTTTCCTATTCATCAAAAGGCAGTAGAGGGAAAAACCACTCAGTGTTAGGAATCAAACAGAAGTAGTTTACATCTTGAACCTTCTCCATGTTTGTTATTTCATTTTAGACATGAAATTAATATATTTAAGATTAGCATTGCTTCCATTCACAGAAGCACTTAGTGTGGTATCAGCCTGTTGATGATACTAAGATAATATTAATACTTTTCCAGAAACTCTTCTCATTGAGTAGGAGAATAATGAGGCCAAGAAACTCATTGGCAAGGATAGGAAAATAAATTCTTGGAAATGTCACCAAAGCTTCGAATGCAACTGTCTACATGGATATGCATACACTCCATAAGTAAGGAACACATTTGTGCTTCAGTTTGAGGATATATATTTCCCCAGGATCAAGAAAAGGAAAATGTTTGTCAAGCACCTTAGCTTTTCATCCTGATGCTCAATATTTTCAGCTTTGGATGACAGTAGACAGCCAGTTCTACTTTTTTCCCACTTAGGCAAAACTGCAAATGTTGCCATCAATTACCAGTATATATCATGCAAAGATTTTAGTGCTTCTACAAATGGAGAAAATAAATTCAGGTTTCAAAAATTTATGTCTAGAACATGGGCTTCTAATTGCATGGTGCTTTTACCTGCACAGTTTTTATTATACTGACAAAAATCAAAGTTTCCTAATGATAACAGTCTCCATGGCACCAGGCTGGGATGCTAATGAAAGCATTATGATAATGATGTAGCCCAATGGGGAGATACACAAAATGTGACACTAAAAGAAAAAGTATGATGGAGAAATAGCCCTTGATGTTGGATTACAGTGGACACCAAATCTTGATGATCAAAAATGTATTACCTGAAATGGGCATAGTTCCTACATGTTAAAATGTGATCCAGGGAAACATGGCAGCAAGGGACTGGAATGATCTGCTGTTTTCATATGGACATCTGCTGAAATTCCTTCCTTGCTACTCTTGGTTCTCTGTTTTAATCTCTGAAGGTAAACAACTCTCATTCTATGACCAATGAGAGCACTCTGGTTATTTATAAGGCATGTTAGTCTGAGAACCTACTCCTGAGATCACTACATATGTGGGGAAAAATAAAGTAAGCCTTGCTCCTAGGGAAATAATTTCATTCCTTTTGACTCAAATTTCCCTGTTCTACCAATTCATCAAACCCTTAGGGACAAGGTAGATCCATCTATTTCATTAAAACTCTGCCATATATTAAGATAATTCATTATTAAGTCACCAGCCAAATAAACATTTGTTTAGCTCTATCATTACACTCACACACACATATGTGTATGCATATATATGTGTGTGTATATTTGTGTGTGTTTGTGTGTGTCTCTGTGTGTGCATGTGTGTGTGTGTGTAAAATAAAAGAGGATTTATGTGACTCAAGCATGAGAGATTTTAAGCTTTAATAAATCAGTATAATGCACAATTATAAAAATATCACTAGAAAGTTTAATTTTACAAAATTATTTTATACTCATTTAAATTTGTGAATTTTGAATAATTTGCTTTAATTTGGTACATGAACCAGCTTGTCATTATCAATCTGAATGACTTAAATATTAGAAATTAAAAGTAGCATTTGCATAGCTCATTAGTGTACCTATGTGTGTCACTGGTGCTCAAAGATGAACTTATTGGCCCTATACTTATTCTGACTTTCTCAGCTTATGAAATGACTGCAAAGGTAAGGATACATAACCGTCATAGATAAAAGGCTAAAATGTAAATTGACATGTGCTGAAGAAAAGATAGAGAGGTGAATACTGTTGTTAATTTTGTTGAGAAAACCATTGCTTAGGCTAATATGAGAACAAAGGGTAGAGAAAAATTACAACATTCTTATTGAAAATGGCATAATCAGGATTGAAAAGATGCTGCTACATCAGGATATCTGAGTGATAGAAAGGAGAGGTCAAAGGTTAACCCTCCCCGCAGGTGAGATTTTAAACTCAACCTTAAATTTGAGTTTCTTATTTAAGGCAGAGGAAAGGAATGTTCTAACCTTAACAGTCACCTTCTAAGAATAAAGCAAGGGGCTGGAGAAATGACTCATCAATGAATCATGTACTGCCCTTTCCGATGGACTCCCAGCAACCACATCAGGAAGCTCACAACCACTTGTAACTTTAGCTCCAGCAGGACACCATATCTCTCCTCTCTAGGAAAAAGACTTACATGCACATATCTGACCACTTCACATACATACACATGAATAAAAATTTAAAGATTCCATTTTAAAAGAGTAAAAACAAGGAACGATGAAAATGTATTTAAATTTTGCAAAAGATGAGAGGATTGAGAAGGTGAAATAATATTACTATTTTATTTGTCAATTAGTGACTAAAAATATGGTTATGTGAGTCTAGTGTGCATGTGAGAAAGTCAGAGTGAAGTGATTTTCCTTATGCTTTCAGAAATCAGTAAAACATTTCCAATGGACAGTTTGTGTATTATGATAAGTCAAAGTATATTGCATGAAAAAGATCTATTTTTAATTAAAAAAATGACAAACTGGTTAAAAATAAGACAGATCTATTCAAGACATTCTAAGAATTCTTTCTAAAATAGTTAACTGCATAACTGGCAAAGTTATGCAAAAGCAATGAATTTTAAAACAACAGTCAAATGTTGTCCTGTAATGAACAGGACCATAGTTACAGGGCATTGCCAACCGGTTCTGGTGCAGACCAATGTATATCACTGGCTGAGTGGAAAACAGATGTATTGTTTAAGTTGATTTTTACTTAAAAATAAGAAAAAAAAACAGCTAGAATTGACTATAAAACAATTACTATTTTTGAGAATGTACTGTCATGTTATTTTTACTATTTTTAATCCTATTTCTGCTGTCTGTATTTTCTAATTTTCCTACAAGGGACACGTGCTAATTATGCAACAGAAGAGGATCATAAAATTCTTTGTAAATATATTGGACCACAATTATTATGACTATGATCAAAATGGAAATGAAATCATTTTTCATTTTCTCTTCATTCATTCCCTGATTTCTAGACTGATGAACAGAAATGCATATGTGTCCTCTCTAAGAATGGTTCTTATTTCACTATGGAGTAAACGAAGATAGAACTGAAATAATTACAAAATATTGTGGTTTTCTATGTAAATTCCAGCATATATGCACCGAGCTATAATTCCAAATATTTAGACTTAATTTCATTAGTGATGGGGTATACAGCCTTGTATAGATCAGTGGGTTTTTTTTGGCAATTCATGTTCCTGCCTCATTTCAAAATGTGACTAAAGACATATAACACATCCTTATGGGCTCTTTAAAGAAATGGGTGAAATTGGTTCGGAAAAGGTTTTATAAGCTAGCGAAGAGCTGGCTGGATAAGAGAGATCATTGCCTGTCTTTTCTAACCTTGTACTTTTCTTATCCATTATGCATTCCTTGTGTTTTTAGTCTGATGTTTTCAAAGTAAATGCATCTCAAAACCTCAAACAACTCTTTTCTGATATTACTAGCTGAGGATGGACTTACATGTTGAAGAGCCATCTGGTGTTCTACTTTCTTGATACCTGCTGATCTAGCTTTGAAGCTGAGACTTCAGGATGGAGTAAGATGGAATGAAAAAAAAAAGGCTGTGTTCCCTCTCATATTTCTAAAGATGCGTAGGACAAAGTTTGGCAAACACAATAGTGACTCTACATGATATAATGGAAGTAAACACTTAAGGAAAAAGGAACTTGATACTTTTTACTCAGCAGGCTCTAAACCATTATCTTGTGTTTTCTCTGGAAAATAGTCTCTGCCGAGAAATTCGGTAACTCAGTAGGCTATTAATAGGCAATGGAATGTGATTATTCCTTTTGGATTACTTCAATGTGTAATTACTTTTAGAAGGCAGCAAAAAGAAACTCTATTAAATGATAATTATAGGACTGTATTTGCTTTGAGGTTTTGTAATAGCACTAAACATGGGAGTTTTCATTAACTGTTTGCCATAGTTAATAAAGTAATTTTTTTTAAAAAGTAGCAATTCTCTGCAAAAGTATAGCTCCACAGTAGGATTAGGATCCTAAAAGAGAGGGTTGGGGAGAAGGCTTGCATGGGTAGCTGGTTCATTGGTGGTAACATAATCTCTATGAAATTATAGATGGCATCCACGAAGTACTGTGGCAAAAGAAAATACTCACAAACCTCCGGAGAACAATATGCCATAGTACAGTGTTCACAGAGGTTAATGGAGACAAAATATGATTTTACATTACAAAGAGTAAATAAATAAGACTGAGCAGGTGATGAGGATAACGCCGCTGGCACACTGAGTAAAGCCCACAACAGTCTGCTGCCTTCAGGAGGCATACTGTAAATGCAGATCTTGCTGGGATTAGAGCAGGGCATTAGACTTCCAATGTAATTTGGGGATTATATCAACACACAGATAAAAATAGGAGCACAAATATTTGAGAAAGGAGACCATAAAAGCAGCAGGGACATAACAGACCTGTAAGAATTCCCCCAGAGTTTCCTGGACAACCGGTCAAGTAGCCTCACTGCTGACAAAAGTAAGTCAGAACCAATGTTACCACTGTAATGCAAAAACAAAGCCAGCTGCTGATACAAAGTAGTATTGGAACAGTTTGGAAAGAAGGGAACTCCTAGCAGCAAAGGAAGGCATTCTCTTGTGCTAAAACACAGGCATGCGGATACCTCAGAAAGCCTTATCAAAAATCTCTATGGATACCTTTCTCGACTTAGCTAAATACACATTTATTTTCATCTGCACTCCAGTCCCTCTGTATTGGAGAAATACCATAACAAAAATGAGTTCTGTGTTACTCTCCGGCCAACGAAACTTAAGTGTTTCTCTACCCTAGTGGTTTTTGCAAAACCAAAATATCTCTTTCTCTCTTTCTCTGTGTTTCTGTTTCTGTCTCTGTCTCTGTCTCTGTCTCTGTCTCTGCCTTCTTCTCCCCCTCTCTCCCTTGATCCCATCTGCTCTGCTTTGGATTGAACCTTTGAACTTATGGCTCTTGCATACCTTGGGAACACTCTTAAGAGGCAGCTACATATCAAAGCCGTTTTAGTTAATTTTATTTTTGAGACAAGTTCTTACCAAGTTGCGTAAGCTTTCCTTGAACCCATTCTGTAATTCAGCAAATCTTTGAATTTGCAATCTTCCTGCCTGGACCTTCAGAGCAGGGTCTGGGGTTGGGGGTGGGGGTGGATTATAGGCCTGTGTCTTAGGTCTCAGGCCAATTCTTTCTTAAAAGAACTTACTCCTGCACATAAAGCCAAGAGTGTCGAAAAAATCTAGGTTAAGGACAAAAATGAAGAATGCAAAGTAATGATGCTATTTTGAAATTATGAGTCATTTTTAAAGTGAGCCCCGGGTTTACTGTAAGGAACCATTAAACCACATGTCTGCAGATGATTTGCCTTGCTTTGTTTGAGAAAGCAATGTATTGAGAGAGAAAAGCCCCTAGGGTATTTCCCCTAAGTGACTCTTATTGATATATCTTTAAATTATGAGACCGATAATTAAAGGTTCTAGTCACTTCACAAAATACTAAAATATGTCAGATCATTTTTCATCCAGATCCAAGTAACACAAAGAATATCACTCCATTACAGTATCAGCACAGGAAGAAACTAAAGCAGTAACATCAAACTTGACCACTCAGCTTAAAACTCACCTCTACATTCTATTTTGATGGCTGCCTCTAGGCCAATTATTTAAAGGTTTTGTGCTTCATTTTCCTCATCTGTGAAATAGGAATGACCTGTCTGTGGTGTAATGAAAACTGAGTGAACAGACTAGGGGAGGAATCACAAAACAGTGTGTGGATCATGGTGATTGGCATTATGGTACTGAAGTATAACAGAGACAGCTAGTAACTATGGTCATTATATTAGTTTGCTATCTCTGCTCGGAATCTGTTCTCAGTCCTGATGAAAGCAACAGTCCTACATTATTTACATGGAAAACATGCAGTTACTCAAACACCTGTATCAAGAAGGCCTCCCTCTGTTTCCTACCCTGGATGATGGCATGAGTTTGCGTCAGCTTCATAGGTTGACATTATCATGGGTTTACATACACAATCTCCACTGAGAAGAAATGCTCAGAGCATTTGGTTTGTGAGTCAAAACAATTACTTATTCTTTGTTCCTGGGCTCTGATACTTTGTCCCAGGACTTGCCACTCCCTCTAGGTCTATATAATCAAACCATCTCCTTCACCTTCCAGCAAACTGTAAGTCTGTAACCTCCTTGACTGACAGAATGAGAATCAAGAACTACATTGAATACGGTCCTGTTGTTGTTGTTGTTGTTGTTTGTAATGGACAAACAGTGCTTCACTTTTACCTCTTCCAGCAATAGCAAAGTCAACCCTTTACAATGTGGAGTTCTGTTCCACAATGCATTGCAACTATGTTTGAAGGGGAAGGCCTGAGTTTGAAAGATTATGCTGCTTTACAAAGTTGAACTAATCTCTTTTAATGCTTTACTTGATATCAATATTCATAAAACCATGCTTCCCCTGAAGGGTTTATCAATCTTTTTTAAAAATTAGATAAATGGAGTTGTTTGCATATTGACCCTGTAAGCTTCCCCACTTGGTTTTCCTGCTGCTTCATGAATATCAAAGCTAGCGTGGGGGAAAAAAAAGAGGAAAATAAAATTAGATTCACTTATTCATATGTATCAAATGAGTCCATGTGTCAAAATGGAAGTGGCATTATTATTCCTTGTTTATTTTTCAACAGGAAGGAATTATTAGATTAGTGAAAATATTAGTGGTGTGGAATATAAAAGGCATTCGTTTTCTATCTCTACAACTATGAATTCATAGGAGCTATGGTACAAACCTCTGTTGTCTCTTACTGTGAAGTTTGGGTTGTGAATGATTTCAGGGGGTAGGCTGAAGATAAATCTTGGTCCATTGGCTGTGTCGTCCTGGTCGTCTGCACTAACTGTAACTATTGGCTGAAAGAGAAAGGTAGCTCATAAATGAAGGATGATGATATTAGAATATTAATTATCCAGACTGATTTTTAACATCTCATAAAAGCAGGACTAGCACATGAAATTTCTAAGACCAAAAACTCAGGTGATAGCAGATGTTGGCGAGGATGTGCAGAAAGAGGAACACTCCTCCATTGCTGGTGGGAATGCAAGATGATACAACCTCTCTGGAAATCAGTTTGGCAGACCCTCAGAAAAATAAACATAATACTACCTGAGGACCCAGCTATTCCACTCCTGGGCATATACCCAGAAGATGCTCCAACATGTAATAAAGACACATGTTCCACTATGTTCATAGCAGCTATATTTATAATAGCCAGAAGCTAGAAACAACCCAGATGTCCCTCCACAGATGAATGGATACAGAAAATGTGGTACATTTACACAATGGAATACTACTCAGCTATTAAAAATAATGACTTCATGAAATTCGTAGACAAATAGATGGAGCTTGAAAATATCATCCTGAGTGAGGTAACGCAGTCACAAAAGAATGAACATGGTATGTACTCACTGTTAAGAGGTTATTAGCCCAAAAGTTTGAAATACCCAAGAGTCACTTCGCAGCAACAGTAGTTCTGAGTGTGATGTCCCAAATGGAGGGCTTGGAGAAAGGACTGAAGGAGCTGAGAGAGTGTGCAGCCCCAGGGAGGTAACAACAGTAGCACCTGGCCTGACCCCCCGATACTTCTGGAGACTGATCCACCAACTAAAGAATACACATGGAGAGACCCATGGTGCTGGCCACAAATGTGGCAGAGGAGGGTCTTGTTATCCGTCAAGGGGAGGAGAGGCCCTTGGGCCTGAGGGTGTTAGATCCCTCAGTGTAGGAGAATGACAAGGAGGAAGGACGAGAGTGGGTGGGTGGGTGGGAGGGTGGGTTGGAGAGTATCCCCATATTGGCAGGGGGAAGGCAGAGGGAATGGGAAGGTTCCAAAGGGGAGATCTGAAACATTTGAAATGTAAATAAAATATGAAAATAAAAAAAATAGACAAATAAATAAATAAATAAAATTTTAGCACACAAATAAAAAAATTTTCATGGACAGATGGAAGTAACACAACTTGAATATTAAAATAAACAAACTCTATTTTAAATTCATTGATTATGGTCAGGACAGGAGAAGCCAGACTTACCTGGTTGGAGAGTGGCTTGGGATGATCACTCTCACAGATAAAGCCTTCATAAGGGGCAGCAAACTTAGGAGCATTGTCATTGACATCTAGGACCCTGATGGCCACTGGGACTTTGGCTTCCTGATGTCTGTTGTCTGGGAAAAGTGAATTCCAACAGTAAACAAATACCAAGTAAGAATATGTAATAGTCTGTGCTGATGCTCCGAATGAACAAGCTTCAGCCACCTGTATGAGCAGTTCTGAGGAAGGTATTACTATGGTTTGACTAGGAAATATCCAGACACACTTGAATCTTTAGGGGTTGGTTTCTAGTTCACGGGCTTTGGAAAGTGATTAGATCCAGGGGTCTCTAGTGTAATTAAGTACCTATAGAAAGCTTCATAATATTGTGATATTATTGAGAAAATAATGAAAAGTAGGAAGTAGGGCCAAGTCAGAGGAAGAAAGTCACTGGGCTTCCTGTCTTCCAGGACAGGGTTCCTGTTCACCAGGATATGAACATCTTTGCTTTGTAGCAGTTGCCTACCAAGATGCTTGGCCTTCTTACAGGCCCACAAGTATAGAGCATGTTGACCATGGGTTGAAACTCGAAATCTGTGGTTGCAACTAAATCCCTGTTCTTTTAAAGTTATTCTCCTGGGTACTTCTTGCAGGGCTGAGGGAAGAAAAACATAAACAAAAACAAAAACAAAAAACAAAACAACCACAATAACAACAAAACAAAGCAAAACAAATCCGAAAAGCAAAACAAACAAACAAAAACCTAACACACGAATTGTTGGCCCAAAAGCTATCTCAGATCAGAAGTGTGTGAAATTGGGTGGAAGGATTTCAGGAATAAATGTCGCTCAGAAACTAGAAGGTATTAAAACATTTTCCTACTTTGACTAAGAATAATTCCAAAGTTTGCTAATGTAACCTGGTTGTGCTAGTAAGTAATTTATTATCATGATTCTTAAAGTGAACTCTCGGGAGCAGCATTAAGTCCACCTGGTCATTTGCAGTACATCTAAATTATTAAACTCTAGTATACATCTATTGAATAAGAAGCCCTCATGATGAGTCCAAGAAACTTTGTTATAATAGGACAATCATGAGATGAGTTGAGAGAGCTTGACATTTGATCATGTTCAAGAGTTACCAGTTAGTCACTATGCAAAATGCCACAAGTCTTGATTACAAGGCTGTTGTTTGAGGTTTAACATGATGGCCATATGTTGTAAACTGCTGGAGGCTATAAGCCATCTCTGATAGCTATCCTTGGTTTTCAAGTTGGCTACATCTGGAATTAACTAAAACGCAAATAAGCCGGAACAGCTGTGAGAGTTTTTTGTTCTTAATTAAATCATTAGAAATGAGAAAAACATACTTCTAATCTGGATCTTTAAAATGGGAAGATAAACCTTTCATCCAGATCTTTTGAGCTGAGAAGATCTACATTTAATCTAGATTGCAACTTCTGCTAGTGACCTAAATCAAGTATATGGAAGATGGAATCAAAGCTCCTTCTCTTTGCCTGCTTGCTATCACTGTCACTAGCAAGTTCTTTCCTTCCCTGGCATTAGAATCTACTTCTTCATGATTTTAGTGTATAATGGAGACCAGTTGAGACATATAGCCTCATGGAGCACACAATTGCCGGATCATTAAACCTTCCATTCATAGGCAGTCATTGTTGGATTAGCTGGACCACAGCCTGTAAGTCATTTTATAGATTCCATTCCTATATAAATATATATATCGAGAGATTAAGTCTACAATTTCTGATACTCTAGAGAATTCTAACTAATATGCCATCCTTCTGAGTGTGTATGCAAATCTTCAAGAGAAAATGAAAACATTTCTACTTGACTAATTATCTTTCTAAATACATAAGTAAAATTAAAATCTGAAGATCAGAAGAGAAAATAAAAGCCCAGGGACTTAACATAAAACCAAATACTACTGTTCTAAAAATAAATATACAATATGTTACAACAAAATTACTCCTAATGTCATTCTGCTATACTCATAGATCAGAGCCTTGCTCAATCATCATCCGTGACACTCCCTCCTGCAGCAGATGAGAACAGTTACAGAGATCCATGGCCAGGCATTATGCATAGATTGAAAGACCCTGGAACATTCATCCGTGAAAGGGATGTCTGCATCAAATCTATCTATTCAGGGTTCAGGAAACCCTGCAAGAGGAGAGACAGGAGCAGTTTAAGAGCTAGAGGAATTGGAAGACACACACACACACACACACGCACACACACACACACACAAAACAAACAAACAAACAAACCAAGGCCCTCTAAATCATCATGATCAAAATTCATAGGGACTCACAAAGACTGAGACAGCATGCACAAGGCCTGCAGAAGCTCCTCTACATATATATTATGGCTTTAAGACTAGTGTTTTGGGGGAATTCCTAAGTGTGTGAATGAGTATGTATGAGATTCTTGTGGCTTCTTATGGGCACTATTCCTGCTGGTTTATTTTGTCCAATTCAGATGTGTTCGTTTTGTTTTACATTACTACATTTATTTTATTTTATTATTATTTCTTGGAAGCCTATTCATTTTCTAATGAGAGACAAAAAGGGAGTGGATCCCAATGGAACTGCGAGGAGTAGATGGAGGGGAAAATGAAACCAGGATATATTATTTAAGAAGAAAATCTATTTTCATTAAAAGGAGGAAAAATCCTAAAACATAACAATTGCAGCTCTCAGCAATTTCATTTCATAGACAAGAGACAGAAGAATTAATATTTAGTGAAGTCAAATCAAAGCCCTTAGGAGAATACTTACGAATTTCTGCTGCAAAGACAGAGATGTTGAGCCAGGCAGTTTCTTCCCTATCTAGAGGTTTCGTAGTTTTAATAAAACCATCTTCTGGATTAATCGTGAAAAACCTGTCGAGGTCAGTATGACGATCAATTGAATACCTAAGCAGAATGCAAATGAGGCAATTAAACCAAAACATTCAGAGCAGCTTAATGTTGGAATATTTTCTCTATGTTATATTTAAAGCAACTTTTTTTTCAACTGATCCCATGAGTTAAGTTTTCCTTTTAATCAAATTTACTTTTCAAACTTTACACATGAATCTTTTATAGAAATCATTTTGGTATGTTGGACTTCTTTATGCAATACAATGAATGAAAACACTGCTTTGCATATTTGATTGAGAAGTATAATAATGTGTTGCATATTTCTCCATATTTACTATAATCACCCACCATCTGAATATTTATGAAATTGCATTTGGGAAGTGAGTTTGTTTCACTCCCAAGCTACTCTGAAAGTCACAAATGTATCAAACCTTTGCCAAGATTTGGATATGAAATATTAAATAGTTTCAAGTTTATCTAAATTCATCATTAGAGACCATTTATAGCTCTAAACATCATGATTCTCCACATTTAAAGAAAAATGCTAGTTATATTTTGCGTAGCTTTTGTTTTGGTTTGGTTTGGTTTTTGCTCTAGTTTATTTAGCTATAGATAATTTTATAGGTAATTTCATTCTGAATTTCAAGATGCAAATGTAAACAAGGTTCAGCCAGTTACGAATACTTCTCCTCTCCATACCTTCCTGAGTGTGTTGTGCCTCACAATGAAGTACAAAGGTTGTATGAAGTCCTACTTACCTGGAAGTTTGTCTTTTTCAGACAGAAACAGAAGGGTTTTCGGGAATATTATCGAGGCATATGTAAGGTCAGGTGGAAGATGGGGAAAGAGACTTGGAGGTAAAGTCCAACAACATAGCCAAACTTGGTATATTCTAGCGTTTTCATTTTAGTGGGTCTGGTAAGCTTGAATAGTCCCACCAATTTATTTCACCACCAACCCGAAAGTGAAGAACAAAGATAAGTCATGCTTGTACAAATAGCATACTGGACTTCAAAAGAGGATAGTTTCCTGATGTTAGATATTTTGGCTATGTTTTCCTAAAATTTATAGAATATGCCTATTTTAAGGCACTAGTGATAGTTAAAAATATAAGACAGCAGAGGAAGCAAGGAATCTAAATACTAAAGACCTTACTCTCTCACAAATGTATGCAGGATGAGATTTACAAGTGGTATATGTCTGGTTTCTGAGGAACCAATATTCCTCTTTTCTCCAATCAGTCACATCCCTTCCAGGAAAGACAGTCACTCATCTGGCAGCATTTTAAGTATTCAAAACATGAGGTCATTCATGATGTACTTTGAATCTATAGCTCCTTAAGAGAAAGAAAGTTTCTTTTTTTCAAGAGATGAACTTCAACTTGGTCTTGCGTTTTGTCAACGCCAGTAGAAGCTTTGTAGCTGAGTCTGCAGCAAATAACTCTATGTACAACAGAAGAAATGTTTCCTACCAAAAGGTAGCTTTCTATTTAAATAACATGATGACACATGTGCAATGAGGAAGATGCTAAGGCAAGATATTACTCTACAGATACAGTAATGATCCACGGATCTGGATTTCAGAAAATCTTAAATCCAGTCATTTTGCATGGCACATAATCAGAATTATATAATTTTGAGAAAGTCACTTAAAAATGCTGAACTTCAGCATATTTACGTTTAAACTATAACAATTGTACCTAACTTTATATCATATGCAAGAATAAAATGAGACATCTTTATGCCTCACCGACATTAAGGGATGCAACCCAAAGTAGCAATTATTTTAGTTGTTGCTCCTGCTGCTGTTACATTAGGGAGAAAATAGGAAAGCTCTTGGGTGTCAGAGGCAACCTCCAACCTGGAGCCAACGAAAAACCATGGAAGATCTTTAAGCAAAGAAGCAATTGAGTGAAATCAGACTGAACAAATGATTACTCAGGTAGTTTCAGAAAGATGATCTGGGAAAAAGAGAACAGAAGAAATTTAAGACTTAGACGTGGTTTTTAAAATAAAAGAAACATCAACTGAAATGCCAGAAGAATTGAAAACTATGTGTTAAATAGAATTATCTGTAGGAGTCAGTCAGGATTTACATATCTGGGGTGGCTAGCAGAGTTTTGGAAACATTCTTGCCTGAGTGTGTGAGAGGGAGCTATGAGAAAACACAAAATTAAGTTAATTCAGCGAAATAATAGAGGTTAAAGTTCAACTAGGAATAGGTTGCAATGTTAAGAGACTCAATAAGCAAAGACTCAACCTCAACCGTATGATAGGCAGGGATGTAACGAGGGGTTTGAGTGTGTTGGAGCTGGTGCTGGTTATGGTAGTAGTGCTGGTAATATTTATACATTGGTGCATACACAAATGCATGTGTTGTAAATGTGGATGATTGCATATACATGTGCATTAGAGCCTGAAAGATAACTGTGGCTCTGATATTCAAGAACTGTATGCCATGTTTTTGGGGACAAGGTCTGGTACTACTCTGGAGTGCTCTCTAAGTAAGCAAGACTCATGGTCAGATAACCCAGAAGATAAGAACTATAAGCTTGATTCACCATACCCAGCAATTGTTTTTATGAGTTCTTGGTCCTGTGGAGGCTTGATACCCCCACAGAAGGAGGATGCTAAAAGGGTGAGGTGGGAGTGGATGGGTGGGTGGGAGAGCACTCTCTTAGAGACAAAGGGGAGGGCTCAGGAAAGGGGGACGACATTTGACATTTAAAAAAAAAAAAAAAAAACAAAACAAGAAAGCCAAGTGAGCCAAAGACCTACAATAGAAACAAACACAACTGGCAAATTAATTAATTTATTAATTAAATAATCCTTAATAATATTTTACTATACTCATAGATCAGTGTCTAGTCCTAGCCCAATCTTATCATCAGTGAGGTTTCCTCAGGCAGCTGATGGGTGGAGACACAGAGACCTACAGCTAAACATCAGGGAGACACTTAACAGTGGCAGTGGGTAGTGAGTGTGTCTCTGATTATTTTGCTTATTTCTAGGACACTTTTCCTCCTACAGGATTGCTTCATCCAGCCTTGATATGAATGTTTCTGCTTAGTTATACCATATTTGGCTGATCTCCTTGGGAGACCTGTTTTTTGTTTGTTTGTTTGTTTTGTTTTGTTTTTTGTTGTTTTGTTTTTGTTTTTGTTTTTTAAAGGAAAGTGGAAGAAAGCTTAGGAGTGGGCAGGGGTGCAGGGAGGAGTGGACAGAGGGGAGGCATTGTGTAAGAAGAACAAACAAACAAACAAAAGACATAGCAAATATGAGCTCACAAACCTCTCTATTATTTTTCTACAGTACTGAATCCCAAACTCAGTATTGTTGATGCTTGCTTGCTAAGCTCTCTATCTCAGATCTATATGCCTATTCCTGCCTACAAATATCATTACAAAGAATAACTAAGCCTGTGAAGAAGAAACAAATAAAGAGAAAAATGGACAGCCCATACTATCATAAATTCAGAATTAGAATCAGGAGAAAAATAAGCCCAGAAACAAAGAGTATGGAGTGCCAACTCAATTCAAACATAGCAAGAGTGAAAAATCCTATAGGTGAGTAGACATAGAGTTTGAAATCAAAACATTGAGCCTCAGAGAAACCCCTATTGCTGGAAAAGTGATCAAGGACTAAACAAGGCACCAGGTAGGAGTCAGGAGCAAGTGAATGTCAAGGAAACCAAGGACAAAGACTGTTTTAGTAACAAAATCAAATGCTAACCAAAAATGTGTAAAATGCTTAGCATCTTGGAAAAGACATCTGCAAGCTTTCAAGAGGCTCAGAGTGAAATGATTGGAGATGGCTCAGGCTTTAAAGTACCTATTTCAAATGCAAGAGGACTTGAACTCAGATCCTCATCACCACATAAAGGCCAATCTACAACACCAGCACTGGGGTAACAAACACAAACAGATCCTTGGTCCTTGCTACCCAACCAGTTTATCTAATTGGTGAGCAATAGATTCAGGGTAAAACTCTGACTTACAAAGAAAGCAAGGAGGAGAGCATCAAAAGAGGACACCCAGTATTGACCTCTGACCTGTATGTATACATATGAAGGCATGTATATGCACCATTATGAAAGAACATACACACATAACCCCATACACATTCACTTACATATACCATACATGCACACACACACAGTTTTTAAGTGTTTAAATGAGAGTATAAAGTTTTAATTTCATGTCCAATTTCACAAATATCTCTAAAGATAGAGAGATTAACCAGAACCTTAAGTGGTGAGAAGTCCACATGTAATCTGTCTGATATCTCGAAGAACAGGAACTCAAGTGGGCAGGACAGGGACTTGGCTCTATTTGGTCGCTGAGAATCTGTGGATAATTATAGACTTGGAAATTGCTTGCATGCCCAGAACAGCTAGCACTGAAAATATGACCCAAATAAATGGATTGCAGATGTGGATCCATGGAGACAATGACATGCAGGGGAAGTAAGTCATTGCTCCATGTGTCTTTATGTTGATGTTCTTAAAAATCATCAGCACACCTTGATATTCTAGGTCAAACATAAAGTATATTAACTCATAACTATGAATATACTGAAGTAGTTCAAAGGCACAGCAAGGCACTCTTGTAATTATGTAAAAGGCAATAGGTTTTTGTTAACACTGGCCTATAGCTAAGAGAGCTGACTGAAGCTAAAATCAATCTGGATTAAACACTGGTCACATGAGCTTAAACTTAAGCAAGACATAGTTTCCCTCTGAGCTTAGTATCCCCATCAACTGCTCCTAAAACATTCATAGCCTCAAAGTGATTTATGAAGATTCAGAAAAACTGCCTTAAATATATTGTTTCTATTCTAAAAAATATTCAAAAATAGCATTTCTCATCAATGAGGATAATACTCTAAAATGCAAGGCATAAATCTTCTATCCAGAAATTTAAATATTAATAGGAATGTAGCCCAGAATTGGCTCAAATTTAATGCATAGATGACCTTGGACATCTGATCCTTCAGCTGCCATCTCTTGAGGGCTGAGATTATTGGCACACACCTCTATATACTATAAATGCTCTGATGATGATCAAACCCAGGGCCTTAGGTATGCTAGGTATAAGTTTTACAAACTGAGCTACACTCTGCATCCCCATTTTATTTAATAAAGTGTGTATATTCCTTGGTCTGTTGCAAATTCATTTATATTTCCATCCCCTTGTTTTTAGTATTTTTTTTCATGTTACAGCATGAGAGATAATTAATTGTTTTTATTCTTGTGGCAGAACTATAGATATGTATGATTTTGATAGTGCTTCAGCAAATGTTTACATTGTGCTAATTTCAGATAAAAGTCATTAACATTTCATCATCTTGAGCTTATAATTTCTTCCATTGGGAACATTCAAACCCTGTTCAAGACACATGGCAAAGTATTCAAATTATTAATGTTACTCAGAGTCACATTATTGTGCACAAATATACTAGAGTTTATTCTTTCTCTCTAACTGCAAAGTTAAGTCTATTGAGCCAACTCTTCTCACGTCCTTCTCCCTCCTGCTCTCCCCAATGTCTCTAATAACTACTCAAAAAAATTTTGCCCCAGTGTCTCTAATAACTACTCAAAAAATTTTGCCTGAGATTTCACATTCTACATATGCATGAAGTCATGTATTAGTTGTTTTCTTTTGCTTTGTTTGGTTCGTTGGGTTTTTGCCCTGACTTGATTCATTGAAGGAAATCTCCCCCTGGTTCATCTTCATTCTTTAAATTGAAAATGATAGAATTTCATGATTTTCTTTATTGCTGAACAGTTCTGTGCTGTGAGGATTCATCACATTTTCTTATCCACTATCTGTAAATGGGCATTTAGGTTGTGTCTGTATCATGGCTACTGTGAACAGCCCTGCAATAAACATGGAGGTACAGATGTCCCTTCAACTTAAATATTTTATTTCTTTTAGATGGATACACACTAGTAATAGTGCAAAACCATATGGTAATGCTACTGATGATTCTTGAGTCTCCAGTACGATTTCATGTAATGGGTATACAAATCTACATTCATATCTACAGTAAATGACTATTTCTCTTTCTTCCTTTCCTTGCTTGCATTTTTCTCTTTGGCTTTTGCTTTCTGGTTGAGACTGGTCATTTTAGCTGTGACAAGGGGAAATTTAAATTGTAGTGTTCACTGACATTTGCTTGGTTGTTTCCAATACAAACTAACTATCTTAAGAATGTCCATGCACATGTGTGTAGGTTCATGGGTGTGCATGTCAACATGTGTGCACCTGCACATAGAGGACAGAGGACAAGTTTGAGTACCATTTCTTAAAGGCTGCCAATCTTGTTTTTTGAGACAAGATTCTCCCTTGCTTAGAGTTCAGTAGGTAGGCTAGATTGGCTTGGCAGTGAGTTCTAGGAATTTTCCACCCACCTCTGGCACCCTAATGCTGGAGTTAGAAATGTACTCTGCCACATTCAAGTGTGTGTACACTCATATATACATGCATATTTATGTGTGTATATGTTTTATTTTGCTTTTTTGTTCTATTTTGTGTGTCTTCATATGTTTTTAAGTGTGTGTAGTATATATGTCTGTGTGGCATGTGGAGTGTAGAAACCAGAGGAGGATGTTAGATGTACTGCTTTATTTCTCTCCACCATATTCCTTTGAGGCAGCATCTCTCACTGAACCTGGAGCTAGGCTGGAAGCCAGCAAGCCCCAGAGGGCTACCAGTTTTTACTCTATCCCCTGCTGGGTTTTCAAGCCATACTTGACATTTTGTGTGGATTCTGGAAGTTTGAATGTTGATCTTTGTTGTGGTACAAGAACTGCTCTCATTCACTCAGCTATTTACCTAGCCAATGTATGGCTTTACAACAATAGTGGGTTCTGGGGATCAAACCTAGGTCCTTATACTTTTAAGACTAGGACTGACTAAGCTATTTTCCCCAGCACTGATGACATAGTTCTTGGCTGTTTGCATAGTTTTATTGTAGAAATCACCCATTAGATCTTTTTGTGGGTTATTCAGTTATATTGGGGTTTTCCAGTATGTGCTCAATATAGATTCATTGAATAAGTCCCGGAAGGAAATATCACTTCCAGACCCAAGAGTCTGAGTTACTAAAGCAAACCAGAATCATTAAATTATTCATTCAGAAAACAGATATCTGCACCACGATCAGTGGAAGAATTCAGTGATTACTTAGAACACAGGTGAGCAAACACCCAATGGCAAGGAATAACTAACCAACATTTTAGACTATACAGGATAGAGAGTCCCTGTCGAAAGCATTCAACTCTGCTTTTTGTAGCATGCAGGGATCATAGACAATGAAAAATAATGTTGCTTTTACTTTCTTATAAATCATAATTTAAGAAAAGCAAAGGAATCACAGTTGCTCACTTCAAAACTTCTTCTAATGTTACAATAAACAAAACTGTGTGACACTGGCATACGAATAGGCCCATATAATGGGACTCCAATTGAGAGTCCAGAATGTGGACATCCACCTGCAAAGTAATATGATGAGCTTCTTGCTCACATCAGACACAGACATCAATTTGAAATACATCAAAGATCTAAATAAAAATCAAAAACTATAAAATTTCTTCAAAGAAAATAGAGATGTAAGTATTTTTGAGTTTATCTAGAATAGGCCATAATTTGTAAATCTGCCAAGTAAAGTAGAAGCAAGCAAGGAGGCAAAGAGTGGACTTAATCATAATCAAAAAACATTTTTGCCTCTAAAGAAAGAGGGAAATTTAAAGGCAGCTCACAGAATGAGAGAAAATATTTGCAAATCAAATAAGTCTCTATGGCAGCCAGAATACATAATGAACTTTTATAATTCAATAATAAAAAGATGATTAATACAATTGCATAATGGGAAAGGGATTTAAACAGCTGTTTATTCTCTAGAAAGACATAGACTGCTACTACATGGATGTCTATATGGATACTTCCTATCACTATCATGACATATGTTTTGGAACTTATTAAGGTGCCAAAAATCAAAAAGATATAAGCCACACTGCTGACACCATTGGAAAATAGCACAGCCAGTGTGGAAAGAATTGGCAGCTGCTCAGAAATTTAAACACAGGGCTGCTACACGATTAAGCAATTTTAATTCTAATTACATAGCCACGAGAAAGACAATATGTGTATGCAAAGATCTGTGGAATGATGTGAACAGAAACTATATCTGTAAAATCCAACAGTTAAAATGACATGAATATCCATGTAAATGACACATAGATAAACAACACACTGTGTATTCACATACATAGAATATAATTTGGCCATAAAAATGAATTTCAGATGTAATCTGCAATGTTATTGATTCTCAAAAAGATACTAATTGGAAGCACCCAGTACTCTAAGATCACATGTGGCATTAGCTTACTTGAGTGAAACTAAATATCTATATGCTTTGAAAAGATGTATACAACCCTTTCTGAGATGGAGATTTTCAGAAGGAAACAAGCAATGAAGGAATGGTGTTAAGGATGGATATGGAGAAGGAGAGAGAAAGGGAAGGATAAGAGAATTTTGTGTCTATATTTGGCTTGAAGGATGAATCTTAGATGAGACTGGCACAACCCCACTTGAGATTATCATAATTTCCATTTGGAAAGCAGAGATCTCAGTCTGAAGACAGAGCACGTAAAGGGTAGGAATTATGAGTTAATACATCTGCCACAGAAAACAACTTAGATGGGTTGGGGGATTGAACAAGATCTGTAAATACAACACTAGATTATATTGAAAGGTGAGTTAATGAGAGATAATTGACTCTTGAGTATTGCTGCTTTTCAATCATGTGATATTTGAATGTGTACTCTATAGTCGTTATTTTGGCTAAAAGGTTGATATCAGTATGATGTCTGGGAGCCTGGATGCAGAGAGATCCTGAGAATTCAGATGGAAAAAGGAAAGTACAGACTTGGCCCCGGAGAAGACAAAGGATAATCTAGTCTATGGAACTGGACCTCACACAAATTTGAAATTTGCACCCTCTTAATGTTTTTATATTTGTAGGTCAAATACCTCCTCAGCCTCATTCTCTTTACTTGGCCCTTTTGGTCACCAGCCTTGTGGCTCAGTAATTCTGGGTAATGGTGGGAAGGAGAAGCAGAATTCTGCTTCTGAATAACAGAAATAATGTGTTCAGAATTCCCTTACTTTTGCAAAGTGCTCAGCAGGGGTGAGACAGAGCTTCCCTATGACTTGTACAGATCACAAGTTATGCCCTTCTGTTCATTTCAACTTGTTGTATCCCAAAGTTTTTAAATTAATTCTAGAAACTACATTTCATATAAGAACAAAATGGAGAAGATATATTGAGTCATATATCTAATGCACCTAATAAAGTCATGGGTGCTTATGGAAATATTGAATGCATAATTATTACTATCATTATTTCATAGTAATTATTTATACTGCATGTCAGTTCCATAAAGCAGTAGACCTGTCTAATGGATATATCAACCAATATACATCAGGAATCTGTTTTGTAGAGAACTAAAGGAGCTGGAAGACTAAGCAAAAAGTTAGTGGCAGAAATGAAATGGACTCGTATCTTGTAAATCCTATGTTTGCTTGAAATCTATTAAACATGGACATGTTTTGAAATGAAAGGCCATGGTTCCTGTAAGACTCATCCTAAACTTCCTGTCTCTAAAGTTTTCCATGCATGTGTACCTTATTGGGCTGTTGGCAGCATCCGGGTCTTTGGCATGTACTCTCCCAACCACAGTGCCAGCAGCTGCATTTTCTTGAACTTCATGGATGTAACTTGGGGCCAAAAACATGGGAGGCTCATCAGCATCTTCTACTGCAATCTTGACAGTCACAGTGTCCTTGAAAGGTCCATTGCTGATGAACTTCGGGTCAATGTGAACATTGGCGGCCTCTACCTTCAAGCTATATGCTCTTTTGGTTTCAAAATCTACAGGCTGGTAAGAATGAAAAGAAGATTGGCAACTAGTTCCTTGAAGACTAATGGAAGATAAAAACCTGATTGGTACATGAAATGAAGCAAACAGTTTCTCAAGGAGAGAAAATTTATGCTGATTCAATGTCCAATAATGTAAGCCATGTGGTGAGAAAGTCAGAACAAAAAGTTGCTGAATATATATATATATATATATATATATAGTGCAAGGAACATTGAAAGCACAGAAGAACCATTCCACATAAAGCCAACCACATTTTCTATAGCCACCAAGATGGAGTTAACATCCATTTGGTGCCCACTCTGTGAAGTGCTACAAATCCAGTAATAATTTAACAACTGCTCCATACTGCCAGCTACATAAACACACAATGTCCTAGCTTCATCATACTGATGGCTTCATTTCTTTTGTTTAGTTTTGACTAGATTGTGTTTCCCAAAGACAATGACCTTACCAGCACATTCATAGGATTATTTCTTATAGTTTACAGACAGATTTGGGTAGGTGGAGCTCGTAAATAATGCTAATTGATTTTCTCCTTTTTCTATTTGTATTTGTGTGTGCATGTCTTTCAGGCTGACATGGAGAGTCTTCCTCAATCTTTCCTCACCTTATACATAGGCATGCACATAAGACCTCTCAATTGAACTCAGAGCTCATGAATACTCTATTAGCAGTCTAGCTACCCAGCCTATTCCAAGGATCCCCTGTCTGTACCTCCATAGATGTAAAGAGCAGGCAGACTGCTCCATTAACCTATGTTTTTATAGGCTCAGGCATCTCGAGCCTGTCTTCATGTGTACTGTTTATACATCAAGTGCTATAACCACTACGAAATCGCTTCAGTCCTACATACTTATTGTCATATTTTGCCCTTTCAAAATTTTTGAACCCTAGATATTTCAGAATAATTCTAATATTTTAATATATTTTTGTGCTTCCCAGTCCTCCTTTCCCACTGTTCATAGCTTTCTAGCTAAAATGGAACATCATAGGTCTGTTCTCAGTGCATTCTTTATGAATCTATCTTTTCTTATAATTAATTGACAGTAGAAGTGACCTTTCCTTTGGTCAAAACACATATATGACAAAATGGTCAATTTATAGAATAACAAGTATAAGCAGAACATACATTTATAGAAGAAAAACAACTCAGGGCTAGCGTGTGAATAGACACAGTCTAAGGAATGTTGATGAATAATGCTCCTTATTTCTGAATAAACAATACAGAGAGTTAGCAAAAGGTGACAAGCAAAACTGTGTTAAGCCCAACACCGAAGACACAACTTCCAAAGCAATATTCCAATGAGGCAGACCTAACAAATACTTGGAATAAGCTTGATATTTTAAGGCTGGCATCTACTTCTGTGTAGTTGTCATTTACCTAGCAAATACTTGTTCTGAATGGACATACAATCACAGGCTTAGAACTGACCTAGTTCTTTACTGCTCCAGACTCAAGACCGTCATCAGTTCAGAAACCGTAAGCATATTCAGCATCCTTGACTCTGTTACCTCCCATCTTCCTCTCCCTCCAAACAAGCACCATTCCCCTTTTCAACTAATAAACCTGTCCTCTAGTTCTCCAATTCTCTATCTTCCCAGGTGGAACTCACAAGTTCCTAGATTCTTGGACATATTGTTGAGAAGCAGGAAAAAAAAAAAAAAAAAGAAAAGAAAAGAAGATATTTATAGATTAGCAAGACAAGGCTCTTGCGACTTCTCAGAAATCTTTGTAATGTCTGAACTGAATCACACATTGGAACATGATAATTCTGAGACCAGGTGAATTATAATTAGAAAAGGCTGCTACTCCTAGAGCAAAAACTTTTGAACTTGAACTTGATGGATTCGTAAGGACCCAGATGTATCCTACTAGATATATTTTCTACTAGAAAGCCCTGTTTGTGTTGAGTAGCATTGTCATGCTGCAGTCTAACTCGTTGGCTTGATCTAGATCTTTCCATACTATGAGCTCCAGGTATTTGCAATGGTTTGTCTGGAACATGTTTTCCCACAATGGTGAGACCCTTTTAAGTACCCTGGAAGTTAGCCCAGCCTTGATGTCTTGAGAACTTCTGCTCAATTTTCCAAGACAGCTGCATGTGGTCTCACAGCTCCCTTTCACTGCTAATGATGGAACAACTTTAAAGGATCTACCGAGCCTTGTTGATCTTTGCTTCCCTCTAACCAGGAAGGACTGCCTCATGTAGTAATAGGCATCAATCATTTTCCTGAATGAACAGCAAGGCTAATGCCTCAATAACATTTAAGCATTGACTTACAATAAATTCCCTTTCTCCTTCCAAACAGGATTTGAGGTAGTCTCCCATGTGGACATTTATATCCATGTTCTGAATAGTTGAAATAAAACTAAATGAGGCGACACACTGCATAAGCCATAAAAATCTTAATGCCCACCACAGCTTACTAATCCTCACCTCTGAAAATTCTCCCTTAGGGATTCATTCTACAGAAAATGCAAACAAACAGTATTGAAAATGCACAATATTTGTTAGCTATAATAGAAGGTTATATCTAATCTAGGGAAATGTACACATAGAACAGAAAATCCAACTGTGAAATTTTATTAAGGAAATCATGGTCCATCAATAGGATGGGTTATAATGTAGTCATTAAAAATGATTATGTGTGTCATATAACAGTATGTAAAGTGTTTATGCTATGACATTAAGTTTACAAATCAGATCACCCTATGACTGGAGACATTATATATCCACACCTAAGTGTACAAATTCACAGACCAAATAAAATAAAATAAAATAAAATAAAATAAAATAAAATAAAAACAACATTTGATTAAAACAAAGAATGCTTCAAATGTCTTCTATTGCTGTGCTCACAGTACCTCACAAGTTTATTTGGTTTCAAAGAACAGATTAGAAGATGTGAGGGCATTTGTTTACAGTAGATGGAATTTCTACCTGGCCAATGATACTATAATGGACAGATGGTTGGAGTTTTCTTCCTGACAGGTGTCAAGCCACCTAGAGGTTAATCAGTATTTTACATTTGTTCTGTACAGAACGGCACACTGAATGGTTAAACACAGGTCTTTCTTCTTTGCCATGAAACTCTGAACCTCAGTCAGAAGTCGACAAACATTATTTTGAAAAGTATTTCTTTTTTGAAAAGTAGTTTTAAAAAAGAATATATCAAGTTTGTGAGATACCTAAGAATGACTTTTCTATGTGGTCTTATACCTCAGTCGTTTTGACTGTATGGGCAGGAGGGCTGATGGGTAGTTAACATCTAAGATATTACTTAAGATCTAGCCCTTTCTACCTGAACGCAACTCCCCAAATCCTCAAGGACCCTGACATCTTCTTGCATACTCTTGTGCCTTTTTTCAGCTTTTGAAATCTATCTCTCTCTTTTTAACCTAGCAACAGTTTTTCAATGGTCCTACTGTGTGTTTCCTCTCTAAGGAGCACATTCCTTGCAGTCTCTTCATTATATCCTGTTCTCCCTGAAACCAGTCTTTCCCAAGCTAGGATTTTGGCCTTCTTTTCTCTTTGTCAATCTGGGAAAGTCCTGTTTAACTGTCGGGATCACCTCAGGATGTATGCCTCTCAGAAGCCATGACCAGCATCACTTCAGGATATATGCCTCTCAGAAGCCATGACCGGCCCCAAAAAGATGTTATCGCACGTTTTGCTGTTAGCGAACTTTCAACTGGGGACTGATTTTGCTTCTAGTCACTCCAGGGGTGTTTGATAAAAATTAGAACAATATTTTTAACCATTGTCATATCAGTGGTGTGAAGGGAAGTATAAGGGTGTATGTCTAAGAACTTATACAGGACAAATGTCCAGATACTGTAAAATGTCTTACATTGCTTGGAATATTCCTCTACAACCAAGATATATCAAGTCTGAAGAATCAATGAAGTCAAGGCTGAGGAAACTCCTCTTATCATAACTGATGTTTTATTAAACTTTCCTGTTAATTTGTGATTCGTGTGGCTAGCACTCCATCTCTTATCTTTTAGATTCCCAGCTTTTACCAAAGCCTGCCCGACATATGGTTACAACTAATTAACTCAGAAGAAAATAAACTACTGAGTTAAGATGTAAACCGAAAATGTTATAGTAAAGAAAATCTTTAAAATACAAAAATACTTCTATGGAGTCTTTTAATACACCTTTATATTATTACATTGTATGTAATGTCTTCCAAAAGACATTTCAACATTTTTAGTCTATTAATTTAACTTCTATTTCATTTTCCTGGTGGGCATTTGGAATTTTGTGGTACAAGTTAAGACAAATCTTCTCTTCCAAATTAAAATAAGAGCCTACATTGTTTTAAATTCAAATGTCATTGCTTTGTAAAAGCTTATCCTGCTGCCTGTATTAAGCAGTGAATTGGGGGAAAGTGCACAAATTAATCATATGCAGAGAGCTCATT
Source organism: Rhynchomys soricoides (assembly GCA_019843965.1). Taxonomy (NCBI): domain Eukaryota; kingdom Metazoa; phylum Chordata; class Mammalia; order Rodentia; family Muridae; genus Rhynchomys; species Rhynchomys soricoides. The sequence continues at coordinate 1,495,284 of JADRCH010000184.1, read as the reverse complement.
TGCCATGTCTGATATTCATGGGGGTAATTTAAATGTTTCAGGATTTTAGAACCATATGTGTTTATGCATTGAGTACATTGGAAACAGGTGACAACATTCGCCTAGATAACTATCCAATTACTTGAGCAGTAAAAGATGGGGAGGCAGGAATTGCTGATTTCAACATTCATGGGTCAGTGTCATGCAGGAGGGACAGTAATATTAATTAACAAAGAAAATTGACAGCTACACAGAGTTCACAAAGATACTTTTCAAAAGAGACACCAAAAAGAACAGTTCTCCATCCTCTTGTAGCTGATAATTAGACATCTTTGGTCATGAAACATAGTAAGGAGTAGAGACTTTGGCAAATATCAGATCGTTACCTCAATTTCCACCTGAGATTTTATTTTACTTTTTCTCCACATGGTCATCTACATTTTCTTCATTCTATGTCCTCTAGTTATTTCACACACACCCCAACATATTTGCATTACAGGGAAAGATCATCCATACATGCTTCCTTACTGAAAAATATACTCCCCAGGGCCACCTTCTCCTCCTCTCCAGGTACTCACTCCTTTATTGATTCTTCAATTTATTTTTTTCTCATTGTTACAATCTGATCATTTCTATCAAACCAAGAAGCTTAATATTCATACTATAAAACCAAGTAGAAAATGAATGCTTGATTAAAACCAAGGTAAATCCTCTCAACCAATTCACATTTAATGCTCCATACTTTGTGTTGATGGAGAGGTGTTGATTTCTCAAGTGGTAAATCAGAAGGGAAGAGCTTTAGAATGTACTGTAATTGTTTCTTCACTTTAAAGAGAATATTATCTGACTTTCTGGCTCAGTTGCTTCCAAAATGTCTTAAGAGGAACATTGCTTTAAAACCATCTATATTTGAATTCCGCATGTGTCTATGTGACTGTGACTGAGTCGGTCTGAGTCTCAATTACAAAACTAAGTTGAGGAATTATTGATCATTGGAACAATCTATTTATTTCATGACTTTCTCATGTTAAAATATGAATGAGAGGTGGGTTAAATTTGCTCCATAGTCATTACCAAGTAAATATGAGATTGGTTTATTTAAAACTGAACAAAAGGGAACAACATACTCTTTGGTATAATTAATTCATTCAGGGATATGTTTTGTTTCTGATGAGTGCTAAAATTAATAAGGAAGGAGAATCTTTACTGTTACTTCAAGTATAGATTTGAAAGAAAAGTAAAAGGGAGATTAGGTAAAGTTTCACAAAACATCCCACAAGGCAATGAACTAGCAATGTTTGAAATATGACCATTGTATATTCTGTATTGGCTGACTTAGTCTGGCGACCACAATGAATTTAGAGTTGTTTTTCAAAACTCAGATTTATCAATTTGTTCTTTCTCCCACCAGATAATTTCGTCAAAACACAGGAGAACAAGCCAGCAACTTCAGGCAGGTATAATCTGTTCTTTGGCCAGCACTTCCTGTAGTATCAGTATGAAAAATATTTCTCTTATATACTCAGAGTTCAGACTTTAGCCACAAACTGATAAAGTCCTCCCTCGGTCTTTCATAGACACATTTCTAAGCCATTAGTCCACTATCTTCCTTGGGTTCCTACCTTTTTCAGCTTCACCACACCGTCCTGTGTTTCATAGTCTGTTGTGATTTCAAACAGTTCTATGCCATCTCCATCAACGATATTGTATGTGACTAAGCCATTTTCTCCAATGTCTGGGTCTTTAGCCTTTACCCTTCCTACTTCCTCCCCCGGGACAGCTGCTTCTGAAACAGACATCTGGTACACGCCTGAAAGAAAAAGACATCCACTTTTATTTTCCATTTTATTTGGCAGCTGTAAGACTTCAGATTTCATTGAATCCCAGTAAATTTCTCAAAGGGTTTAAAATTGAACTTTCTATTGGTAGACACAGAAGTGAAGCGGATGGATGGGAAGAGGATCCCAGATGGCCTGCTTGGAGAAAGAATGTGTTCCTTACAGGATGATAAATCAATATTGGGGTCCTGGTGAGATGATGAGGTCACCTGCTACATGAGAGGAAGGAAAGCAGTGACAGGACTTATGAAAGGGTCCACATGCTAGAACACCTGAAGCTTCCTTTTCAGGGTATCCCATGAACTAATTCCAAGGATTCCATGAACTAATTGCTCAAGGAAAAGCAGAAACAGAAGAGCAAATTCACCCATTGTTTAAAAAGCTGTCAATACTTCATATTTATTTTAGAGACAAATACAAATCTTATCTTTCAAGAATATCTCTTTCTTTAGCAAAGAGCTATTTCTTTCTCATCTTGCTCTGCATCCTTACACTAGATTAAGCAGGGAATTCTCTTGAAGCTTTTAGACAGTCTACTTCCTCCATATTTATATTTATATTAATCAGAAATGAGAATGGTGCCACTTGTGCATATTTATATTTATGTATATAGTATTTATTATTTATCATGCATGTAAATAATCCTAGACACTCTTTTATCTCTGAAACTAAGTAAAAGAAGAGAGTTATAATTCTTAACATGGTATAAAAAAAGAGAAAACAAAACATATCTAGATACACTATGATGTTATAGGCTAAGTAGTATTGTCTGGTAAGGGGTGTGTGTGTGTGTGTGTGTGTGTGTGTGTGTGTGTGTTTAGTGTTTAAGCCACACTAAGGGGTATGCAGTTATGTATGTGATTATGCTCTATATGAGTGAGTGCAGACGGAGTATGGTATGTTTTACTGTGACCATGTATGTGAGTGGACACATATCATTGGTAAGTATGTGCATATGAGAAGGAATCTGGATTTATTTTGGACAGGGTAGAGACAGAAGACTTCCTTTGAAAAATCTGCACTCGAGTGAAGAAACTGAGCAAGACAAGTGTGTGAATATGTGGGGAATAAGTGTCACTGAACAAGGAACAACAAATGTCAGGGAGCCTCAGGTGAAAAGACTCAGAACAGGAACAGAATAGCAAGGGCAGGAGTGAGAGTGGGACTTCTCTTATGGGAGAATGTAGTAGGAAGGAGGCGTGTAAAAGGGCATGGCTGAAAGTAGACAAGATGTTGGGCTTCATTTAGGGAAATCGCTGGGCAGCTGTCAGTCGAGGAGTGAGATGTAGCATCATCATAGGACACTTTAGAAAAGCAATCGGTATGAGTGGGCCCACTGGCACTGGGTGGGTCCCCTAGATTCTTCATGTCCTCTCCCATAGCTACTATATGCTGCAGTGCTGTGATCTTTTCATGATTACACTGTACCCATTTTCTACCTAATTATTATTGCTTTCACAGTCAAGGCACAATGAGAGTGACTTTCTGTAGAAATTAACAATGTATGACAAGGCTTAGAAGATCTGTTATAATGTAATTTTCTCCAAATCTCATTCAAGTTCATAACTGTGAAACACTAAACCTGAAATATAAAATTTCTATACGACCCTTTATAAAAAAGGGCATTAATGGAGAGCCATGAATAAGTCTGTCTACCTACTCTTCTGGAATATGGAACAACTGTACATTGTGAAGAATGGAATAGGCAGAGTTGACAATGTTGTATGAGCCACAATCTTATCAAAGATGCACACCTTTCCATCTGACCAGGAACAGCAAGATTCCCCCGTCTCTTTTGGGGTTCTCAAGAGCTAATATGTATCTCACGATCTTCTGCCTTATTATCTCCATTTGGTAGATTGTTATCTCAGGAATCCTTTGAATAACCATGGTGTCTCCTTAATTGGCATACTTAACTGCCTTCCTTTGAATGAATATATATATATATATATATATATATATATATATATATAGTGTGTGTGTGTGTGTGTGTGTGTGTGTGTGCGCATGTACTCGTGTGTTTGAGGGTGCCTGTAGAGACCAGAAAGAGTGTCAGATTCTCTGTAACTGGAGCCATGGGTGTTTTTGTCATTACTGGAAACCTCAGAGTCATTATGATTGTGTTATAACTCTGTATTCTGCTTTGTATATACACATATTTCTGTTAAAATACGGTTTCAGAAATTCTTAGTCCCCTCATTATACATGCCCTAGAACCCACTTTTATCTATAAAACATAGTTAGATATTTATAACATTAGTGACCAGATATTAAATTATGGTGCAATTAACGGCTAACTTTAATTTCAATATTTCAATATCATTGTCTCCAAAAAGTTGTTTTATTTGTTACTAGAGAGATGGCTCAGAATTAAGAACTTATGTTTCTCTCCCTTGCAGGCCAGAGTTTCATTACTCACACCCAAGTCAGTGAGTTCCCAATCACACATAATTACAGCTCCAGGGAAATCTGACAGTTCTGGCCTCTGTGGGCACCTACATATAGAAAACATATCCACACATAGATACGCCCATAAACACATAATTTAAAAGAGTAAACATAAAAAATTTAAAGATGTATCTTATTATTAGGTATGTATATATCTGTGTCTATGTGGCTATGGCAAAAGAGTGCAGGTACACAAAAGAGGGCTACAGGTCCTCCTAGAGCTGAATTATAGCTGTTACAAGCCACTAACATTGTTGCTGAGAACCTAACCATGGTCTTCTGTAAAAGCAATATATACTCTTAACTGTCAAGCCTCTTTATTTTCCCCCAATGATTTCATAAATATCGTACAATAATCAAAATAATAATGGCTGAACAATTATTGCCTGGATTTTTTTTCAGATGATATTATCATCTATTAATACTAGGTGGATTAATCTGAACAAAGAATGTATTTAAATTAGATGCTAAGATCATCTTCTAAATGTGTACAAGAATAGCTCTCATCCTAGAGGCCCCTTCAACATTACTTCATGGTCCTCGCATACAACAGTGAAGTCTGGTTGAGCTTCACTGCTATGATGGCAGCCTTAAGGCTACTGGGAAAGAAGCCACATGACTTCTCATGTCAGTTCAGAAAATACAGCACAGTTGGTTCCTGTGGTCATGGAGTTCTCATGATCAGAACTCAGCCACAGAAAAGCCCATGTAGAGAGGAAGCACAAGTCAATCTCAATTTGCCAGTCTTGTAAGGAATCTTAGAAGTGGGTTTTCCTGCCACAGGAGAGCTGTGCCCAGCGGATGCTGGAGTGACAACAGAGTAGCTATTTCTCCTATGCTCTACACAAAGTGAAAAGGCAAGAAACACATAAATGATTGTTACTTGCAATCTCCAAGATGTGGGGATATTATGGAATGATAAATATCAGATCATGGTACTGTTAGCATCAGTGAAGAACATTGAGACAGGAGAAGGTTAATTGATTCCTACCTTTTATGATTAAAACCTAATAAGTCAAGTACCTCAAGATGCAGATATTCTGGTTTCTAATGTTATGGTGGTTTTAATGACTTCCTTACTTCTCATGATCTCTGTACTGTTTAATTTTCTTTTGTGTGTTCATAAGTCGTTATCTCGTTTTAGTCTTTTGCAAGAATCATGAAAATGGTTCTTGGTTTTCTAGACTCTCTTTTTGAAAGCTGGAAAAAGTAGGAGTGAATCAAAAGATGAGGATCTAGCTGAGCAGTGGCAAACAGCAAAGACCAGCTCCAACTCCTTACTCTGTGGAAACTTTGGTGGGTTGTCATTGACATCAGTCAGTGTGATCGTCACTTTGGTTGTCCCTGAGAGTCCGCCCATGTGTCCACCCATGTCCTTGGCCTGGATCACCACGTGGTACTCCTCCTTGGCTTCTCTGTCCATATTGGGAAGGGCTGTTCTGATGATACCTAGCAAGCGAACAATAAAAAAATCACAAATATTCATTTATGACAAAATTTCAAAAAGAAGTATATTTTAGATCCTCAAGAGCTAAAGATACACAAATAATAGTCTGTTTGCTCAAAAAATGTCATTTTAGCATGGCAGATGTAACAGAAAGCACTGATGACCAAAGCAGCTTTGTATTATCAAGCAAATAATAAAAAAATACTTTTAAAAATGCATTAATTAGTTTTGTTTTTCACTGTAGATGCAAGTAGTAATGTCATCCTTCTCAGACACAAGAATCCTGACGACTGAAAGGACAAGTGCCTATTGTATTTCTATCCATAACTGAATCTATACTTCTGGACTTCTAGAAAAAAGCTACTGAAATCAAGTCCTATAGGTAACTATTAGAAATATCTCTATAGCTCAAACTAAATTTACATAGGATGCATAAACTTTTTGGAATACATTAAAATGCTACTATTAATTTTTTAAATGAATAAACTGATGAGAAAAAATGATGAGCAAAACTTGTGCAAAGATTCAGTCGACCACCACCTGTCATTGAAAAACAGGATTCATTTAGGATTGGATTATTCATTGCCTCTGTACATTGAAACACGATGTTCATAGAAAATATGCTTACTTATATCTCTAGGGATCATATGGAAGTTTTTACACTCAATGAATAAAGTAATATTTGTAGTATAAATACAAAGAGCAAGGAAGAACTGGTGGTGGTCTTTGTTACGCTTCACAGAGCCCAGTGTCGAGATGTTTCTTTGAAATAACCTAGAACTTGTGAGACCTCATTTTCTTTATCGGCTAGATAGTTTTGTGGGTTTCCAACTGGTAGTCACTAGCCTTGGTTCCCTGAGGCAAAGAAGGCTAGAGGTTTTACCATTTCCAATAGTCTAGATGAAATCCCACATTTATCCTTAGATCACTGAAGGACTTATAGCAAAGGTCTCTATGAAACCATACACAATCAGTGCACAAGTTGCTGTTTGTACCAAGGTGATGAAAAATGAATTAATGCATAAGTGAGTGAGTGTTAAGCAAGCTAATAAAAAAGTATAAAATTGGGAAACTATGTAAAAGTTGCAAATTGTATGAAAACCTCTTTCAAAAGTACAGAACACATTATGTGGAAAGGAAAAGTACAATAGTGCAGAAGAGCAATTTTATAGGACTGCAGTGTTTGTGCATGTTGACAATGACATTTAATATAAATAAAGTGAAACATTAGTTTAGTTTCTGTTGTATATTGACTCACTTTATTGGCCTGCTCTTTATTCTATAGTATCCATTGGGAACCTATGTTCACAGCAGGAGACTGATAATGTGCTGGATCTTCTAGTAAGGTGAACATTAACAGTTACTTCTGAAGCTTCTTAGTTTACTCGGTGGTCATTCAAGGATGTTTTGAAAGCTAACACTACTTTATAACAATCTTTACCTCTCTTGATATGGATCCACAATTCAAGACATTTCCTATTCATAAGTTGAATATTTAAATATTTGTAATCATAATCTGAGACACTAATAACTGTGTATTACTCCATTCAACCATATGCCCAGCACATACATAGGCCTTCAGACTCTCATGCTAACCCTGAAAAGTGGCTCCTTAGTTCGTTTCTAATTTAAAGGATTTTAGAGCCAATGCAGTTAAATGAGCAGGCAAAGACTCCTTATTTACAGTGGAAGTCATGACTCACAAAGACAATGCAATCTCTGATACCTGTTTGGGCCTCCACTGAGAAGTACGGTTGCCCTTCAAGGATACTGTACACTAACTTGGCACTATTTCCGTAGGTGGGGTCATCTGCATCAGAGGCTGTCACTTGGATTACTGATGTTCCTAAGTAAAGGGGGAAGGGGAAAGCAATTAACAACACCTGATAAGCTTTTCAAATTTCATTGCTGTTTGATTATTTCATTTAAAATGAAGTCCTGAAACAAAGGTCACAATTATTCAGCATGGTCTTATTGTCCTACAATTCAAGTGCAAAACACTTCTCTCCCGACCTTTCATCCTTTTCTAGTTCCCTTCTTCTTTTTCTTTTTTGATACTCAAGGTTAGAACTAAACTTTCTACTTTCACAGTTCTACCTGCTTGGTTTGATAGTTAAAATAATAATATGAACATTCTTGTCAAATATTCCTAGAACCATGTGAAGGAAGGGTTCAGACTATCATATAATTAAATAAAAGTCTTTCCTGAGAGTGTAATAAATGATAATTAATGAAGAATTGTTTTCCACGAAAGGATAGAGGGCACTTTCCCATCTGTGACAATAAATATATCCTTTTATTGTTGCTTTGCATGTAATAAAATTACTGTGAATACTAAATTTTAATTAATTTAGGGCTATAAATATTATATAGAATGTTGTTCCTTATTGTCATAAAAATTATATGTTTCCTTCTCTATAGGGTCTGTTATCCATGTCACAGAAACCATCAGTGAAGGCTCAATAGATCTAAGATATATTCCTAGGTCAGAAGAAGTGGAAATCAGGGAATAAAGGAATGGGCTTCCAATTCTTTTCTTTAAAAGTTCCATTGTCATAGTATGTATCTGGGACATGGCATGTTGAGCTTCAGTGTAGAGAGAGAAGGAGGGAAGAGGCAATTATCCTGGATGTCTCTGTCAGGCACTGTTTGAGGTAAATTCCAGGTAAAGTGCCATCATGCTCTGATGGACATTTTGGCATCTATTATACTTTGGAAAGATTTGAGATGAGAAATATATCTTAAAATCTCTTTTTCATGTGGTTTATTGTCACAGCTGGGAGTGTCACTTGCTGGAAGATCTAGAAAGAAGAAAACCCAAGTTTCTCCTTTGACATTTCACCAGAATGGTGGGAGGGAGGTTCTCCTGGCAGGGTACAAAACCTGTTTACCCAACTTATAGGTAGCTAATCCCTTGCTTCCCAGGGTTTTCTGTGACTTCTATGAGAAACCCAAGACAATGTTCACTCTTGTTCAAAATCAGTTTTCCATACTCACTGTCTTTTGTGAGCTCCTTCCTTCAAGGTAGGAGTTATTATAGAAAATGGATATTATACCAAAGAAAGACTTCATGGTATGTCTAAGAAAGTTATAAATCTTTATGATTTCATGGAATTCTGAAACTTTCTGTGAAACAGTTGTCAAATATTCCTATTTGGCATATATTCTCAGCAGTTATCTGTAACTATTATCTTTGTTTCTTAGTTGACAAAATGATAAGTTAGGAAGGAATTCAAAGGAATCTTGGTTCACATAGCTTTCTGATGACAAAGACATTTTCATATAGTACAGTAGAAAGTCTGAGTGCTGCCCTCGGCTCCAAAGTGTCTGGTAAGGAGCAAACTTCCCCCTGAGTTATCAGTTTGGATGCCCAGCTACCTCTGCTTCTTCTGTCCTTTCTTCTTATTTGGATTCACATTGGAGGATAGTCAAGGGACTGGCCAAGAACAAGTAAAGGGGAGGAAGGAGATGATGACTCAGCCTGTCCTTTTCTCGGTTAAAGAAGATCTTAGTAGACATGAAAGGCAATGGCATTTCTGTCACAAGTGGCTCCACACAGACTGGAAGTCCCTCAGAGCTCAAGTCACAGCTGACTCTCTTGAGTAAGTTAATCTTTATATACAGTGCTTTGTTTTTCTCTCATAGGTAAAAAGAACAATCCATTCCTGATCACTTTTAGATTTACTTGGTGCCAATGGATCAGATTCACTCATAAGACCACATTCTAGAAATTTGAGCAGAAGTGACACCTAGGCAGCAAATATGTGAAGAAACATTTAGAGCTCCATCTTCAAGAAAAGCAATATGTCTTTAAGCATATTGGAAATCATCAGCTGACGGCAGTCTTATATGCATGTTGGGTGAATGTAGTAACACAAGTCACCCTGGACTAATTAGTTAATCTGTTTCTGCTCCAGTTTCTCATTTATACATGACCAACTGAACTGACTGCTTCGCAAAATGTAATCATGGCCCAGTTAAACATGCTGGGGTGGGTTCACAATCAATTAGCATGAAGCACAAAGCAGTAAACATTATCATTGCTGTTACTGATTCAACATCAATGCCCTAGTGATTGGATGAATATAATCATTGCTCTTTGAAGACTGGAAATTGTTACTCCTATTCTACAGAGGAAGAAAAGACATTAAATGGTGTTGCATCACACGCCTAAATGTGATGAGTCAGGATTTGCTAAATTGGACCTCATTCTTCCCCCTTCCAGTCTTCCTAGTTAATATCACTTGACTTTACAACATGTCTGCTATAAACATCTGAAAATATGAGTCTCTGTATCTATATCTGTTTCATGTACCTTTTCTTGGAGGCCTTTCCTTTCTGTTTGTTTCTTTTATTCAGCATATTAGTTTTTTTAAAATCTTATATTTTCTTTTCTTATCTTTTAAAAGTCTGATTGTTTTCTACTGAGAAAGAAGGTGGATCTGGATAGGAGGGGGATGTGTGGAGTAACTGGGAGGGGTGGACAGAGAGGGAAGCATAATCATGATATATTATGTAAGGAAAAAACTATTTTAATTTTTAAAAATCCAACAAAACAAATTTTCCTTGCTAATGTGCAATAATGATGCACCATAAGCTCTATTTCCTGGGTTGGAGGGCAGGTACCAACCTGTCAACCTGCAGAGACACCAGATAACAATAGAAGAGGTGACCCTTACTTACGTACCCACATTGGACCTCTCAGGCACATTGGCATGATAGGTTTCATGCAGAAACTCTGGAGGGTTGTCATTAATGTCCTGGACCTTAACAATGAATTCTGAAGGTGGTTCCAGTGGCCTGTTGGTGTCCCTGTCCACCGCCTGAGCCATCAGTGTGTACTGGGCTCTCTCCTCTCGGTCCAGTGTCTTGGTGGCATGAATGTTCCCTGATTTGTCATCAATCACAAAAATGGTTCCTGCTCCTTCACCTGAGAGAATGTATTTAATGTTCCCATCACCAGAGTCAATATCAGAATGAAGCTAGAAAAAAGAAAGAAAGAAAGAAAGGAAGAAAACAGATTTGTAATTTCATGCAAAACAAAATAAAAATGCATAGGCTGGTTGTTATGCAATGTACACATGTGTGCACATACATACACTCACATACATATATCATGATACAAAGTGATTTCCATCATTATTTTCTGAATAGAGAAGTGGAGACTTAGATAACTACTATGAGGTAGTTAAGCTAAGTCATTAAGCTAGGTAATGATGAGGCTAATATATATGCAAATGTTTAATTCATAGGTTCATGTTCTTTGACAGCATATATACATACATACAAATAAATACATGCACATATGCCTCAATAGTTATTTGGAAAGAAATGCATGTATATATTTCGAAAATATGTAAGCATGAATTTATGCAGTATGTTTCTCTGTTTTTTACTCCCATCTCATCACCTTCGTCAGCTATGAAGCACCCTTTTGCCAGTTTCTTATGACCCATTTACAAGATAGTAATTCAAACATATACATATACAAACTTATCTCCACAGATTCTTAAATGTTCTTTGCTTAATTTTATATAATACAGGGATATAGATCATATATTATACTTGTAGATTCCTCTAATTGTAGTTTCTACAGCTCCTTCAACATTGAGGTACAAAGAGCTTCTTCATCCACCATGTGATATTGGTGTGATTTTTGTAGAGATACTCTTCAAAGGACATTTGCATTGTCCAGGCATTTGTTACCGAAAATCCTTCAACTAAGCAGACTTTCCTAGATCTACTCTCTGGCATTCAGAGTCTAATATATATCTATTATCTTCTTGGGAGAAGAATCTCCTATGACCCTATGATCATAAAAGATGGTGGTGCAAAGTGATAGGCATGTATCCCCAGACCCTTGAAAGAACTTTCTTGGGATTTTCACATTTTTCCAGAAAACCTATGCAAAGATAATTTTTGCCTAAATCTATACTAGCGGTGGTCGAGAATCTACTATGGTCTGTTAGCCACCATTTCTACCAGCAGTTCAGCCCAAATTCTGCTCTGTGTTTCAGCACCCAAGCCCATTAAAGACTTCACTGATTTTCCTGCTGCAATAAAGCCCATGCATTCACTTTCTGTCCTCAAGATTTATGAGTTCCTTAACCTCCTTTATATGAATGTTATTTTAATTGTTATGTGAAATTATTATATGGCTTGAAACAATCTATATATTTTAATATATGAATGCTATTATATGAATGCTATTTTCATTGTCTTATAGTATTGAAAAATAGCTAAAAGATTTTAAAATATGCATTGATTAAACCTGTCGTGTATGAAAATTCAGCAAAATGAAACAAACTAGTAAACAAAAAGTTATATTCAAACATTTACTACAATAAAGACTGCTACTAATTTTTAATTAATATTAATGACTTTAATAATATTATAAATATAATTTTATTACTGTCAGCAAATTTCCTATCATTATTATGAAACCAAGCTCTACACAGTTTGCTCAAAGTTCACAAAAAAAAAACTAAATAGATTACTTTTTAAGATGTTTGTACCATTTAAATTTCTTAAAAATATCTATTATATTTGTAGTGTTTTGGTGAAACACCAAAAATTTCAGCTCCAAGGTGTATTCATAGCCATAAATCACAATGACCATTTGGGTTGTGGACACCAGGGCTTCTGGGGCAGGGACAGTTAGAAAACTTTACTTCTGAATTGTAAGAAAAAATAATCCATCATTTTAATGCAATATGACTGACATAATTCATAAGAGTTTCAGCATTTGTGGCGGGAAATAGGAAGTTAGTTGATGGATTTCAGTGAACAAGTAGAATATCCTCAATCTTCATGCTGTTTTCTCATGGTCTATGTTCCCCTCTCCTATCCAGCCTAGGATTGGGGAGTTTGTTCTTTCTCCCTGGTTCGCAGGTATCAGAAGTTGGAGGTTCAGTCCCATGAACAAGAAATGAAGATGTAAATATAAATGTCAAGGTACTAAAAGTTTCTAAGGGTCTTCATACATTACATATGAAAACACAAAGATGCATTTGATAACTAGCCACAGAACTGACATTTATACCAAGCTTCCTGCTTATCCTGATTCCACTTTGTTTCTCCTCCCTCCAAGATTTAAAAGTTGGATATGTCTTCCCTAGTTTTCTTCCAGCACAAAGATGATCTATTGTGCTGACAATACTATTTATTAGGTTCCACACAAAAGCAGTTTGAGAACACAGCAAGTGCTATCAAGGGTCCAGTTACTGAGGCATGCACAGCCAGTTCCAGACTCCAAAGACTGATTGCTTCTCTCTTTGCACAGCACAGCGTGACACAGACTGAATTTCCTACATGAAAACTGTAAGCCTTTTGTGCTTTGCCAAATTCTACCTTTTCAGGGAATTTTCAAGCATTCAACCTTGAATGTCACCATTCAAAGATTGTTAGTGAACAAGCCAACTATTCCTCCTACTTAAGCAGGTACCATCTTAGCACCATTTCAAATGGAAGATTTTGCCAAATCTAAGCACGCACATGTGAACACGGACGGACACACACACACACACACACACACACACACTACATCCAACTAAGACTCCTTTCAGGAACCCTACTTTTCAAGGTCATACATGAGATGATGCCAGACTTTCCCTTCCCCTCTTTTGCTCCTGTTCTTTTCTCTAGCACATATGACATTTGTTAGATCCAGAGAGACACAAACTCATCTGGCTCACTTAGCCTTGTATCCCCTGCCACCTCCAAGTCTAAACACACATTGTCCCCCACTGAGACAGTGACAAAGCAGAGGGTCATTTTCTCAGAGCAATTCAATGCCCCTCTCTGCACACTGCTCAAGCTAAGTTGCCCTGCTTGGCTGGGGCTGTTTTTTTCCTCTTCCTTTCTATGGACACAGCACAGCTCTTCAGTTTCCGGATTCTGTTGGTTAATTATTTTTCCATACTTCAATTTTGTCAAGAATACTTCTACATCTTTTTCACTGTATGTATACATGAACAAAATTATTTAGTACATTATTTCTAAAAACATATTTCCAATTCTAATTTATGTTGAGATTATCATGAACATTTGCTGAGTACAAAAATAAAGGATATAAAAATGGACTGCTGTTTCATATCAAAAAAAAAAAAACAACTAAGATAACTCTGTTGGCATATTTTGGGGTTCAAAAGTGGATATTTCTACCATCTGTCCTTGCATTTCTCTAGATTGATTCAGTTCTATTTAACTTGAAGGTCATGGGTTATTATATTTTACTCTATTTTTCATAAGATTTATGGACATAAATTGAATTTCATTACCCTCCTCATTATATCTTTTATTCTCCCTTAAATGAGTAAGTGGCTGCCTCCTTCTTTTGCTTGTTTGGGGTCATGTATTGCTCCAACCTGATTGACTATCTGTCTACTAATTCCACATAAAAGACCTTCAATCTGTGTATATTAAAATAACTATCTTCTGAGAACTAGTGTCAATAGTACCTAAAGGACAGTCACATATTTCATCCTAATAAGTTGTAAGAGGTCAGTATGCCAAATGTGTTTTGTCCTCTCTATATTTATATTTTTGATGGGGTTACATAACCAATGAATAACCTTAGAAGCGGAAATATAGCATAACTACACCTAAAGGCAAAATGGATAATATCATTCCTATCCTAAAGACGCATGTTCATGCATTTCCTTGGATTTGGTGTTAGTGCCAAGATGTGAGAATTTGAGGCTACTCTAATCCCTCATACAAAGTAGAACAAAATCTGGTGAAAGAGACAGACATGAGTAAGACAGTAAAGAAAAGCAGGGTAAAAGGGACTAGGGAGACATGGGAATCTAAAAGTGGGGACAGCAAGTTGGGCCTAGGATGCAGTCAGAGAAATTCCTCCAGTTGAAGAATGGTTCAATAAATTAAGGCAGTATTTCTTTTAATAGACTACAAAGCAATTAGTCAAAATGGATTCCTTATCCTATAAGTGAACATTAGAAGCAGTCTCAGTGTGTTAAGTCTACGAACAAGGAGAAAAAGACTGGATGGGTATATATGTAATATGATTAGCTCTTTAATGATAGCAGATCATTCCTGCTATCTTTTTTGTTTCATTGTTTTGGTTTTATTGTATCTTGCTTTTGTCTGTTTGTTAGTTTGCCTACCTTTGTTTTGTCTTGTTTTTGTTTGTTTGTTTGTTTTGTCTTGGTCATGTCCTACTCCACTGATACTGAGCACATATAAACACATCAACATTGAATGTAAGCAGCCTTACCCTGCCCACAAGCACAGGGTCAGGCCCAGTGTACTCTTCTATCACAAAGAACTGGTTCCAGACCCAACCTCTCTTGGAGCGTTGCAGCACCTGCCCCTCCTTGCCCTTCTCATGGTGTCCATGGAATGAGGGACGCAGGTGGCTTCGTCGCTCCAGGGCAAATGCCTGGCTGTGGTATAGCATGCTCAGGCACACCAGGGCAGCTTGTAAACAGTAGTTCTCCTTCATTTTTGGTTATGCAGTAGGCACAGGAGAATGCAGCTGTCACTCCCTACACCAACAGAGTGGCAGTCTTTTAGATGGTAGCCTCTCAGATGTGTCAAGTAGACCTCCTCTGGAATGGATTATCTTCACTCACTAAGGACATCACACCAGGGTTGTTCACTTCCCCAGTCAGCTTCTGCAAGCAGAGAGAGATTAGATTAGCTACATCCTTCATCCACATATTGTTTCTTTTCCATTTAGCAAGCATGTTGGTTTGAATATCAGTTTACCTGACAGCTTTCTCAGAACCCAGCTTGCTCATTTCAGAAATGTAGATAAGAATAGTATTCATTGAAAGGTTGCTGCAAAGATCAAGTGAAAAGTGAATGTAAGGCCCCTAGTATAGTGTCTGGAACACAGAAACTCTATAATTCATTGATCCTAAGTGTGTGTGGCTATGGTCATGGTGTAGAGAAACTAGGGATACTGAGAAAGTCTAGGAGTGTAACACAGTATCCACAGTCAGGATGCCAGAGGCTGGCACAGTTAAGAGAGGCTGTTTAAAGGATGTGGTGGCTGGGTTAAATACTAAAGTAAAAGCTTTTATGTTAAGAAAGGAGAAGATAGGATACCGTGAGAGAAACACCAGAATTCCCCAAGCATTACAGGTGGCCAACCTAAGCTTTAGCACAAATGGGAAATAAAAGGAACCTTATGTCCCAGACTGTGTGATGGAAGGGAGGTCAGGGCAGGCCTCAAGAAATGATGGTGGTGATGAAAATAATCAACAAAGAAATGAATGACCAAGGTGTGGGGGGAGGGGCACAGGTATGCAATCCAGAACTCCATAGAAGACACAGAAGGATCACACCAAGTTTAAGAAGTCTAAAGCTAGTTTGAGCCAATCTGACTTTCATGGTCAATTCCAGCACAGCCCTACCTAGCAATGTGCTGGATTTATAGAAAAAATAAATAAATAAATAAAGGTCACGTCCTCATTGAGCTTTGTGAATCAATTAATTAAATTGTGTTGATCAATTAACACTACAGTGTCAACTAATAGGTCAAACTCTCATTGACTCACTAGAGGATCTATTAATGCTATTGAAGTCAATTAAAGCTACAGCATCAATTTGTTCTTGTATGGTATGATGTCTCCCTCATCAGCTCAGCATCCTATTTTGCTGGGCAGCTTTTCATAGGATGCTTTCCAGTTTTACTCCAATCACAAGAAGAAATATTGAACAGTAAACCTGTAACAGGCAGCATATTGCTTCCCCAAACCCAACCATCATGCTGTTATTCATCAGCAGTAAGATAGAGCATTGGCGTAGTTTATCTTTCCAGATTCCTTGTATTTATCTGACCTAGAGTCACTCAACTTCCCAGACTTCTTGAATTTCAGTACTCTGGTACTGGAAATACATTGGTTTTTTGTTTTGTTTTGTTTTTTGCTTACTCTCCTCATTTAAAATTCATCTTTCCTTGTGTAGAAGAATCTGCTTCTTCATGAAGGTATCCAGACTCCAGGTGTTCTCAAAAACACATGCATTCTCTATTAACACATTAACCATGGATAAACACAGAGTGAGAACCTAAGATTATTCCTATTCTTTTAGGGTGGCAAAATGCAAGCCTGTCAATATTGCTCACCAGATTGTTTGCATGTGCCTTGAAACTGAAGATGACAAAAAGAGTGCAGGGAAGGGCTCAGAGAGAAAGGAAGGAGAGTTACAAGAAACCCTGTAGCCATTTGGATTTAGTAGTCTTAGGAGTAAGACTTCTTATTCACAGTGCAAATCCCTTTTCTCTTGGTAGCTGGACTTGGCCTTTTTATGTCTTTGGTCTTTGTCTTATGCCAAGATAATATTCGGACACACTGCAGATACAAAGTTAAAGGTGTCTGCCAGCATCCAAATAGAACCTCTTGATAGGGTTACTCCAGTCTCTTCTCAAGAACTAGTAAGTTGAAGCCTTTAGTATTTCTTGTATACAGATGCATACATACAGTAAAACTGCAGTATGAAGGAATGAAGGTTAAAAAGCCTCGCTGTCACACACCAACATCACTCTTCACCAGCAGTCATCATTTAAATATATTTATATTTTAACACAGACATATTCTCTCTCTGTCTCTCCCTTTCTCTCCCCCTCCCTCCCTCCTTCTCTCCCTCCCCCTTCTCTCTCTCTGTATATGGGGGGGGGAGGAGGAGGAGGTGGTGGTGGTGGTGGTGGTGGTGGTGGTGGTGGTGGTAATAGTGGTGTACATGAGTTCAGATGCTCACTCACAAAGACAGAAGCCATCAGATCTCCTGAAGGTGGAGCTCTAGGTGGTTGTGAGACACTGGACATGAGTGATGGGAACCAAACTCAGGTCCTCTGTGTGATCAGCAAATGTTCTTGACCACATAGAAATCTCTGCTGCCCTGACAAGCATCATTTTAATGATCCACAAAGTGCTGCTTGCAGTTAAGTCCAGGGTACTATGAGGAAAAAGCACAGAGGTATGCAGCAGGAGAAGTTCTTACAGTGAGGCCATAGGAAGCAACAGAGAGAACTCTGTCTGAATTGAGGAAACAAGACTCCAACATTAATTTGCACCCGAAGCTCTGCAGTTCCCCTCTGCCTCCTAATTGGTGAAACGGAAGTCCTGAATAAAATTTTCTATCAGTGGCTTTCATCTTCTTATATGTGATTAAGGTTTTGATGAATGATTGTGGAGAGTGTCTCTTCTGATTCAGATTCTATAGCTTTGACTGGTAGCTTCTTAATTAGCTATATTTACTACACCTGTCTAGGACCCGAGTTCAAAGGGGCCATCCATAACAACTCAGGGTATGAGACCAAGCACACACTGGAACTTCAGACTTAATTCTGCCTCTTTGGAAATTCTAGAAGAAGAGAAAGGAGAGAACATATGGTGTAAGGTCCCTGCCCATTTTGTATCATGCCAAGTATTAAGTGTTCATTCACAAGGTGATAAATTATTCCTGCATATAAACTGTGAAGTGTATTTGAAAGAAAGGGTTTAATTAAAGTTGATATTTCTACACCTCTTTTTTTTTCTGACTGCCATGTTGCTGTAAAGCACAATTATTTCTGACACTAAAGTGCTGAAACTACATGACAAGTTTTCCACTTTATATATACATATAAAAACTCTAGTTTCACACTAATGAGCAAGAGTTCCAACATGAACAATAAACAACGAACTTTACTCTTTTTATAAAAAAGAGAACATTATAAATGTACTTTTGGAAACAATAGCAAAACTAAACACTTATAAAAGTAACTAATTGGTCTCATGATTTTTAAATGCTTATATGACCAAATATATTATAATTCAATATATTAGCCATCTTGATAATTAGTCCTTGATTTATAGAATTTAAATTTTAAGTCAATTATTCACTTTAGAGCAAAAAAACTATTGATAAAATTAGGTTTTATTAGACATCATTCTAAAAACTTCATAATTATTAAGCCATTTATTGATTAATATGACAACCCTAATAAAGAGAACTGTGAATATTCTGTTATAAGGATATTAACATGGAGGTCAAGACAAATTAAATACAGTTTATTAAATACAGTTTATTCTCCTATAAGTTTTTGGTGATAGCTAGATTGATTTGAGCCTAGACCATCTAACTCTGATGTCTATTTTGAAGGAGAAAATGATACCATCTCTTCCTTTTTGTCTTTTTTTAATGTTTACTTTTTAAAATATTTAGTTGTTTATTCATTTTATATGAGTGTTCTGACTTCACACACCTGAATAGGGAACCAGGTCCCATTACAGATGGTTGTGAGCCACCATGTGGATGCTGGGAACTGAACTCAGGACCTCTGGTAGAGCAGTCAGTGTCCATAATGGCTGAGCCATCTCTTCGGCCTTCTTTTGTCTGCTTTTAAACTGGTTAAAGAAATGAAAAAGATAATCTAGGACCTATCAAACTGGAGAATGTTAGTTCACATTGTCTGGAGTTGGCTAAATAGAATAGCAATAACAAGACTGTGATTTTAAAAAAAAAGCCAGTGTTTTTAGTGTTGTCTGCCAAACCTCCTTAGATGGACTTTCCAGGACTTAAATCCCAAGAACCATACAAACAGCAATGGTACTGTCATCTCCATTACATATGCAAGTGTGGATAAAACACACAGAAATAGGTAACTTTTCCAAAGTTTCAGAAAATGCCAGGGGAAAAGATGAGATTAAACCCTGTGGGATGACAGATCCCAGGCTTGGATTCCACTTGCTACAGTTCTCCCTGATCCTGCATCACTAAGAGAAGGAGAAATACCAAACACAGAGAGATGGCTCCTTGCCTACATAATTACCTTTGCATGATACTAATTCAAGCCTGAGGAACCTGAAGTGAGTACATACATGATGATGTTTTTTAAAAAAATGTCAGAACAGAATGTAACAAAGAAAACATTTCATAGAAGACAAGCTGAAGATGAATATGGATTCTAAATTTTTAATATCAAGCATAACAACGTGGTGTAACTAATCTTTATTTTCTTATCCTTAAATTTATATCTCAGAACTTTTAAAGATAGGCTTTAAAGGATGTATTCAGGGAGTTTTTTGGTTTTGTTGTTGTTGTTTTGTTTTTTATTTAATTCTGGGATTTTTGTAATAAATACCTGGAACTTCTCAAGAATGATTTTTGAATACAGTAGAAATTTAGCACAAATCTCACATAGAAATTAATAGGAGGCTGCCCTCCTAAGGAGACCTTGATGTGGGTAATAATTAGAGAAATCTATCAATGTTCTAATTAGTATTAATAAAGAACCCCAAGGCACTTCTTGAGCAATCTTTCCATTAAAGCACTTCCCAGCAGCTTGCCAGGAAGCCCAAGCATCGGGGTTCCACTAACACATGTAAAAAGACTTAACTTTATGATGGGAGCACATTGCTTGGAGGGAAAAATAAATGTTGTTGAAAGTCACAGGAGTAATAGCGTGACAGGAAAATGGATTTGCAAAATCACCAGTTCTAAGTGGAAGGCTCACCCCTCTATCTGGAGAGCAGATAGTCCGTCATAAATGGCTGCGCCTTGAGCATAAAACCCTCCTGCTGGGCCTGCTTTTGTCTCCGTAAAAGAAAATGACATATATGGGTGTTTAAGTATATTTGGACTCCTGCTGGAAATTGTTATCGGGTAGGAAATGAAAGACAAAAACGGTTAGCAAAAAGCAAGCTGATTTGGTTTTCAGCTTTCTCCTCCCCACAGAGCTGGAAGGATCAGACACACTGACCCATTCTTTTTATTTCTAGCTAGCTAATTTACAGCTAAAGACAGGTTATCATTACACTAAGTATATTATCAAGGTTCCCACCAGAGTTCAAAATCCTATTTTGGTATCTGCAAGGTTCCCTTGTGGGTGAGCTAAGGGACTCTGGTCTCTCCTTCAACAAACACAGCTTTGTAACCAATCGGATTCTATTATGCAAATTAATTCAAGAATATTTTATTCCTCGCTCAGATCTCATCACTCAGTGCAGAGCTGTTCCCTCTTTCAAATCAAATCACAGGAATTATGCCTTGTCTGTGAAAATCATACAGAAGGGAGAGAGGAAGTATTACAAGAATTGTTGAAACATAATTCTCTATCTCAGATTTCTGCACTTGGTGCGAGACATAAGTTGGGAATCACTTCTTCTTGGGTGCAGAATATACGGTGGGCACTGTACAAAACATCATGATACACATCACTCCATTCTCAAATGCCAGGCTCAAATACTGGAGTGTGTAGTAGCAAATAAACAACAATGAAGATATTTTTAAACTTGAATAGAATTTTTACAGGGGCTCAAAGATAAGTGTCACTTTTTGCTTCCACACATGGTTTTGGAAATAGGAGTGACATTCAATAACCTGTGAGTTGTGCAAAGCTTGATCAATAATCTGGTTAAATCCCTTATATATTTCATAAACTTAAGTAGTAGTAGTAGTAGTAGTGGTGGTGGTGGTGATGGTGGTGATGGTGGTAGTGGTGATGGTGGTGGTGGTGGTGGTGGTGGTGGTGGTGGTGGTGGTGGCGGCGGCGGTGGTGGCCGTAGTATAATAGTAATTTCATCCCTTCCAAGCCTCTGATTTTTGTAATACTGGCCAGCAGACTAGAGATTGCTATACAGGGTTTCATTGCATTTTCAACATAATATAAATGGTACTCGTGGGTCCCACGGTCATAGGAATCCAAGCTAAGACCTCGTGTCTCACAATAATTCAATTGTGTTTGAGCAATAAGCTAGTTATATCCAATGAGTGCAAAGAATAACTTGTTATTCATGCTCCACTCCATTCTTGAGACAGCTTTTCTCTCTGTAATATTTTTAAATGTTAGTCATCGTCGATATGAAGAAAATGCATCAACACGTATTCGAAACCACATTGTGAGCAATGTCAGCTTCAACTCTGAATAAATGTTCCATATGAATGTGTGGAAAATATTAGATTTCATTTCTGACTTTTCTTGGGCCTGAACTAAACTACCGGAGGGAAGACATGCATGAGGTGGCAGTGATTAGATGCTTAGCTTACTGTAACATCATTTATAATTTGAAAAACATACAGTCAAGCCTCCTTTTGGACCCAAACAGTAAGTGTGTAGAAAGTGTTCCTTATCTTTATTCTCTCCTTCATTCATTCAAGGTCAAGCCTGGATGGGCCTTGGGGATACATGGGCATCAGTGTATTCTTGGCGATTAGCTTCTTCAAAATGTGATAGAACACGGTATAAGTCATAAGTAAGTGACCAGAGCCAACAACACTATGTACAAAGCACAGAACAACCAATGACCAGAGTCAGCTTGGCAGATGAACGTGTAACGCAATGATTATTCTTTTTTTTTTTCATACTTTATTTACATTTCAAATGTTTCCCCCTTTTGAGATCTCCCCTTTGGAATCTCCCTATTCCCTCCCTGCAATGATTATTCTTGTAGTATCTGCCATCACTCTTCCAAGCAAACCATCTTGTCCACAGACTCTAATGTCTTGCCTACTCCTTCTCTGAGCTATGGCTGATTAAACCTCTCCTGCTGCTCTGACAAGTAAACCATAAACTAACCATTGATCATTGCAACCAGTGTTACCTGTATTCAAAGGATTGGCTAGGGGAACCAGATTTTCCAAGAACTTAAATGAAAAACAACAGAAACCCTTTGTAATTAGTGAAAGGTCTTGCACAGTCAGGTTAGGAGACACCTAACAAATAGAGTAGTCACAAAGTGATTTCCAATTGTTCAGATTTCAATAAAATCAAGGCCATAACTAAACTAGTTAAAAGCAAAAGAGAAACTGTAGCATCGTTCCATAAACCATGCAAATGACAGACTATGTGAACTTATTTCTCTGAAGACCTAGGCGACTGTCCTTCTATTAGGCATGGGCCCCAAGCCACTGGTCAGCAACCTACCTATAAGGTGATAGTGTACCTCCTGTGTATGAGTTAGCCTGGGAACTTTCTTTTATCACCCAAACAGCAGAATTGGCAGTTCTTTTTCTGGCCAACTGTGAAATATTGCCACTGTGAAGATCATTAGTACAACTGTATAAAATACCTTTTTGGAAAAATCTCTGAATTTCTAAAAATGATTGGGCCAAAGATCTCTAGGCCATAAGGGAAGATGCATATGTTGTGGCAAAGTTCTGTTACCTTGGGGTTTTTGGTCTTCTTGTTATTTTGTCTCCCTCCCACCCCCGGAGCTGAGGACCAAACCCAGGGCCTTGCCCTTGCTAGGCAAGCACTCTACCACTGAGTTAAATCCCCAACCCCATAAGTTCTGTAAGTACATAACTGTGCAACTTAGACAAAGTACTTCTTCCTTGGGACCAAGTTTCTCCTCTAAAATAAAAGGACAGAAATATATCATTAAATGTCTCTCTGTCCACAAGAGTCTGTAGGTCTGTTCTGGGACAGCCATTCCTGGATTGTAGTTTTCAACTCTTGGCAATGGTCTAAGGTCAGCTAGTAGGCCTGCTCATCTAGAATGCCATTAGGACTCATTAACCTAGAATTCATTGAAATTTGGAAAATGGTAAATTTTCAGAAAGACACATTTTTAAAAGATATAAAATGCCCATTAATTTTAAGCACATATTTGATCACACACTCTATGTCTCCATCCGATAATTGTAGCATTTACTCAATATATAAACTATCTCATTTTACTTCTATTTTGTTTTACTGCTCTATTTAAGGTTCGGTGTATATTTCATACTTAAGTCACAGCTGAGAGTAGCCAAATTTTTATGAGCCAAGTAGCTATGATTAGATAATGAAGAATAATCAGAAGACCATAAAGCTTTTGATAGAAGAGGGTGTGTCATCAAAGACCTCCTGGTGATAACAATATTCTGAGTGAGAACTAGTAAAATAAGATTGCTGTAGTTAGTTAGAGAACTATTTATTTGGGAAAACATAAAAATGGACTTCTGAACTCAGCAGATCCAAGAGGAGACACTGGGGATGTAGATGGAGGGAAGGATGCTCATGTTCTTAGTCTCAGTAGAAGGGCTCAACTGGGAACAAAAACTGTGTTCTAAACACTTCCATTGTATGGAGGCACAACAGGACCCAAGATTCTCCCCCAGTCCCAAGATTCTCCCCCAGTAGCTATCATCAATGTAACCATGTCTGTTTCAGCTTGGGAGATTTTGCTACTTTTCAGAAATCCAGGTTTTTTATTTTTTTTTTTTTTCATTTCATTAGACAAGGTCAGAAACTGAAATACAAAAGTGATAGCTAACATTTAAAACTAGATCAAGTGAACAAAACCTCAAAACCCCTCACTCCATAGAGATAGAAAATATCAGGAAGTGAAAGTTAATTTTCATAGCACAGGTGTCTCATGCCTTAAACATAGTTTTCCGTTCAAGTCATATCTATGGAAACAAAAACCGCAGATTCATGAAAGGAAATACATTCCTAGCTAACCTAAGAGTGCTCTTTAAAGAGTCAGAGGTGGAAGAGGTAAGAGATGCTGATCTGTACATTCTCCTTAGTCCCTGAAGTTCCTCACAGAGCTACTGTCAGACAGTCTGTTTTCTGATAGATAAACAGTGAGAGAAACTCTTGTCTGAAGTTGGGCTTCATCCTGGATAAGAGCTTGATGATGTCTTGCAAACTGATCACTACAACCAGGGAAGAGAGTGCCTGAAGTCACCAGAGCCCAGTACCAGATTTTCTGTCAGAAAAGTATAATCCATGGTTATAACCACCCAGATCCACAAGAATCACTTTAGCTCAACCAGAGGAATGAGGAATGCAGAGTCAAGCTGCTACCAATTACCAGAAGTCTGATTTTCACCAGAGTGTGGGTGGGCTGTTTCAGAGGTCTATTTCTTAATGTTCTGTCTGGACCACCCCCATCTGGCTCAGTGCAGTCTAAATAAACCATGGGACATATTTAAATGCCTCTTTTATATGCCTGTGTATATTACAAAGGATGTCTCACCCATTTATTTTTAGAAAGCTTCATAATTATCTCACTGTTGTTTCAATAAATCCAACCTTTAAAACACTCTCCTTTTTTCTTCAGTAAATTAATGCCATTTATCAGAAAGAATGGGATATTTTTGAAGTCAGGATGAAAGAAAAGCAATTGGATACAGCAAATTCACCCATGCCTCCTAGTACTTGCTAAAGCAGGAGCCTGCCATCTTAAACAGACAGGACTTTCCAAGGCAATGTCAAGTGTCCTTTTTAGGTCTCAGATAGATGGTTCATTTAATTACATTTTCTATAATCTTAGGTTAATCCTATTGAGAATGGTAAAAAATAATCTATTGTTCCACACACATTTCTGGCAAAAATAAATTTAAAATCATATACCTTATTTTTAATTTATTAGTGCAATAATAAAAAAAAGTTTCCCCCTTCTTTTTCCTCAGATAGAAATGACAATTTCCTTCCCTTTGAATCATATTGTTGATTAACAAATTCAAATAGGATATTTCAACAATTTTCTGGATCTACAGAAGACATTTAGGATACATTAAAATCTCCATGATTTAGATGGTGGCCAACTCCTCTTTAATTTCCTTGCTAGTGTGTACAAAGGACCATAGAATGAACTGATTTTGCCTTCATGGAATTGAATACCTAGATTATCTACTCTTACCCTGGCTGAGCACCTGAATCACCTGGGGATCCTACAAAATTCCTTACCATACCCTATATCCAACAAAGATAAAGTAACCCTAGAATATAATATTCTTGTGGTTCTAAGGGGATCCCGTTGTCTATTGTAGTTCTTAAAATTATTTTAAGATTTAGTACCAAGTGTCTTAATGCACTAGTCCCATTTGAATCATTTTGATCAGCAATTTCCAGAGGTTAAGTCCCTGTGTCTTAGATGTGAAAATTAACTTCTGAAGCACGTAAGTTTGTTTGATGAATGAAGTTATACAAATGAAACTGTATCAAGCATAAGATCTACAACTAACTTACTGTGTCATGTCCTCAACCGTATCTTTATGTATGTAAAATGAAGGGCTTTGTAGCTTGGGTACCTAACTAAAGGTAATCATCAGAAAAAGCTAAGTCGGAAGGGCGACAATGCATGGGCATGACTCAGCTGATTGTACATTTCACAGAGTTCAAAAGGCTACATTCAATAACAATTTTCATTGAAAACCATCTCTGCTTTATTATAAACAACAAAGAGAAAGCATGTACAATATCTTGCAATCTAGTGGGCTCACCATCTCAGCAGGTTAAGAAATTCTTGCTTCAATACCCATAATCTTCTGGAATTAGGAGGAGGCCTCTACCCAGGAGATGGTGGCCACACTCACAACTGTCAAGTACCTCCCTCTATTGGGTCTCTTTTCTCATAGGAAGAACAAGATGAGTGTTGTATGACCTCCCTTCCTCCCTAGTTAAATTCAGGCTTGAGTAAGACGGGAGATGCGGAAGCTTTTACAAAAGCATAATGTGAGTTATATAGGACAGAAGAGGGTGAAAACCACACTTAGACTTCTTCAGCTAATTTTAAAGGCTTTGACTTTTCACCTTCAGCATTGCGGATTGTAGATAAGCATAAATTATCCTTTATTGTTACTGGAGAGTTATGTGATTCTCTCATTTTCTCAGATAAGAATATAAAATATCGCCAATGCTGCATGCTTTTATACCTACACACTTCCTGGCTGTTTGTCCCAGAACCCAGGATGGATATTATTGTAATCCCATGAGAGGGAGCTGACCTCAGTTCCTCCATGTGAGATGCTGTGTAGTGGTCTGAGGGTGGGGTATGGTTCCAACAGGAAAGCTGTTACATATGAGTGGTAGACTCTAAGGAGACCCAGATTACAAGGTCTTCTGAACAAATTCTGGGCCATTTAATTTTTTCCATGATATGTCTGTGGAGCAATCAAGAGGAGAGCAGGCAAAGCTGATGGGAGGCTTGTATAAGTTTTCTTGGCCAGATAAGGGGGGAGGTGTGTACGTGCACATTCCTTCTTTTTAATGCTTCCATTTGTATTATTCTTGTATTTTGTCTAACACAATATCATTTGTAATGAATATAGTGCAAACATTATGTGACATTGCACTCTACCCAGTCCTGCCCCCTCTTCTCACAGTCTGGTTCATGCATTTTCCCACGGAATGTTCCCCTGGCCAGATGCACATATTTCCATTAAGGAGGGGCCATTGAGTGACAATGTTGTGAATCTATTTTATTTTTCTTTGGCCTACACCCAGAGGTCCACTGGGAGCTATACAATCTTCCCTAACTTTATTATAAAAAGTTTAGAACTCTTGAATACATTGGGTTTTTTGAATCCCTTGATCATAATTATTTTTTCCACAATAAGCTTCACTTGTATTATATTTACATACAATGTCAACTAGTTAAGGTTATGACTTTTATCTTAAATAGTCTTTGTATCTTATAAAAATTAAGATGCACAGGTATTCTGCTCTTTGCCCATTCAGTCCCCCCTTTTCATGCTCCCTCTTTCTTCTTGACACACCCGGATTTCCAGCTGCTCACGTCCATCGGCCTGAATCCTTTTACACTTCTTGTATTACAACATTGCCTAGCATTGCATCTTCTCAACTTGCATTAACTGAAAACATCTTTATTACATCTTTAAGAGAATATTTGCCCTGACTATAAAATTCAGAATTGGCAGCTCTTCTGCTGTTAACATTCAGGTCTTTAAGGGTATTAGTCTGCTGTCCTTGGGCTCAAATTTTTCTCATGAGGTGCTGTACATCATTTAATTTCTTTTCCTCTGGATGTGACATTTAATTTTAGTTTTCAATAATTCAGCTATAATGTGTCTTGTGTAGTTTTCTTTATGTTAATCTATTTCACTGGGCTTCATTAATATGTAAGTATATCTTCTACCACAAGATCTGTTGAGACCTTGTGTATTTAAATGCTTTTTGTGACCTTTTAAGAATAGTTTAGCTCCCAGTATAGCACTTTCAATTAAATAATTTTTATTGTTCAATGGTTTTATATAGTAAATTTTAATCACTTACACGCTCCATCCATATTCTCCTCCTCCTATGTTCAAAAAGTGTTCTGATCAGAAGTTCAGCTATGAGAGAAAAGCTCTAAAGAAACTACTTCTGGTTGTTTCAAATTTCCCAGCTGCTCTCTGTAAGCCCCCAATGTGATAGTGTTAATTACTTGCTCTTTCAATCATACTCCCTGAGTCTCTGCTGGAATCTCTATGAGTTCAATTGTTTTGCTAGCAATCTGCTGTGTCTCCCTATCTGCTACTTGCTATTTATTCTTTCACGTTTGCTTTCTATATACTCAGAACACCTATTACTCAAAACCAAAACTGTGGCCATTGTGGTCTATTTTCTTGCTCTTACAGAATGGTCTGATAGTTCTTTGTCTCCTAATCAGCTTCTTTTTAGTGCTTTTTACTTCTATGCAACAGGCACTGTGGCATGTGTTTTGCTTCTATTCATGATGATCAGTTTCTCTTCAGTACCTTCATTATGAGAGTGTATTTTCGTCAATTATCCAGATAAGGTAAAAGGGACATTCAACACTTGAATTTGTTGTCAATTAACTACCTGGTTCTCAAAATGGCTTTTGAAGATATCCATGGCCCACTCCATACCTCTTGTCTGTCTATCCTTTGGTGTTTTGCAAAGACATAATTCACTATAGTTCTCCTAAAGTTTGTCTCTAGGTTGAACTCAGAACTCAACTCTCCCTTTTTCTACACTACAACCATTTAAGAAATACAGGTAGAAAATCTAATTTCTGACATAGTAAAATGGAAAATTGTAGTGAAATATATTTCTTGTCGTCAAGGAGCTTATGTTTTCCTGGAATTCTTAGAGAATAAATGTTCTGTTATGGGACTTCACATTCTCTGCCTCAAGCAATGCCTATTCTGTCTGGCTTCGAAGAATCCCCCAGAACATCACAGAAGTTTTCTACCCTAATTCACTCCTTGAAACAGTTTGAAAATGAATAAACCATGATATTTTTTCAGACTCTTTTCCTGGACCATATATTTCTTTTTACATTAGAATAAAATTTTGCTGTGTATCTCTCACTGCCTAAGTCTCCTAAAATGTGCTAATAAGCAACAAATCCAAGCAGTGCAAGGAACTGTAGGAAGACAGCCAGATGGTAAGTACCTTCCAGCAAATGGAGCCCACCCAACAGGAAGCAGTTCTGTGAGATGTCATGAGCTAATCACTGTCAAAGAGATTGGGTATGCTGTTCACAAAAGAAGAGTTAAGTGGTGTTAGCAGAATAATGTCTCCCCAGGAGGAACATATGAGGCCAGACACGGACTTGGCCTTTGGTTTAGAGGTCTTACAGCCTATTGGCCAATTACATCTTCTAAAGTGATTTTTCAGAAAGGATAAATTTGAAATCCATGGCAGCACTGGTTAGAAAATGCCCTTTGGCTGTAATTCCTCAAGGAAAGCTCTGCTGAGGCACAGCCACCCCAGTCAAGCAAAGAACAGATTGTGAAAGATCAATACAACATGAATTCTGCCTATCAAAAATGGCTGCCTTCCTGGTAAAGTATCCATGCTAGACATGAGCATCCTTGCCTGTGGAGGCTGTCTAACCTGTATACCATGAAACATACTTGGTTTCATGATTGAAAGGGTCCCACTGCTTCTCAATCTGAACATTACAATTGTATTTGTAATTGCAACTGTGTATAATGACAAGTTATCCTTTACCCCTTCTGCTCCTGGATTCTGTCAGATGTCACCAGGGTTTAAAGCCCTCTAGCCTAGTCTAAACTAGAAAATACTATCAAAAAGGAAGAAGTCAGATCTGAAAATTAGTTGAGTTTAAAAGTATTCACCAAGAAAACAATGAATGGGCTGAGAACAAGCTAGTTAGATAAATCTCTATCACACATTAGCTTTAGGAACAGTGAAGATACATTCAGGATTATATGAAACACAAGAAAAAATCCAGATTCAGAAAGCAAAGCTATAAGCTTTCAATGGAAGACATACTATTGTCCTTCACTCCATCTCTCCACTCTAACTGTGCTTGCTTTATCCCAGGTTCATGCCATGTTTCCTGGCAAACCAACAATCTGGTCCTCACTGTGACCACAGCCCTTACTGAGAACAGCAGTTTAAATGCTTGGTGTTTAAGGTCTGCTGGAGTCTGTCTACAGCTTGGGGTCCCACTTGTATCTAATAGAGAAGATGGAAGAGAAAAAGGAATTGTGTCCTGCTTATGTTTAGATATCTCTTCTGGGTCTATGTATTGTCCCCCAAAATGAGTGTACTTGGGTGAATTTACATGGAAAAAACCTTCAGGATAATATGTAGAATGAAATTAGACAATCAAGAGAAGACAAATGCCACAGGGTCACATATGAATGAAATACCTAAAAGACTGAAATTAATAATATTAAACAATAATTGTGGGGAATTAGGAAGTAGTAAAGGAAGATTCATTAATTTATTAATCAGCAGATATAAATATCAGTTGAACAAAATAAGCATATTTCTAGAGGTATGCTATGCAGCATTATATCTATAGTAAGCAATTCTACAAATACAGTTAAAGATACATAAGGTAAATCTCTCATGGTATTTTTATTGCAATAAAACAATTTTGCTCAAGTAGAACATAGTTAAAGTGTTTCTCCTGAATGAGGAGGATTTAAGTGTTATATTAGTTAGTCTGTGGTGAGCAGAGTCTTGGCTTCTTGACATGGGGGGATGGAGGAGTCAGCCTGAGAAAACTCTGTGTGAAGTATGGTAATACCCAACCAATGTTCCTGGGAGCAAAAGAAAACAGCAGACTTGTTGTTAAGCATAGTTTAAAGAAGAAGAAGAAAAAAAAACCCTTCAAACAAACACAAATAAAAACCTTGGCACTGGCATTGAACCTTGAGAATACAAATGAGAAAAGATGAAAATGAAATTCTACAATCAGTAATAAAGGCTTTGCTGTGATGATGTGGTTTTCCCTTACTAATTACTAAAGAATTCTGAATCATCTCCTTGGTAAGCCTGAAGAACCTAAAGATGGCATGAATATCCACTATGCATAGGGACAAACAAAATGCTTCTTAACTAATACTTTCTCCTCATTCTATTGTGTGGTTTTAGTTCTTCAAAGCAGATTTCTTTTTGCTTCTTGTTCAATAACCTACACAACAATATATATGTAGTGTGCTCCAGGAAACTCCCTAATATTTGCAGCCAGACTTATTGAGAAAGCTGTCTCAAATATTCTGGATCCAACTATCTTAAGGTGACTCATTTCTCTAGACTTGGTGCCCATGTTAAACCAACAATGACTTTGAAAAAAACTCTAGGTATTTTAG
Source organism: Rhynchomys soricoides (assembly GCA_019843965.1). Lineage (NCBI taxonomy): Eukaryota > Metazoa > Chordata > Mammalia > Rodentia > Muridae > Rhynchomys > Rhynchomys soricoides. The sequence goes on along the minus strand of JADRCH010000184.1, from coordinate 1,464,315 downwards.
TTACAATCATCACTAATGTGCAAATAACATTTTGTAGAAGGATTGAAAGATTCCTCTTAACCACAGGACTTTAGCAATAAATAGTTGCTTGGGATTCAGAAAACCTAGACAGATAATCGTGAAAACACTAGATCATATCAGCTATATCAAGAAACTCCTGTAATAAAATCCAACTTATAGATATGCATAGGGAAAATAAAATCAGACTTAGAAAATTAAATGCAAGTCTTTCAATCAAACTTCTAGATAAGCAGCACTAGTGTTTTGTTTTTGCTTTTGTTCCTGGATATCCGTATAGTTTCTGGGATTTATACTACAAAAATAGTAATCACTATTATCTATATGAAATTCAGTATGAAAATACTGGCATTCTCTGTTTTATCTAGCAATACTACTGTAAACTAAAACCACAAACCTAACCAGGTAAACCACCCTTCAAGCTCCAAATTACTATAATTCTAAATCTCTGAATCAGTTTCTTTTCAACCCTCATCTCTGTGAACTTAAGATGCTCTATGTGGTCCCTAAAGAGACTGCTCCAGAGTACAGAATAAATCCCATTTGGAGAAACACTGACAGTTCAAGAACTTTTCCCATCCACTGATCTGAAGTCAGAGAACTTCAATTGGAATCTCTGATTTCCCTGGAGAAAGCAGAAAAGTCCTTTCTATTGACAGGTGACCTACAATATAAAAGACCAAAGGCTGAAAGCATTATCATTGATGTTAATTGGTTGAGGAATTAGGGGTTTTCTTTCATCCTCTGGGTTGACACTAGTCTTAAGAAAACAACTGATGCTGTAATCCTGGAGTCAAGATCATTTATATTGCATTAAGAGCATTACCATACTGGATTAGGGAGCAACTTCTGAGGTCTTTTCAGGAGGCAACACTCATAGATATCCATTCACAGGTACTGCAAAGTGACAGAATGTATTCATCCCCAAAGTTTGCACTATGGAGCTGGGAACTTGGTGTTGGGGAGAGGAGAGGAGAGGAGAGGAGAGGAGAGGAGAGGAGAGGAGAGGAGAGAGAGCGAGCTGGTGTAGACTGGGAAATGGCTCAGAAATTAGATAAGTGCAAATACAAGGTGAAATGTGCTTTGATGAAGGCTGATACAGAGTTCAGAGAGGAGTCACCCACAACAAGCTGCTAACAGACAGTTAATCAGGGAAGGTTTAGTGGGCAAACAAGGATGTTTGAAGTATGTTATGAACTATATGAAGGAACCAAGTGCTACAGGGAATAGTAATCCAGGCAGAGAGAACTACATAAAACATTGAAAATAGATCCTTTGTATAGGCAGCCATTCAGGGCCATAAACCTCAAATATTTCCTATTTAAAGAACAGGGAAAGGCTAAGGCAATGTCTGTGGATGGGCACTGAAGAACAGACAGGAATAAAAAGTGGGAAGAGAAATAATAACAATATGTTGGTCAATATATGGGAAGAAAATCGTTATGATAAAGCTTGTAAATATGGAAGGAATTTGGATAAGCATGCAGAAAAAAAAAAAAGTAAGTGTCTACTGTGCTTGTGTCCTGGGGTCAAAATAATTGGATGCCCTCTTTCATTTATCAAAATTTCATACGGATTCATTAAATTAGACCATAGAAGAGCATAATATCATGTGTCAAAGAATATATCTGTTACTGTTTAGGGTTCACAAAATACCTTTGTCTACTTTTTGAGAGCTAGTGCAGAAGTAGACAGACAGAGAACACATTGGAAGAGTCATCAAGTGATCATCAACTATGTTAGACCTGAGCTGGAAGCATTAATGATATTTAATCCCTGAAAGTCTTGTGAGAGAGCAGCTTTTATTCCTTCCTTGACACCCAGAATTATAGAACTCTGAGTTCTCCAACTTCTGACACCAGATAAAAGGGCATAACCTGAATTTGACCCCAGTGACAGACATAAGCCCACACACATATGCCAAGCATTTACTCTCTAAATCTCCAGCAAAAACATCCAGAGAAAAATAGCTCTTGATATAATAGAGGTGATGCCTATGCAAAGGAGGAAATTAATTTCTTTCTGATTTCCCCTGATCTGTGCTGTATGTATCAAATCAGGGGCCTCTTTGCAAAATTAAGGGCATTAGTTATCCTCCCATTCAGCTTCAGCAGCATTAGACTTGCATGCAGACATTCCTGGCTAAGATGACGAATATCAAATTTTTACAAAATCATTCATCAAGAGGTGAGACCTAAGCCTGATTAGTGTTTCAATAAGAATGCTGGGACTAAATAGAGACTAAACAGATGATCACAGCAGCAATTAGGACCTTCCAGACAGCCATGCTTTTTCTCAAACCAATTGAGTTTGAGCAAATGGAGACTTTTTTCCCCTTCTCTCATTTTCCCCCCTGCCATGAAATGAACTGCCTTAAATAACTGATGAAGTGACAGCGAGCCCCTTAAAAGACACATTTGCCTATTAAGTAAGGCTTAATTAAGCAGAGCACAGGCTAATCACTCTTCCATCTAATAAGTGATATGCCCTGGTTAAGCTTATCCTGCTTTCAAGGTGTGGTCCAAGAGGCCTGTGAAGACAGCTCAGTAAACTATAAAAGCCACATCTACAGTGCTGAGACCTCTGCAGAGTCACCAGGGAATCAGAGCTATGAATATGCAAATAAAAGCCATCAAATACTAATATTGGGCTCCTGGTTGTTCTCTCAAGGTTTATTCAGAAAAATGAAGCTGAATCCTCTCTTCTCCTTAGATAAGCCATTTCAAGTTAATGATGAGAAGTTGGGCATTAGCTCTGTTATCAACATGAGAGGTTTCATGAAGATGATCATCACCCTATCTCTACAAGCAGCATAGTATTGAATGTATATAAACCTACTTTGGCAGGTGTTTGATGGATAAATGTGCAAGAAAAAAGAAGACATAAATTTGTATATATTTGTGCTTGAAAGGATTATCTAGAAATAAGGTTAAATGATATTACAAAGTCAAAATTGTTGCCCCCATGGCCACATATGCAACAGAGGAGGGTCTTGTTAGCCATCAGGGGGAACATAGGCCCTAGTATAGGAGAATGCAAGGAGGGAAGCTAAGAGTGGGTGGGTGGGTGGGTGGGGGAATACCCCATAGTGGCAGAGGGAGAGCGGAGGGAATGGGAAGGTTCCAAAGGGTAGATCTGGAAAGGGGAAAACATTTGAAATGTAAATAAAGTAGGAAAAAAAAAGAAATTAAAAAATAAAAAAAAAAGTGAAAAAAAGTTGTTGCCGCCAAAGATGTTGATGTCCAAACTCCTAATATTCATGGCCTCATTTGAACATAGAATCTTGGTAAAAGGTCAAGTTAAGACAAACCATCAAATCAGTCAGTAACAGAATGCAATATGACTGATGCTGATGGGAATGGAGGAACTGACACCAGAGGATTCATGGCTACAACAAAGGCAAGGGAAAAGATTCTGCAAGTGAAGGGGAAGGCATGAACCCATTCAAAGCCCCCCCCCCGGGGGGGCAATTCTGGCTATACTTTGACCTGACACTTCCAGCAGAACTGAGAGACAAATAAATTTCTGTCATTTAAGCCATGACTATGCTGTACTTTGTTACCATGGCAACCACAAAGACCCTAATACAAATAGGGAAGGACAAATTGCAAACTGAGTTAGACTGGAGAAGAGCCTAGTTCTCTGATGTCCTTCATTTCCCAATCATCTTGCCCACTAGCCAATAATTCCCTGTAAGCTGACCAAGAGCCTACCTTTGTTATTCCTTAGCATGAGTTCCCATGAAAGCAGCAATTATTGAGTGTTGATATGAAAATCAATGAGATAATTTTGTAACATGCTAAATATTTTTGTAATATATATAATAAATGCTCAATAACTGTCCTTTATAATTACCACCATTATGATCCAAATTTAATGATGCTCCATTAATTCTTATCCCAGTTGCATGGATTTAGCTTTAGCTGTGCTACAAGACACTGACTGGTTGTGTGAGTAGAGCTCATGTGGGTCCTTTATGGGGAATGACCGTGCACAGTGCCTTTCATAGTTCACCTGCTCTGTTCCATGTCTTCCATCCTCATTCTCTTCTCCATTTGTCAATTTACCAAGAAGAGGCATTGGAATCTGCAGAATCCTCACTATGTTGGAACTGACCTGTAGAACCTGACATTCAACAAAGCCAGTGAAGGACTGGAAGTAGAAATGTGGAACTTGGATGGCTGTGCCATTGGACTCCTGGGAAACCAACTAAAGGAGAGGACAATAACCATACTCAGTGTTGTATTTTACTGAGTGGTCTGACAAACTGAAAACAGATTTCATACACACACAGAGGCAGTTAGATTTTCTAGGCCCTTGTACTAAGAAATGAGCCTGGGCTTGGTGGTTACTATGTTGTTTCCTCTCCTCAGATTCTAAATGAGGTTACTATTTCCTCATGTATATTTGCAAAGAAGAAATGGAATTCAGAAGATCAGAAGATAGCCGGCAATTAGGCTAAGTCACAGAGTACATAGTTGAAATCCAAATGCAGTAGAACCACAGGATGTCACAGCTAACTATTGTGACCTATGGCCTGCTAGCATCCACAGTGACCACTGGAGAGGCCACTGCTAAGAAGTGGATCTTTACAAGCAGGTGTTAATGCTGAAATTAGAGAGTGGCATTACCAGCCCATCTGGTACAGATGGGCTTAACATACAGGCTTAACAAGACACAAATGCTTTATGAATGGCAGTAGTAAGCACACTACTTATGGAGTATCTTTTTTATAGTAACAAGGACAATATCTCATGTACACAATAGAGTACTTGATGGTTAGCAAAGGAAAAGGATCATTTTATATATCCATTGACTGACAAAGGTGAAGTTTATTTCTCTCAATTTAATCCATGGAGTAAAGAATAAGCAAGATAAGGCTTTTAGTGCTCAGACTCCAGTTAGTGGATAGGTGTTATTTAAAAATTGAGCCTGAACTGGCCATCTCCTGGAACAAGAAAAGACTGCCAATGCTGAAACATTTCGACATCAACCCAGCCACAAAATCCTAAACCCACAATTTGTCCTGCTTACAGATATGCAGGGGTAAGAGATAGAAGAGAATTTGAGAGGAGAGCCAATTAATGACTGGTCCAGCTTGAGACCTTGACTGAGTGAAAACCTACCCCTCACACTATTAATGATATTCTGCTATAGTTGCAGACAAGACCTTAGCATAAATGCCATCAGAGAGGATTCACACAGCAACTTATGGAAACTGATGCAGAGACCCACAGCCAAACATTAGGTGGAGCTTGGGGAATCCTGTGGAGGAGGGGGTCCGTGGAGGATCGAAAAAGCTAGAGGGGTCAAGGGCACCACAGGAAAGCCTATAGAATCAACTAACCTGGGCCCATAGGAGTTCATAGTGACTGAACTGCAAACTAGATAGCATACATGGGACAGACCTATGCCTTCTGCACATATATAGCATTTGCGTGGCTATGTCATGAGGCACTCTTAAAGTGGGAAGCAGGGTTATCTCTCACTACATTGTTTGCCTTTGGATTCATTTTCCCTAATGGGGCTGCCTTGTCTAGCCTCAATAGAGGAAGATGCACCTAGTCTTCAACTTGATATGCCAAGGCTCCTTGATATCCAAAGAGGAAAGGAAGGAGAGGAAACTATGATCAGAATGTAACTTAATATAACTTAATAATAACAATAATGATGATGATGGTAAAATAAAATAGAACTGAACTGATGCTGGAAAGCCTTTCTTAAAAAATGAAAAAGCCATTCCCACTTCAAAGACAACTTTTCAGTCTCTCTAATGTGCAGGACAAAGCTGGTGATGACGGCGACTTGCAGTTGATGCTCAGTATTATGCAGAGTGTTCAGTCTACTCCTCTCATTAATGTGCACCCAATTGTATAGGTTTTTATCCATGTCACACACGTCTTATAGATAAAGAAATTGAAGATTTAAAAGTTTATATAACTCACCCAAAGCCATACCACTGTGGTCCTGATCAACTGATCTTAACGGTTCTATTTTTAATGATTAGACTTTGGTGGATGGCCTAATCTGTGCAGCCTCTTTTGTAGCTTGCTATTTTCACTTGTCCTCTGCCCCCAGAATCTTGTGATCTGCCCTGTGGCTTTTACTAAGTCAGAAGTGTGATGTGTAGCTTGATAGTCAGGGTTGATTTTGGACTGCTAGGAAATTAGGATGCTAGATTCGAACTACAACTGCTTGTAGGAAGAAGAACCTTGGATATTCTCTTCCATATAGATTGTTCTTTTTTGCAGAGAGAAATTAGTTCTGTACAAATAACAGAAATCACTGTATTCAAATGTACTGATGGACATAAAATCAGGTTACAAAAGAAATGCCGGCCCATCTCTTTGGAGTAACACATCTTTGCTCATCCAACACAATTCATGTAAAGAAGCATATTCTAGTGCCCTGCAAAGTAATGTCTTCTGATTACTTCAGAAGCTTCATATATTCTCCCAAAGTTGGACCAAAACATGTTCAATTCCAAGAAAAGTCACAAAAGAACTGTTTCCACCCTTCCCTGGGATGAACTTTGAACATAACAACGGTCACTCACATGCTTAAGTTGAAAACTGTACCAAACAGTCACTTAACTCTGCCTAAATCAACTAGAGACATACAAATAAGACAAACAGCAAAACTAAGATTTCAGGGCAGATGAAGATGTCTTGAAAAAGAAAACATTGAACAAAATACATCATGGCCTTGGGCATCTGTCATTTAGGGAGAAAGTGAGATCAATGGGCCAACTGAGCCTTATCCTGGGGTCTGCCTTGTGTCATCACATGAAGGAGAAGCATCACACCTTGCTGAAGGCAGGTCCCCCACTGAAGATCCAAAAATCTCTGTTCAGGTATGAAGTATCAGGTCAAGCTCCTTCCTTTGTCACAAGTCTCAGAACACTAACCAAAAATTTCAATATCTCTTTCCATTCCTCTTCCCCACAATGGCTGACATTATAGGAACTAAGCATGAGGAATGTATGCAGGAATCATTTGAAATCTCAGTGAGTTTCTTACTCTTTTCATATTTTCCCTATTCAATCATTGATTCACAGAGAATGTAATTTTTTTCTAATGAAAATATTCAACTTTATTCCCGATCTTGGCAGCCTGAATTCATATCCTCAACTTTACTAATGATCCAACCATGTACTACTGAACAATTCCATCTAAAACTAAAATGATAACCCCCAAAGCTATGGTGACTTACATGCATTACTTATCCTTGAAAAGGAAACATTCATGATGAGGACACTTAATTAGTAACTCTCCCAATGGCTACAAAGAATGACAGTATTTTTCTTGCTGTGTTACTGTAATTATTTTGTAACAGGAGGCCAGTTAACCCACCATAACACTAACCACACATTCATTGACCCTCTTAGGACCAACTATTATAGTTTATAGATTTTTTTCAGCAGAACACAAAACCCCAGAGTCCCCTACTGACTTCTCCAAGTTTACTAATAAAAGTCAAAGCTCAAAAAACACTTGATCAAAATAATCTGCTAGAGGAGTTTTATCCAGACAATGTCCTCTCTGCAAACCAACTTCTCTTTAGTATTTAAATGGCCTCCAGCCAACTGAACAAGGAGAAGTGTTGTCAGAGCACAAAGCTGTAGAGATTTGTCAGCTACCTGAGGTATGTAAGCAAACACTATCATCAATATTCTCATGCTCTTTTCTGAGTTGTTATTATGTACGGAAGAACTTGGATGGAAGTTTGCTTTTAGAAAGTCATCTGATCCTTGTAACCATCCTACAAGTTTGGTATGGTTTCTGTTCCTATTATAGACATAGTAGTAGTTCCCTAATGGTAGCTCACAACAAATTCCAAGAATTTTAAACTAGGTTAACTTATATGGCAAAGGAGATCTACCAATAGAGTTGAATTAAGGGTCTTGATGGTAGTTCATTCTTGTAGTCTCAGCATTTGGGAGCTGAAGTTGGAGAATAGTGAGTTTGAGGAAATAGATAATTAAAATTAAAAGATCTTGAGATGGGAAATTATCTGGGGTTGACTTGTTGTATTCCATGTAATCAAAAAGATCTTTTATGAGGGGCTCAGGCACACTGTAAGAAATGCTAAGAGAAGGGGGGCTGAAGAAGAGTTCATATTCCAAAAGAGGAAGGAGGCATCCGAGATGTTAACGACAAGACCAAAGTGATGACTTCTCTAGGGTCAGAGATATTCTTCCTCTGATAGTTACAAAATTTTCAATAACTTATGTATAAATTATTACACAATCAGTAGCCTGTTAAGCTGAAGTTTGTAGTCCAGGTGCCATTACTCCATGTCTAAGCCTATCAGTGGGGGAAAATGGTCCAAGATTATCAAGACCTCTTTCAGAAGTACAAATCCTTTAAATAGTGATAGAGAAACAATGGACTGGTAGGTAGATAGATATTTCCTGTAGTTCCTTAAAAGGTAACCAAATTTCAGAGAAATGGGAAAAGAGACCACTTACTCCTTAAAATTTCCATTTGCTGAGTCCCAGCTCCCTTTCATTCTGGAAGGTCTAATTATATTTAGGCTTCTTGAATGTAGCTAACCAGCAGGGACTGCCTCAAAGGAGCTCTGGCAGATCACAAACAGAGCTTTTGTTCTGATCTTACTGTTTAGGTTAATGTATCCTGACTTCTCAGTTGAAACCTGGTGAAGCTGAAGTTCCTCTGTCTGCAAGGGAAAGAAAAACCCTCCCCCAACCCTGAAAGAAACAGAAACCCAGCATTGTTTACAAATCCTGAGTTAGATTCTCATCCCGTTGAACAGGATGAGAATCTGACCCCTTATTGAAGTTAGGAAGCTGAGAATGACATCAAAGCTCTCTCATGAATTCAGGGGAGATAATGACTTAAGTGGCTTTAATCTAGACATGCTCCTTACAAAGAAAACACAGATCTTCTCTTCTACAATGGAGAACACAGTCAACACCAGCATCAATAGATAACAGACAAGCCATCTCATCCTAACCCTTGCTTCTAAACATCCTTGGGTCCCACATCTCTAGGGTTTCACTGAGAAATTTCCCTTGCATCAGGGTAATTAGATGCATAGAAAAGTTTACAGAGAAATGGTCCTGAAAATAGAGGCGGAAGTTCACAGGAGACACTTCAATGCCTGGGAAAGGCAATCCAGTATCCTCTACACAAACTAAAAAATAACTGGTATGTTTCTTTTTCTTCATGTCTTTGCAGCTAGGTAATATTTCACTTCTGCAGATACATATACAATAGTCTCATACGGTTCCTATAAGAAAAGATGAAGAAAATGAAGAGATAGGGCTTTCCAAAACTTAAAACATTCTGCAGAGACAAATCCAAATGGCTGTTGCTCCCATCCATGCTATTCCTATATTCCAGGGTCTGTAGTTTCTCAGAATCAATGGAACTGGGTAAGAACAAATTGGACATTGTAGCAATGAGGCCCATAGATGAGGCCCCAGACTTGAAGCCTCAGGGGAATATCATGAACTGATGATGTACTTGGGTTCCCATCTGCAGGATGGATATATGTTTCCTTATTTTGCTACATGAAGCAGTTAAACTCCTCAGTCCACTGCTGTATCCTCTCAGGCTGTAGTAACATAGCCTAACACTGTGAATAGGTAACAACATTTACAGTAAGTTATGTGTATGGTGAATCACACACATTAATATCACAGACTAAGATAATATTCAAATGTCACAAAATTTGCACTTTGAAAGTAATGTCTTGGCTAGTAATCCTAAAACAGTGCATGAATCATGTACCTAATTCTACAATGTGTCACTGTCCCTCAAAAGCTATGCCTCATAGCCATTAGCAGTTAAGGTTTCTAGAACATAGGTTGCTAGTCAGCATCCCTCTATTCTTCAAGGGCTAAATTACTTGTATACATGGGGGTTACAAAGAGTGCTTAGTGTGTAAGAGAAATACCTATTCCTAAAGACATAAGTTGAGATCTCAATACTCATGTCAGATGGATCCACAGATACCTGAAATGCTATTTGTAGGTGATCTGACCTTCTTCTGAACTCTGTAGAGACCTGCACATGAAAAGCATAAATAAAAATAAAAATCTTTGAAGCACCACATACTTTTCTGGACTGGCCAATTTGACAGCAGAAGTCTCTCTAGCCTTCCCAACTAGATGGTATATTTTTGATTGGCAATGGACACATATCTATTTTTTCTCATAGCCTTAAACACAAGCATATAGTAAGGAGTAATAGGCCCATGCCATTTCTTTTGAAAACCAGCCTGTTTGTCATCTGTTTGCATTCCTGAATGGGCAAGCCTCCACAAGCTGTCATGTTCCATGATTATTTTCCACAAACATGTGTTGTTAATTTTTCATCTTAATGAACTGTCCAGTTGAGTTTAACAACCAGAATAGTGATAGGAACATAATAAAAATGGCTTATGCCTGGCTATTGTTAGAATTCTCCCTGTAACTCTGGCACATAATTGAAATAAAATATCTCAATGGCTACAAACACCATTTGTCAAGAATAAAGTGGTATAAGTGCTATTTCAAAAATTCATGCTAAAAGGCTTTAGAAACATGGATTATAGAAACATTCTTCCGATTGATACCTATTCAAGCATTTAAGTGCCTGGCTATTATTCTCTGTTTGCTCAAGTGAAACCACTTTGGATACCATACTACATGTCAACTCCAATTTCCCACAGGATTACAGATGTAATCTTTCTTATAGGGAGATAGGTCAGGAAAGCCCAAAAGGACAGTGCTAATGCACAGATGCTCACATAGAGAAAGTATTATGCATCCACTGGCATTTTAGGAGTGAAATATTCCAGGACTAGATACCCCTCACATCTGCCTGATCAGCCAGGAGGAGAAACTAAGAGATATCTAAAGATTTTGTTCACCCAAGAAACGGAGATGAAACCAAGTTCTAGGTCTTTTGTTTAATGAACCAACATAGCCATCCCATTCCTATGGGTTCTATAGAAAACATTTAAGTTTGCATATTTGTTCTGGTATTCACTCTAGAATTATGTAGAAAGCTAACTGGTATGGTTCTCATTATTCTTGGCCCTCAGAACATAGACAAGGACAGATTTCTGGAACTTTGAGGGCTTTGAGATGTCAGAGGTGACTTGGACATCTCAAAAATGAACAGAGAAAGGAATTATTAGATGAATTATTAGATGGAATGATGAAAACTGGAAAATTGGGAACAATGAGTAGAGGCTATGGCTTCTGAGCCATGAACCTAGGGAAAGCCCTTCAAGAAGGGGCAGTTAAGCTAATTCTGAAGCAATTAGAACATTTCAGGAATGCAGAGAGACTTTCAAGCTCATGACAAGGTACTAGCAGAGTCCCTGAGTCAGGAAGTGGCTACACCATTCAACAGCAATGGGGCCTAAAGCTAAGGAATAGGGCAAAGAGGAATTGTAGAAATGGGGAGATGGGCAGCACAGTGAGCCTTTGGCTTTATTCTGATTCAGATGTCATGCCATTAAGTGGTTTGGCACTGCAAACAAAGGAATACAATTCTTCTGATTGATACCTACAAAGCCTATAGGAATGGCAAGGAAACTTTCATTTCACCTATTCCTGACCCTTATTCCATATTTCTGGAAATTAAATTAAAATCTGCTTTTGCTCCATCATACCTTCCATGTCTGACCATGGAAGTGATTCCCATTGGCATGCCAAACCTACATCTCTAAATCCTTCTGAGTAACCATCCCATACTCTGCTCTCCTCCAGTCCATATCCCCTTAACCCAGACTCCATCTTACATCATTACATAGGGCTAAGTAGAGTAAGTCTAAAGTAAGGTCATTCCGACACCACTGCTGGTCTCTTGGAAGTAGCACTTATCCTATGATTCCTTGAGTAGAACCCAGGCTATAGGATGTTTCAATTAATCTTCCTTCAAATGTTTGGATAAAGTACATACGCATGATTAAACTCTGTGTCCAGCGTAGGACCCAGTTAAATTTTATGTGACCAGAGGTCCTGAGCTCAGCTGTGTTTTTGTTCATAGCAGTATGATAAGAATCTGAAAAATTTTCAATGAAAATAGTGTTGGAGCAAGGAACACATTTGGTGACACAGAAATTGCTGCAGTGTTTAACAGAGTCTATCATAGATCAGCTTGAGACAAAGTTAACATGATGCTTCCTAGAGTTGTTCTTGGTAGCAATACCTGGAAAGAAAAATAACAAGCAGAGGGATTCTTAAGCAGAAGATGGGGTGCAATGTAGTCATACAATTGCTGATTGCCCTGCATGGTCCTCTGGGCTAGGGATAGATGATCCATCAAATACATTCCTATTAGAGATACAGTGGCCCAACCTTTACTTATCAGTCTCCCAGTGTGTATTAACCCAGGAAATGGAAACCCTACAATCAAAGCAAGCCTTGAAGTGGCTAAGCTGAAGAACCTTCTCATCTAAGAGCAGAGACCATAAATCCTGTAGCGAAGGAGACAGTGGGTGATATAGTGACAGAGGCCAATCTTAAATAACATGCAAACTACTAATGAACCACTATAGCAAGCACTGGAAACCTTTCAGGGTGTGATCTAGGTTAAGTAAGCTAGATCAACAAGGGCATGTCCTCAAGAGGATTTGGGGACAGTATCTCCTTTCTCTCTCTTTTCCTTCCTAGTCACCATTAGATGATAAGCTTTACTATAAAATGCACCTTCAGCATGATACTCTGCATTGCAACAGGTATAAAACAATAAAGGGAAGCAGGGACTGAAATTCATGAATTGATTCATCTCAAGGTATTTGTTCCAGCAATAAAAAAAAAAATAACACATCTACTACTTAGATTAAAAGAAACCCTATTTATTTGGTATCTTCAACTTCTCAAAGATCTTGATACTTACAAAATAGTCAAAGGAAAATGAATCTGCCTCAATTTGACTTAGTTGCTCCCTGGATTGGAAGAAACAGCAATGTTGTTTTGTGAAGAGGATATATATCTCCCCTCTCGGTTGAAGTTGTTCTTCTATGTAATGAGATTAATTTGAATGGATAGTGCCCATTCAAGTGACTAGAGTGCAAAGTTTACAGAAAATGTAATTCCATCTTTTAAGGGTTATGCAAATAGTGTCAATAACAAAACCTTTAAAAAATAGGTTTGAAACCATTATTCTAAATGTTTGTTTCCCAAAACTCCCAGCAATGGAAAGTACAGTGATTATAAACCATGTTTCATTCCTGCTTACCCTGTTCATCAAGCAAGCACTTACATGAAGCCTATACTTCAACAGACGAAATGCCATTAAACACCCAAAGTTTCTCCTCTCAAACCATGCAGACTTGAAGAGAAATAAATGGCTGTGTATTAACACCGAAAGAGCAGCACGGACTTCTCCAGTACACAGTCAGCATAGCGCTAGGGCTCATAGACACTTAGAGAGCTACAAAAAGGTTCTAATATCTCATAAAGTCAGAAGGAAAAGTAAAAATTAAATTATTTATTTTTTACAACTAAATACACACAGGTTTTGTTTATTTGTTTTTGGATAACTCACTAAGTCTAGATAACACTTCCCATATATAGATGGGTGTGGAACCATGGCCATCGACTGGCACGTGGGAAACTTACCTATTCCCATAATCTCAGTAAACAATGCCTCTCCTTATTTGGTAACTACCCACTGCCAAATGCTCTTCAGTATGTGGAGGACCTTGGAAATCACATGTCCCACCTGTGCTAGGGTCCAGTACTGGTGAGAACAGCTGTGCCTCATCTCCTCTAGCATTCTGCAGAGCACTTCCTGGAACTCTGAAAACTAGCCAACAGGTAGAAAATTCCCAAGCTAGTTTGATATTGATTTCTCAAAGAATGTGGTGTCTTCAGCAAAAGTAGTTATGGTGGGCAGCTAAGGACAAAGGAAATTGAAGTGTAAACTTAAAGGTTCTTTGGAAAGTCGGATGGATGATGTTTTGCTGGGGCAAACACAAAAAGGAACATTTAGCTGAAGCAGACACAGGTAAAAGGATGTTTTGCTAAAGCAAGCATGTGAAAGAACATGTGATTAAGGATTCTTTGCTAACAACATGCATGTATTGGTCTGCCTTACATTGTGGTGTTGAGAAAAAAAGCACCAAAAAAATTTCTGGTTGTATGCTTCAGTTTCTTGCCACTTCTGTGGACTTGGGTTGATTGGCAGAGTAATGTCAGCTGAGATCGGACCCGTGGAGGACACATAATGTTTGGAGATTATACATAGGACTCTATGAATAGTGATGGACGCTAAGCTAGAATTGCTTATAGAACTAGCTTATGGGTTTTGTATTTTCACTGACCTTTGTCTCCCTGAGAGAGGCACAGCTGAGAACTTCTCTTGGCCTCCCTCCTGCTGACTTGAGAGGAGGCTGAGGCTGGACTGTCTCTTCTAGAAAGTGCCACTGATGATCATTCCTGTTTGCTATCCCAGCTGTACTGAACTGGACTGGTGGTGTATCCATGAAGTATTGACAAATGGATCAAGCTGCCACTGCTAAACTGTGAACTGAACTGCCAATTTCCAGACAACACAGGTGGGAGTTGCTCCAGAGAACCTTTCTAAACAGGTCCACTTCCTCACTATCCTTCCTTTTCCACTATCTCTGGCGGGTGGTGGGGTACAGGAGGTTAAAGCATTTACGAACCATCATTAAAAATAGGTTTTGAAAAAAATTAACATTACAGTCAATTAACTTTTAAAGTTGAAATTTGTAATCATTTTTATTTCAAAATAGTTGTAAAGAATAATTTTATTATTTTAGTGGATAAATGGGGGCCATGAAAGTGAAGTGATTACAGAACTTACAATGAGATTCTGAGGGACCAAGATTTCTGTGAACAGGGGTAAAAAATAGTCAGCTTTCACACAGGATCTGCTGTCTGTACATAGAAGACAGAATTTTATCCTTAAATCTAGACAAATGGGTTCAGAGAAGGGCATGGGTGTGGGGGCTTCAGGTTCAAAGCGTCATAGAGGTTCAGGGACAACCAGCCATGTGTTCTGGGTGGATAGTTACATGATAGGTGGGGACTTTTGAAGATGAGATAGAGTATATGCTAGGCTTATATTAGTCTAATATACCAGATGATGATCTGGAAAAGTTAGATTATGAAAGAGGGCAAGCATCTAAAGCTTAGGCCTCAAACTAAAGCTACTAGACACAATATGCACCACAAAACCCACATTGCAGCTGAGTGGAGGTGCACCATAGAGGAAAACATGGCCTTGACTATGTCCTCATCACCCTGAGCATCAGTCATCCTGGCTAGCCCTGTGTGATCACAGGGCTGCTTGCTGCAGTAGTGTGAAGCTTGTGCAGAGCAAGTGGTCTAGCCTCAAGTTGTGAAAAGAGTGAAGCCACACAAGCCGAAAGCTTAGTCTTTCATTGCTCAAGAGTAACAATGCACATAATTTCAGAGAATGGATATCAATCTTTCTGAATCTTCTTTTGGGGGAAAAGTAGTACTGGGGATTGAACTCAGGGTCCTGTGAATGCAAGAAAACCAATCTACTGTCTAGGTATGTGACTCAGTTCTTTTATTAAGTGTAAATTAGAAAATGTAGTTAGAGGCATCAGGAGACCCAGCATGATATCTGCAATGGCTACAACTATGCTGCTGGGAAAATCTGCCAGGGATTCATTCAGAGAGGTACATACTCACTACCTTTTGCATGTATGTGACCAATATTTTATAATGGCTTTTCTGTGAAATAAAAAGTACAGGAACTGTTACTATGGCAACCTAACAGCATTTGGCATGGTGCTCAGATACTAAACTTCAGAGCCTCTCAATTGGATGAACTCCCTGGCCCCTTCAAAATTTCTCTAAAGCTTCCAAATGGAGGCATCTGCCAGATGTCTTGCTGTAACCTTCTGGATCCTCCACAGACATAAAGAACTGATGGTAGAGTTAATACCATCAGTTAATGTCTGTCTCTGTCCTGTTCTCTCATTGCCTTGAACTCTGAGTTCTTCAAAGGGCATAGGGTAATCTGGCCTCATGCTCTCTCGAGGGAAAGGTAATCTTGTGTCTTAGAAACCATGTGGTACTAGGTAGGACAGAGGTGCAAAGGCTTGATTTCTTTCTAAAACTATCTAGGGACAGCTGAAATGTCTTATACTGCCCACCCTAAGGAAATAGCAAGACTCAGAAGGGGGCCAAGGAATGCCTGCCTAGGTTTATGAGTTCCTTGATAATAGAAAGTATTATGAGCTTATTGGCAGGTGTTTAGGTTAATTTAGTTTCAGAAAGAAGGCAATACATGTGTGTCTAGTGTATAAAGGAGCTGATTAATGAGAATCTAGGAAATTATTCTTTGACATCTCACCCCACTGTGTGCAGATTCAATTGCTTTTTCAACTGAGATATTTCTCTTTGTCTCAATTTCATCTCCTGAGACAACCAAGCATATATATATAAAGTATGTCCTAGCAAAGATCCTGAACGAGTGTCACCTGGAAGCTTTTAGGAATTGTTTGCTGATAAAAAGCCTGAATGGGGACCTCAGAACAATACTTTGATATCTAGTCCACAGGGCTACAAAACTCTATCATGTTGCCTTTTTAGGTTTCTTCCTGCCTGCCCTAGTATTCAAAGTTCCATTCGTTTTGCATGCACAATACACTTTGCTATGTAATACATAGAGGAAGCACACAGATAACTTGAACAAAGCTGAGATACTTTGATCTTTCGGAGGGAATCCTACACCAGCCTTTGAGATGCCATGTTGACTCTGACAGGCAGAACAGACAAGATAATGCCATCGAAATAGCTAGTTGTCGGAAATGAAGAGATTGAATTTCACTTTAACTGTCTGTTGCTTCCCTGGACTACTGAGCACATAAAACAGACTTAGGGAGTATGCTTTCCTGCCCCAAACAGGTGCTTTTGATCAGCAATTAAGCCAAGGTCAAATTCTTCCCCAAAGGTCAAGGTATCTAAAGATAGTCTCCTCAGTCCATCCGTATTCTCAGTGTTGGTCAGGTACTTTTGGCAAGTCAAGAAATATGCTTTTAGTTGCCAGTGTATCAGGGCTTTTCCTTTACATAAGAACATGTGAATAGGAAATTTAAGTCTATGATTTAGTGACATACAAGGTATAACCTGATTTGGGGTGATAATTCATAAAACCATTGCATAGAATAAAACCAAATGACTTTCAAGTGTCGGAGACTCTAGGTGAAAGGTTCATGAGGATTTTTTATATTGGTTTTAAATTCTTTAGGTTTGAAATGTTTTAAAAACAAACAGAGGTGGTTTTTGCCTAAATAGACACAAGTAAGAGAAGAAAGGAAATTTAATTTTTAATGATATAGAACGATGTGCAGAAGAATGCAGTTGGGTAACACCAGGAATGAACATAAATGGTTACTTAAATGTATGGCCCTGTAACAGTTTAGACATTCTATGGATAACCAACCAAACAGCTAGCTAGCTAGGACTGGACTTAGGCCCCTCACATATATGTTTCAGTTATACAGCTTGGTCTTCATGCTGGTCCCCAACAACTGGAGCAGAAGCTGTCCCTGAATCTGTCACCTGTCTGTGGATCCTGTTCTTCTAACTGTGCTGCCTTGTCTGGTCTCAGTGGGAACGAATGTACCTAGTCCTGGGGATATTGTAGTGCCAGAGTTGGATGACTCCCAGGGTTCTCCCCCTTTTCAGAGGAGAAGGGGAGGGAGGAATGAGGGGAGGAGCTATGAGAGGGGGGACTGGGAGGAGAGGGGACAGATATTGAGATGTAAGTGAATTAATTAATTAATGATAAAATATGAAAAAAATCTATTGTTACTTACGCTCCAGCCCAAACTTAGTGGTTGGCTGTAGGGATGGAAATTAAGGCACAAAAAATGAACAAGATTTCTCTGGGCCAAATTTTCCATTTGAATTTTAAATTACCTTTATTCAATCATCTTGTTTGTTTGCCGATAAACAGTTGATAATATATTTTTGCCCTGACCAAAGGTAGCTGAACTCCAAAACTTCCTTGTCTCCTTCTGGTCAATCCTACCCAAGCTCAGATCTAAACCCAGTGATTGTCTCTCTCACTGAAGCGTCTTCTGATTTTGTCTAGCATAGTTAGCCCTTCTGTGTGTGGCATGAAGAGATGTGTCTGTGTCATGGTTGTGTGTCTGTCAGCCTCCCATCATAAACAGAATGCAGAGCAGGGTTCTTTAAAGGTACAACTGCTGTTTCATTGTCATATTCATATGTAAGCATTTGCCTTTAACTGCAGTCTTGGTACCTAGCACAAGATATACAATATGTTTCCTCTGTGAAGGATGATTGATGAAGAACAGAACAACAGAAGCCTGTTGGTATTGGTGACGGAAACCACTATGCAACTTTTGAAAGTTCTTATGGACTTTTGAAACATGATTAGTCTAAACTAACTGCATAAAATATCTTCTAACTTTCTTCCCCACAAGCTAACTAGCTTGTACAAAAGACTTAGAGACACATTGATACCTAGGAGACCCCACATAGATATGCACAGAGGCAGAGAACCAGCCTATCTATTGTTAACTCTGTGGTCATCTGCAAGTTCTTTAGCTACTGGGAACCTCAGTACCCTACCATCTACCAGAGCACCTAACACAGCAGCCAAAGTTTCCAGCAACATCAAACAAGATACTGACTGCAAATTAGGTAACACAGAACCTGCCTCATAACAATGGTCAATAACCACCAGCCAGTTATTATTTAAAATGGCTCTTTTGTGTGCTGTGAGTTAAATAAAGCAAGACAAAGCACTGGCACTTTGGTGTAGGTTTATTCTTTAGACTGGAGTTCATCGAGGTAAGAGAGTCACTTCGACTAGCCCATAAGAGCATCATGCAATCCTTTCTTGAATCAGGAAATAGCTGTCACATTATCCCCAGCAAAGAGTTGCAGTATATAGTCAACAAGTGAATGGAATGTCTGTTTATGATTTCAGTGACACTGGCTTCAGACAGATACTTGGCCTCCTTCTCCATGGTGGCCTACATCCCGAAATAGGAAATGTGCATTCTCAGACAGCCTCAGCAGGCACAGAGGACACAGCAGCAGGCTGCCAGCATTTAGAGCTGTCAGCGACAACTCAGAGCCTGGTGGATTTGGCAGCACAGGTGAGGTGCCCTCCAAGCAGCTTTCTAGAATTGACTTCTATGCAAATGAGAAATAATGGGGTGACCTGTGACCTGCAGCCCTGCCAATTGCTCCTCA
Organism: Rhynchomys soricoides; assembly: GCA_019843965.1. NCBI lineage: Eukaryota > Metazoa > Chordata > Mammalia > Rodentia > Muridae > Rhynchomys > Rhynchomys soricoides. Next base: position 1,445,102 of record JADRCH010000184.1, on the reverse strand, counting down.
GCAGGGTGTGAGTGCTATTGTAGGTCTCTCCTTCAAAGGACACTTCTCTAAAACATTCATTTGCAAGCCGCAGTGCCCTGTTAAATACCTCACAGGGTTGCAAGGATGATATCCTTCAGCCACCTGGGGAATTTCTCTGATGAACTGAGAATCATACCCAACTTACAGATAGGCTAGGAGTGAAAGCAAAAGCTCCAGGGGATTTTCTGAGAGGTTAGCCTAAGAGATGAACCCTGCCCTCTCTTTACCCTGTGCTGAAAGTCTCTCCTCCATTCCCTTTCCACTCCAATTTGAGTGCACCATATAGATATATGTGGAGGAAGCTTCATTTAGAGAGGGCACATGTCTTTTACATCACAGGGTCACAATCAGAAAACTAAAATCTGTACATATTGCAAGTCAATATTAAAAGAAATGGACAAGGTTAGATTCATCTGAGCCACCAAAGTTAACTAAGTCTTGACTAAATCTTATTTATCTTGTTTTGTTCCTACCAAGCTGTTTTCTCCCCTGAGACATAAAAGTCCTGTCCTTAAAATCAGAACACTGTCCTGAAAAGTCCAAGGGTCTATTCTACTATTCTATCTGTGTCATGTTTTGTTTTGCTTTGCTTTGTGTGTGTGTGTGTGTATGGTGACGATGGTAGTGGTTGTTATTTTTAATTTAAATACAGATTTGTAGGCAGCAGGCACCTTGCTCATGGGCTTAATGGTCATTGCTGAGAGCATAGGAATATTTCGCTTCTTTGCCTTAGATAAAAGCCATGTAAAGTTTCCAAAGAAAATGGTGGTTTTAATTCCTAGGTGGTAAACCAGGTTTCCAAGAAGTGCTTTCTATTTAGCTTTTGACTCTGCTTCATTGCTACCTCATTCTACTTGCCCCCACTCTCTAGAAAAATAGGAAATGTCTCTAGTACATCCTATGAAGTGCTGATTCAGAGGGCTGATGAAATGAAGAGACAGAGCCTCCTTGGCAGAAACAAGATGATTAGCATTCACAGGCACAACTACAGGCGAGATGCAAGTCGCCTGCCCAACCAGGCATCAGAGCAGAGCAGTGCAGAATATGCCAACAAGGGAGCAGCCCATCCCAGCCTTGCAAGTTCTCAATCAGGCTGATGTTTTGCAGGGAGGTGCAGCTTTGCTTCATGTGTTGTTATGTTCTTTGTGTTTTTGATTGCTTAGCGACTGTTAACCAGAGCATGGGAGAAAAGTTTGAAGACTCTTCAAATGGAAATTCTTTCCCAAAACAGACTCTCATTAATATAAGAGACTCAAAGATCCAGGAAATCTCCAAAGACTTATATATTACATGCAAAGGCTAGATGACTGTCTTTTTAACAATAGCATCTGAAGGCTGAAGAAGCAGCCCTAGGTGGAAGAAATGTTTTTGCCCATAATTTAGCAGATTTATCCAGAGGTAAGACAGGAGAGAAGACTAGTAAAAGGCACAGTTATAGACATTCCACTAATACAATCTAAAGAATATAAGTTGCAGCATATTAGCATGGCAACTCTTCTATATGATCAAATTTTCTCATTTAAATTTTTGAATTATATTAGTAGCTGCAGCATAAAGCAAGGATTAAGGCAGTGATATCATTCATGGAAACATTCTTCCATTCTTTTGACACAGTGCAAGAATATAATACCAGCTATCTGATCTTAGTAAGGTCTCTCCTCTCTCTCTCTCTCCTCATTCTCCTCTCCTCTCTCTCTCTCTCTCTCTCTCTCTCTCTCTCTCTCTCTCTCTCCGTGTACCTTGAGGTGCCTTTCTTCATCTTCTGTTAAAAATGTACTGAAGGCCTCTATTTTATTTGTCTACTAAGTAATTATTGCATGCATACTCGGGGTCAGAGAATGCTGGAAACTGGGAACATGATAGTTCCTAAAAGAACCATCACCCTCAAAACCTGGAGCTTGAAAGGTAGCCAATTAAGTATACCGCTGTGTTTCAAATGTGAAGTGTCCCTCACAGTATCTATCTTTTAATACTTGTTGTCCAGGAGATGGTGCTATTTTAAGAAGTGGCTGGGTTTTCAGAACCTGTGGCCCAGCAGGCAGAAATCAGTTGCTTGGGCATGCCTTGAAGGTCATGTTTGTTTCTAGTTCAGTCCACAGCTCTTGTTTCTTGTCTGGCTACAGCATAAGGAGCTCTGACATAAATCTGTGCTGTTTTGGACTTGATCCACACCCTATCCTTCCCACCACAGTGAACTCAGTTTCCTGAAACAATGAGCTAGGAGGAATTATTCTTCCTGTGAGTTGTTGCTGTTTGATCACAGTGATGAGAAAACTGGTTAATCTACTGACAATTAGCCCTACTATAAAAATTACTGTGGATGATGTAATCCCTGGCCACTGAAATATTGTCTAGCAAACAACTATAACTTGATCTTGGAGAATAAAAACCCAAAGCAAACAAATCTTTTTAGCAATAAAGAGGTTCAAACTAAGATAGAAAAATAAGATCGATGTTATTGTTTAGGGGGGGAAAGCCAGTATCCTAATGGATAACTCATGGGAGAATACATTATAAAGGTTGGGTGTTCAGGAAGAGAAGCTGAGATGAGAGTCTGGCTAGTTCAGGGTAGGTTTCTTATTAAAGGATTCTGAAAGTCTCTTAAGAAATTCATAACTAATTCATATCTCTATCTTTTAAAAGGATGAACCAGAAGAGTAACATGATAGATGGACTTAAGAGACATTTCTCAAGGTGTATATGAAAGATGGAACTCTTTGGAGCTGAGAAGAAAAAATAGGCATGAATAATGTCTGTTGGAATAGATGAACCAAATGTAATTGAAGAATAATTGAAAACAGGATGTATAGGAATATACTAGAATCAGTTACTGTGAAGGACTAACAGACACAGGGATACCTCTTATAGTTCTACTCTGACTAGACAGTTGAACTCCCAATGAACTTTTGGATATATGATACAGTAAAGGTTTTGAGGAAATATATGTAACATGCATTTGTCCTGCACACATGTACCACCTGGAATTATATAATATACACAATGGACATAGACATTTATATAGACAAATCTAAAATCCCGAAAGTAACAAGTCATGGCAAAAGAATTAGTGCTGATATTTTCTTTTCTTTAAAATCTGGAAGTCAGTGTGGTTGTACACACCTTCAATCCCAACACTCAGAAGACTGCAGCTGGTGGATCTGTGTAATTTCAAAACAATCTGGTCTAGTGAGTTTCAGGCCAGTTAGGTTACACAGTGAGACCATCTCTGAAACTCAGATTTTTAACTAGGGATGTCAATGACCTGTGGAAATGGTGTCAGTCATAGAATGGAGATAAATGGATTTGAATACTTCTAAACCTTAAGAGCAGTCAGGACTCACTCCAATCACTATATTGTCTCAAGAACGAGATCAGTAACTTAAAGTCAGCCAAAGCAGAGCTGAGCCTAGCATTAAAATCTGACATCCTGCCTCATAATTGAAGCTCCCTGGCTTTTGAGATATGAAAGTTTCAGCCCCCAAGCAATTTCTTTTTCTTGTACAATGCAAGCCACCTTGTTTTTATTTTAAGAATTCTTTCCAAAAGAAAAAAAAAGACAAAAATGAAGTGTAGGGATCACTGTAGTCTGTCACAACATGTCCTTATCAAATAATTACCATCTTTCATCTCTCTCCTTGCTCCCATATCAAATTTAATAAAAAAGATTGTCCTCCCTAGAGTGGCACCTAACAGGTACATAATAAAAAGAAACCAATTAAAACAACATTGAAGCCAAGAATTCATGGGGTTTCCACCTTCTAAAATGCTACTTTGAATTTGGTGAAACGCCAGATCAAGCCAGATACAAGGACTGTAACTGGTAGGCATAACTTCCTTATCTACAAACATAGTAGCATGTGAATCCCTCAGGTCCATCTTACCTTCTTCACCCATTGGATACCTGCTGCCAATTTCTATAACATGCTCCACCCATCTGATTGGTCATTCAACAAATAACAACAGAAAGGAATGTCTTCAAAGGGCCACAAAACCAAAGCACAATAATTTCTGTAAAAAAAAATAAATAAATAAATAAAGAAGCATCATTAGTAATATAGATGTGGTGGAAGTTAGTAAAGTGACCCACTACTTTATATTGGGGATAGAAAATTGCATAAGATTTCTCCTTGAAGACTATAACTAGAAATACAAATAATATACAAACGAGCTATTGCATTTGTATGGAAAACAAGAGAAACTTGTGGATTTAGAATTGCCAGGGTAATGTGACTAACCACCTATATGTTTGGTACTTTGATAACAAAGGAACTCTGCAGGACTATTCAGAGGCTTGTGCTGTGAATGTCACAACCACTGGCTTAGAAAATAACTTAACCCCCACAGGGTAGATGGAAAGGTTTCAGAGACAATTTTCTAGTAAATGTGTACTCTGATTCAAAGTCATGCATTTCCTTCTAAGGTGAGAAGGAGAACTCTTCAGAGCTGGCAGGTCCTCATGGGATGATCCACTCAAGGATAACAAGGAACAATAGTGGTTGGCATAGTTGTCCACATTCAACAAGATCAAAATCCAAGGCTGAACATGCTTGTCAATCTTCACCAGGCTTGCATTTCCCCCATCCAACAACAAAATCTGGATCTTCTATGTAGAGCTGTGTTCTGCCTAGCTATTGGTCTGATGGAGTTCTGGAGTCTGATGGATTGATCTACTGGAGTGTCTAACACATTCCCCATCCCAGAGAAGCTATTCATATACTAGTTGAATGAATAGAGAAGAATAAATGGAATGTCTAAACAGCTGTGGTGTTTGAAAACTGAGGCACATAACTAAGGAAGATATTGACTGGCAAAGCATTCCTACGACTACAACCTACAGATGCTCTTGAGTGTTCTTCAATTCTAGAATGTCTACCTTCGATGACCAGCTTGGTTTGCATGGAAGCCTTAATCAGAATTGTCATTGACCTTACTTACTGTACTGTTTATTTCAAATCTACTTTTCCATGCTCTATATAGTACCTCTTTAATACAGCACCCTCCAACAATATTAAACAGACAAATCAATGAAAATTCTGGATTTCTTTTTCTAAGTTTTGACTTGCTTGGGATCCATCACTCATTTCTTCCTTGCAATTTCTTTCTCTTGGAATGAGAATGTCTGTCTACCCTATTCCTCACATCATTGTATAATGGAAACACATGATTTATTTGGGTCCAGACATTACAGCTACAGGGGATTTGGCTTCAAGATGAACTGTAATTTGGCTCCTCCAGGTTTGATATAGATAAAATATCAATGAGAGGTGGAACTTTAAAATTAGTGTTACTCCATCCCCTACTACCACTTAGAGTTCAGAGAGCCCTGAGAAAGACAAGGTAGAAAGATTTTAAGAGCCAGAGAGAAGGAGGTTAGCAAGAAAACAAGACTTTCTAAATACAGCAGGATCTACGTACATATGAACTCACAGAGACTGTGGCAGAATGCACAGAACCTATTCCAGTCTGAGTCAGACAGGGTTCCAGCCCTGAGAGGAAAAATGGACACAAGTCCCAATATTTAACCCCAAAACAATTTCTTATTAATAACTGCTCACAAAAGAAATATTAGTTTGTGCCACAGAGTCTCTTTGGGTATACAAACAAATCTTAAGGCCAGCCTCATGCCTAGCAACATGTCTATATGTGTTTCCTGAACTTTTTCTTGGGCACATTTTCTTCCATTTGTCTGTTTTGTCCTATTGTATTCTGTATGTTTTTATTCTATTTATTTATCTTTTTGCCATCTGTATTTTAATGAAAGAGGAAAAAAGGTTAGGATTTGGGTAGTAGGGGAGGTACGAAGGATCTGGGAGGAGTTAGGGAAGGGGAACCATAATCAGAACATATTACATAAAAATCTATTTTCAATAAAAATAAATATTACATTGGTGTTAAAGCAAGTCAGATTTAAGGAGTTGTTCAAATTGAATAATTATATTTTACATGTGGAAAGAACATGGTAATTGGGAGACAGGGTAATATCTTATAGGTTGAAAGTTTGTAACACACTCTCAAAAATCAATGTGGTATTATTTGAACTCTGGGACTTCCATTGAGCAAAATTTAGGTGGAATTAAAGGTCCCTTCATGACATTAGCATCCATATAATAAGAGTATATACAGCCTGTTCTTTCCCTGCCTCCCCTGCCATCTCTCTGTATATTTCCATCTCCAACTCTCCCTTTCTGTCTTCTGTGTGTATATTCTGTTATGTTAGGCAACAGTAGAAAAGTAGAGAGTTCACCATTCACAAGACAAGAGAATAGTCACACCAAGAACCAAACCCACTACTGCCTTCATCCTAAATTTCTTATAGTCCAAGCTCTGAGGTATGCACTATGTAAGTTACTTTGCCTAGAACAGTCAGCACAGGCAGGCATCTAGACAGTCAGTCAGACAGACAGACAGAAAGACAGACAGAGAAAAAGCACTTTCCTATCTCCATTTTCCCTAGACACATATGAATGAAGATGCCATTTTTAACAAACTTTCAGCCTTTTCAAACCTTTATGTAATTTTACTAATCCCATTGCATGACCTGAGAGACTCCAAGTAGTGTCTGCATATACTCACACAACTCAGCTTTGTGCAAGGCAATTATGCCTTATCATTGAATACATTTCTGAATGTGATGTTAATGATTATATGCTAATATATTATTAAAATCATATAATCAGTATGAAAAGGTCATTTTCCAAAACCATGTGATACATTATCTTATGTCTGAGATAAGAAAATCAGTATCTCCATACCCAGTTAGGTAGAGTAAGACCATTGCAGAGGGTCACAGCCAAGAACAAGAGAGGCAGGGTCAGAATCTCTCAGAAAAGTCCTCATGCTCTTCTTCCTTCTACCTTCCTTCTCCAGGCCAATAACGCAAATAGTGTACTCTTTGCTGGCACTAATTTTCAATTTTAATTATTTAATTTGTGGAGACGACTGAAGAGCCTTCACTTTGACCTGCTTCTTTACCTCCTTGAAAGCTGTCCCATACATAATGTCTTTCATTCAAAATCAGGCTTTTGGAAGAAACAACAAAATGGCATGTTATCAAATATTTAGAATTTTGTTAGCTGTGATACTTTGTGAGTGAGGAGCTATGATCTCTGTGGAACAGGTCTTCTTCCAGCTATGACATGCCCCTTGGATACACAAGGATAAATATAAAATACTCTCAATTGTTGACTTTTTTTTTTTAAGAAATGTTGCTGGCTCTGAGAGGGGTCTGAGGGTTTACACCTTCTCCCTCTGCACAGTCCTTCATGTTAAAAGGTTCATATTTTCTCATTTTGCATACACTCCTTGGCACTGACCCTACCTGCTCTAAGTTGTTCCTCTTTCATGTTGCAAGTCTAGGAGTCATCAGGGCTACCTTCCAATGCAGCTCTCTTGTGCTCTAGTATCCCCTTTCATTGCTGTGCATGGCTACCAACAAGATTAAAGCTCTTAGAAACACAGGCATTAAATGGTATATATTACTTCAGAGAGACAGATAAATCAGGACCAAGAACACCTGAACACTACAGGTGTGGCGTGTAATGGGAAAACACTATGCACACATACTAAAATCAAGACTGCTTAGCCAAAAATAGATAAGAAGGCTATCTAAAATTTGTACAGTCAGGAGTCCAGGACAGAAGATAATGAGTTTGATATAAACCTTGGCTTCAACATGAGACCCTATCTCAAAATATTGATGGATGGATGGATGGATGGATGGATAGATGGTTACATGGATGTCTAACGTAATAACAGCATGAGAAAAACCCAATTGTAATGATTTGGTTTATACACAGTCATGGCCTTTTCTTTTTCAGATCTCTAAAATAATGCCTTGGCTTATAGATTACCATGTGTGACTTCTTTTTGGAGATTTGTGTTCAAATTTTAACATGTGTGTGTCTCTGTGTACCTGTGTGTAGATCAGGCATGAAGAAGTACTGGCAGAGACTGGTAAAGTACATCATATCCCTTGGAACTGAAGCTTGAGAGGGTTACAATTCTTCTGATATGGGTGATGGGAACTGAATGCCTGAATCCCACAAGGGCAGTAAGGACTCCTAAGTGCTGAGCCATTTCTAGTGGAGGTCTTCTTCTATAATGTAAACTCAACGAGAGTAGACATATGCTTAAAGGTCCTTCAACAGAACAGTGGTAAAACCCAACCATGTTATGTTGGCAGATGGGTGAGTAAAAGTATTACTCCATCAATGCATGCTTCATCATCTTAAAACTATGTCCCTGTGTACCGTGAGCACAAAATTCATTAACTAGAACATGAGCTCAAAGGAAGCATTGCCATCAAGGGGACCAAATAAATAGGGAAGATGATAATGAAACCCCATTTTATAGGAATAGACATTGAGGCTTTGTAGTGAATGATCAAGTGTATGCAAGAAAATATCAGGACTAGGTTGTCAAAAAAATCTACTCCTTCTCATAAGCAATATGAGCCTCAACACCCTGAGCTGCTTCTAAGAGACCATAGTGCCTGTTCCTGCTGTGCATCCAACAATACTTTCTGCTCTTGGTATAAGCATGCAGCAAAGAACTGAGGATAGTTGAGAGCAGAGTCAATCAAAACAAATGATGACCAAGCCTCCCCATGTCATCAATGCAAAAGTGAGTTAAAATGCAGGTTTGTGAAGTGGCTCTTAGGACTACATTCTGGAATAGTCTAGAAGCCAAGACTAGAAGCATGTGACAGATCTTGCTCTGTGGTTTTCTTGCTCAGCAAGCAGCAGAAGGGGCTTGATAAATGCAGCATACTCTGGATATCTACAGATGGGAGCTTACTGCTTTTTAGAGTGTTACATGTTCTCAACATTGTCAAAGTGATGATTAAGCACCATTAATAATTACCACTGTGTGTTTTTTTCTTGTTATTGCCAAAGTCCCTAAGCCATATGTTGAAGCATATTTTATAAGATAAGCCAGGCAATTATGAATTTTTAAAACAGAGAGGCACTGTGTAAAACCTGACTTAAAGCCCAGGTTTTACCTCCACTAAACTAGATTGAGTTTGGATAAGCAGTAACTGTCTGAAGTATATATATATATATATATATATATATATATATATATATATATACACACATATATATATACACATATATATGTATTATAAAAAGTATACATATATATATATATATATTATAAAAAGTAGTAAGTAAGAATAAATTCAGGACCTCAATTAAAAATCATGAGCTGTGGTTATAAAAAGATAGATACACATCGTGTTTTTATAATTGTTATGTTGTTTTATGTTTTAGTGTATGTTTACTTTCAATAAAGTTCGTAAGTAGATATACCATCATTTATAGAGGAGATTTGCAATCATACAACATGTAACTAATATCCATCTATCATCACAGTTGCCATTTTTTTTCCCATAGGAAGAAACGAAGTCTCAAGGAGTTTAATGCTGTGATATTCATTGGCTCTGCTTAGACCTTTGCTTCCGCTCTGTGTTTAGGGGCTTCCAGCAGCAAATGGTCCATAGTCCATGTGAAGTCTCTCAAGCTGGTTACTCAATGATAGAACATGAGATGCTGCCCACCAAGTAACTGTAATTACAAGAAACCATCGACCAAAAGTTTCTGGGCTCCAAATGGTTTTGACACAGCAGCCTTTAAAAGGAAACCCAGAACACGATTATCTTTACGTCCTTTCAGTCATTCTCCTAAGTAAGCCATGCCTTTAGAAGCACCTAATACAAAGTGACAACTTTTGCTGTTTTCTAAAGGGCCAATGGACGGGCGTAGAAGAGAGTCCATTGTCACCATGGTAATTACTGCACAATACCTGGTGGCCAATGGACAGTCAGGAGGCTCAGGCAGCAGCTGAATCCGGCGTTGTCCTGGCCCGATAAAAAGATTAGAAGCCCTGAAAAGCCACGGAGCAGGATCTCACAGCTCTTTTGCTGGGCACTGAAAGGCCCATTGTGCTGCTACCATAAATTCTGGGTTCCCCGGGCACTTGACAACTGAAGCCAGGGATAATAGAATTCTTGTGTCCAACAAAACACTCCTTGTCCAATGGCAGTCTTATCAGCCGCATTTACAAATGTCTTTCATTGTACCCAAATAATTCCCTATTAGAAAGGCTATTGGGAGCAGAACTAAATAAATATTCACAGCCTTTGTAATATCTTTGAGAAATGAATAAACAAACAGTTTTCTAGTATGAGGTAGGCGCCTGCTCCTCTACGTGTCCACTACAATTTCTTGTCCAAATTATAGTTTCACTTTCTCTGTTTAGCACAGTAACAATTCCAAGCCAGATGATCATTTTCCAAGGAATGTAGATTCCTGATACTATTGCCTTGGACAAGGTATGTTTTGTTGCATGCATTTATTTTTAATCAACATTTCCAAGAAGGCTTGGAGGGGCTTAACTTATCTCATCCCAGCTTCATAAGGAGAAATGATTCAGACTTCAGAGGAGTCCAAGAACTTGCCCAAGATAGACTGGCAAATTAGTACAATGAGAATTCCAATCTAGGGTTCCCTAACTCCAAAGACCCTGCCCTTTTCCTCCATTCTGATAATGCTTGGGTTGCAACTGGGGAGAAGAAGAGGAAGAAGGAGGAGGAGGAGAAGGAGAAGAGGAGAAGAAAAGAAGAGGAGGAGGAAAAGGAGGAGAAGGAGAAGAAAGGAGGAGGAGGAGGAGGAATCCATAATATGTTAGTGTGCTGAGTTTCAGAATGAATACCAAAAAGAGATATACAAAGACTGAACCTATTCCTGTAGTTATACAACCTGAGAACACTACCATATAGTGAAATTAAAACCCTTTGTCTAAGACATATTTAATTTTTACCCCAAAATGCTAAGAATTTTTTTCATAAGCAAAAACTGATAAGTAACATAATCAAGCTTAAGACACTGTACAGTTTATCAATAAGATTAAATGGACAATTACTAAGCACCTCTTATCATTCGTATAGTTTGTTTTACTTTATTTTGCTAATTTGTCTCTGTCATAAATGAAATAACTTGAAAATATGCATATAGAAAAACAGACATCACCAACTAGAAACGCAGATCATGTACATGTGTGCATGAACACACACATACATTGAGTGAGAGAGAGAGAGAAGAGAAAAGAGAAAGAAGAGAGAAAATGCCCTATTAATACATACATATATGCATATACGAAAATGTTAAAATATTCAGGGATTTCTTTTTTAGCAGTTATTTATTTTATGTGCATATATGTGTATACCTACTTATTTGTATATGCACCTTATGTGTGAAGTTGACTAAAGAAGTCAGAAGAAGGCATTAGTTTCCTTGGAGCTACAATTGTAAATGGTTGCAAGATGCCTGATATACAGGAAACCAAACGAGCATCCTCTAGAAAATTAGTAAGTACACATAGGCATTGTGCCACTTCTACAGCTCCATTCATTAGTTTCTTATCAGGTTGGGAGGGTATTTATTCCTGAGTCTGTCTCAGCCTCACCTCCCCACAGTACTTTTTGCATAAGGAAATCTTGTTCTCTGACTTGGTGGCTGACAACCTCTCTGTATTTCTGAAAATGCTGTTTCTTCATCTAAACTCTTGATCACTAGACCTTTATGTAACTTCATCATGCTAACTCAGAGAACTTCAGAATACTCTTAGTACACTATATTGGAGTCTCTTACTACATCCTATGGGTTTTGGCTTTCTTATAGGCAAAAGCACTTTGTTATTGTGGCAGTCAACCCTTCACCACTTTGTAAACAAAGAAGCTGTATGCTATCTGAAGGCTGCAATTCATCTTATATTCATTTTCATTGTCTTGGGTTAGTAGAATTATGTCTTCTTTAAGGCTCACTCACTGTAGTGACAATGACACTAAATAAATAACAGTAGGAAAAAACAGAGAGAGAACAAATGCATTTATATGTATGTATACACATGTGTGTGACAAAATATTTCCCATGTATGTATTTGATGACAGTAATAACTTGTGATTAGTTCCAAGAACTATGATGATGCTCATACTATTCAGCTTTAATAATGAAACATTATACCACGAAGTTTCTCCCCTAACATAAATAAAGTCAGATATAGAGATTATCATTTATCAAAACAAAATTATGGCTATTATAATAAAAAATACCAACACAACAGGCATGTTCTGATTCACATTAAATGCCAGTGTTTTTGCCAATAATGAATTTGGGAAATTATTTCAATGGCTTCACTTGCCAAGTGAGGCATTTCAACTCTGTGGGAATTTAATACATGATCATAGTCATGAATAGGTGGCATGAACTCTCTCAGAAATTTTAGGTATGAGTTATTTAGACTCAGCTTAATGCAAATAAGCTCTTAAAATTGGTAACCTTTATTGATTGCAAATCATTGATGGTGGGCTAAGTACTTGTCTGCATATATGTGTGTGTGTATGCATATATATACAAATATATAAAGTATATACACATACACACATACATACATTTATATGTATGTATGTATATATATATACATACACACACACACACACACACATATATATATATATATATATATATATATATATATTTCTTATAAGATTCTTGTAGTCAAGTTCTGTGCTCCCTCTATTCATATCTTGGAAACTGAGGTACAAAAAGATGTCTGGATTTTCCATCAATCAAATGCCAAAGGCAGAGCCTAGGATTCAGACACAGGTTGTTTCAAGCTATAGCAATTCACTTAATTGCTCACATTAGGACAAGAATTTGGGGAAGTTCTCCATTGATGTCACTTTTTAAATGAGTAAGAACTATATTAGCTTTCCAGGCTGCTGTAATACATAAGTGTGTTGGCACACTGAAACTCACAAATACAGTGACAGTGTCTCTAACATTTGATCAGATATAAGCAACCCCCATAAAATCAAGACACTAAATTATCTGCAAACTCTTGAATAAGGAAGACATCAGTGTTCATCGTCAGAGAGGCATTGTGAAACACTACTCAAACTTCAGTGTTTTAGCCCAAATAGTAACAGCCTGGTACTAGTTCCTCACCAGAAAAAAAGGAGATTGTAGCAGCCATAGCAATATGACCAACTTAAGATACTTCGGTAGGAGTTCCCTTTGGAGATACAATGTTCAGAAAGAAATACAATAATGATACTCAAAGTCAAGTGAGACCATCCTCCATACTGAGAAACTAAATATAGGCTTGCTCAGCAGATAAAACTATTTGCTGTTAAGGTTCATGATCTGTGATCCATTCCAGATCCACATAGTAAAAAGGAAGAACTGACACCCAAAAGTTGTCCTCCAACCTTCACCCCTCTCAAATTAAATAAATAAATAAATAAATAAATAAATAAATAAATAAATGGAAAAAGCAAAAATCTATCTTATTAGTCAACTCTATTAAGATAACATGAGAATAAAAGCTTTGAGACTCCGATTTTCTATAAATTCACAAAGGCAAAAAAAGCTTGCTTGTTTTCTTGTGTATTGTCTATCAGGTTGATAAAGGCTCAAGGAAAACAATCACAAACATCATATAAGCAGGTGAGCTGGTAAGGGGACAGTGAGTTCTTGACCCCATTTTCTCCCTAAAGCACATGTACTTTTGAAGGGCTTCAGTGGGTGAAGGTTTGTCATCTTCTTCAGACACAAATATGAATTTCGGTACTGAAGAGTGATATGAGCCAGAGAAGGAATCCAGAAGGGACCCTGGGTCTTCATTTTACCTCATTAAGCACACTAGATTTATTCAGGATGAGGTAGGGTGGACAGTACTGTGAAATGTTTCAGTTGTGGTCTACTGAACTTTGTCGGTGGAATAGCATACTTCATTGGTATGAATACATTTGCTGCTCCTGAAGGTGCCTGAAAGAGTCACTTGACAATATCAAGAATTATCCTCATAGGAATCAATATCAATATCCTCATAGGAAGCTTTATCTAGGATGATTCCCTCAATATTTACCTCCAATGTACTTGCATGAATGAAAAGGCATCCTCAAAGTTTCACCTGCCATTTTCTTCTTTTATAACTATTGTTTGGTTAAAAGTGGTGCCTAATTTTAAGAATATTGTTAAGAACTGAGAATGAGGAGCAAAAAACAAAACTACAAAACAAAACATGTTCTGCAGTTGTGTAGAGCTATGTCATGTCATCAGACAGGGCTGCAATTACTCTTTTTGTAGGACCTGGCAGGAAAGAAATCCTGCTCACACAGGAGGAGCTTTGCTTAAGTCTGAGGCTGGAAGCTTCTTGAAATCCTTCTGCCACAACAGTCACTCAGTGCTTTATCCAAGAGAGTAAGGCGTTCTCATCATTATGCTTGCATGGATCTGAAGAGAATGTTTAATATATAGATGCTAGAATGATGGATAATTTATATATGAAATTGCACATACATAGCAGGGGTGCTACTCATAATATGATAGCTAATATTTGGGGACACTTATGCCAATTCCTTTATACAGTCAATTATCAAGTTAATTTAACTCTGAATACCATGATAAATATGATAGTAATTGAGTTTCCCCCTGGCTAAAGAAACCCACCAGTGTTTTAACAGGTTATGCTTCTCTAGTGTTTGATGCTAGAGAGTTGAGTTGAGACAACCCCAATATCATAAAGAAGACAAACTCTAAAGGATATTGAACAAGAAAAGGACGAAAGGGAAAGGTGGTAGAGAGTTCTGTTTCAGCTTCCAGGTGACATACAGCACATACAGGTTTTCGATCTTCAGAGTCATAGATAAAATGCTGGCCTCAGAGAAAGCATACAAAACTCCATCATTCAAACAAAATATACTTGTTTCCAGAAATCAGATAACAATGAAAGGACAATGCTGTGGTCATAGTGACCAACTGTCTATAAATTATAGGCAATCAGAGATCTCAATAAGAGATGCAAACAGGTTCTCCTTTGGGACTCTATGACTTGCCAGTTCTGAGACTTGTTACACATTCTCTTAGAATATCAGTCAAACAGATATCGCAAGCCTCACAGAGCTATACTGGGGCAAAAGAGATGAGCTCTGTAAATTATATTCTTGTTTGTAGGACAAAGTCATTGCTTACTAAATATTAATTGATATTATTATAAACTGTTTTTCTGCTACAAAGTCTCTGTAAAAGTAAGCTAGTGCAATGCCTTATTGTATAGGCTCCCAACAAAAAGCAATTTTTGTTGGCATTAGTTAGCAACTAACCAAGGCTTACTGTTACCTTTACTATCTTTGAATTCTGATCTCTGCATAAGGTAGCCTCTTGCCTCAATTTGTAAGACTTCTCTTTTATGACAAAGAGAAGGCTGCCTGGGGCTCAGAATGAATTTAGTTGTATAGCTTTTTAGTTATAGCTAGTGACTTGGTTACCTCATTTTTTTTTTTTTTTTTATGACAGGAGTTGCTAGTTTCCCACAAATGAGAGCAATACAGTTTTCTTCAAAGATACTTAAGGAGTATTGAATAAATAACAAAGGAGACAGAATGATTGCAGAATTGGGGAAAATTGGTCAATCTATCACTCAGTGTTTATTTGTAAGGGGTTAGAAACAGATATGGAGGGAGGGTATATGAGAAGAAACTGCAGTTATCTCAGTGACCAGAGATTCTGCATCTTGCATCTCCACATTTCTGTATCTTGGCCTCATTAGCATCACAGGCCACGAGATGTCTAAAGGGACCACTGGGAAGAATGGCAGTTCTCTTCCAAGGACAGAAAGAAAAAGAATTATAGGCACAGACAACGTCAGTCCTGACCTAGTGACAAGGGAGAGAGCAAAGTCTAAGAACTGCACAAAACTAGGTCTCCATAAATAAGAAACTAGGTTGGACATTACAGAGCTCAGAATTTACCCTATGCTTAATTTTTCCCCTTAAAATTCACATCACACATTTATACATTCTCTGTTTTATCCCAAAGAGACTTTAAGTCTACCTACAAAGACACATTCGGCACCAAAAATGGTTGTGTCCTATATAATATAATACTATAAAGGTAGAAATGACAGCATTAAGTAATTTGGACTAAGGTTTTAATGCAACACTTGTTCTTAGCAAAAGCCATGCAGTTTCAAGAGCTATGTCACTCAATAGGACAGAGACATACAACCAGGTCCAGCTTGATTATAGCCATCCTTGGTGTTGATGTCACTGTTTTATTTATCCCATTTCTTTTCAAGTAGATAGTCATGAAAACAACTATCATCCTCAAAAGCAAAATTAAGGGGCATCACATATTATTGGCAGGTGAGGACCTGGAGTTGATTTCAGGTGAGGGGAGATAAGAAGGATACTGAATAACCTTCTGCTGCCATAAAACAGAGAGACAAAACCCATCCTCACATAAATACTGCATGCTTACATGAGCTAGAGAGCTGCATATACCACTCAGAATTTCAAAGCACCAATGTCTCCTACTGCATATGTCCTATTTTAAGTCTCCTATTTTGTATGCCCTGCTTTGTGTGAAATGTCACACCTTAATAGATTGTCTATTTGAAATGATTGTCCTTATTTGAAAGTAGGGATAACAAAGGTACACAGGGTGATTTATTCCAGGCACATAGCCTATAGGAACGCACAACCAGGGAATCTTCCTTCAGGGCTCCTGTTCCTGACAATTGGTATATAACCACTCTGATGGAGACTACCTAAGTGAGCCTGGGCCTGACTCTTCCAGGAACCCACTGATGTCCTAGATTTGCTGTCTTGTTTCACCATGCTTCCTTCATTACTGCATAAAACAGAACACATTCTTTTCTTCCTGAAATCTTAATTTTTAAGACCCTGACTCAATACCATCTTCTGATAGTCTACTCTCAGAAGTTATGAGGACACACACAAGTACACATGCACATGCCACCCATAAGACATCATATATGTGGACCATTCATCCTGTCCATAAGCATATGTTGAGCATTTACTAGGTGCCAGACACTGATCAGTTCACCAGGGAATCAAAGAAGATTAGTCTTCCTCTAAAACCTTCCTCAAACATGCAAACAGACAAGAATTAGAATGTGATCAAGGATACAGAGAACATTTTGAAAGCTTTTAGAAACAGAGCGGCTTGTGATTTCTTTTCTAGGACCCATTTGCTCTAGGATACAGATGCCAGCAAGCAGCTGATATTCAATGACTATGTTACGGTGAGAGGCTCCTCTGTCCACAGAGAAACTGTTCTCAGCCAACAAGACCTTTTGTCCTTGAATATGCACTTAGGAAACCTCTTCCTAACCATTTGCAAACCACCTCATCCCTCTGGAGTTATGAAGGTTAGAGGCTCTGAACTCAGCATTACTTATTGCTCCTGAAACATACTCTGTTTAACTTTCTCCATTTGCTGTAAACTACATATAGGGAGATCCAGACTTTAGGCTCGAGAGACATGATAAATCTAAAAGCCAAATGGCAACTTGGTGATATAATCCCGTGATTTTAAAATGGATCCTGGAAAGGCCTGAGTAATTCCAAAATTCCTCAAAGGCTAAAGTCAGAGCAATGGTGGGATAGAGACAGCTGGGGGTCTCACTCCTTTCTCCTGTTTAATCAGTACAAGCTTTCTCCATTGTGGCTTTTAGATGTTAGCAATTTTTGGGTTAACAACTTTTTCTTCATTATCATAAACTTGTTTGACTTTCACTTCTAGCCAGGCTTTCATTTCTGTGTAACTCGGCATGCTGTGTCATGGCTTGGCTCTCATTGGCAACCATGTCAATCTACAGTACATTGTGTTCAGGCTCCATGTTGCTTGCCTTTGTTTGATGTGGTTTTATAAAATCTTTGGTTGAACAGCCATTTATAATTGTTGAGCATAATAGAATTCTCTATATTCGTGTGGGTGGGTGGAGGTGGGGCAGTGGTCAATACACATGCCACTATATTCCTGGTGTATGTCCAGATGAGAGAACAACTTTTGGGAGTCAGCTCTTCCCTTCCATCACCCGGGGCCTGGGATCACACAACAAACACATTAGGAAGCCAGCATCTTTGCTTGCTAAATCATCTCACTTGCCCTGCATATTAGACTCTGATAAGGAGGATGTAGAAAGCACACATATCTAGGTCATCTGGACTTTGGTCTCAAATAAGTTCTTCAAGATAAAAAGAGAGCTACTGCAAAAAAAAAAAAAAAAATGACTAAAGAAAAGGCAAGGCGAAATGGTGACAGGATGGGATCTGTGAGACTGTCTATTTTTAGATGACTAAGAAGACTCTTCAGCATCCAGCCAAACTATGATGCAAACTTAGTTAATAAAAGTTTCTCCATCCTCCCTTAGAAGCGGCTCATTACCACATCCTCTCTTCAGACTCATAGCCTAAAACCCTGTCACCTCATTAAAGGACTAAGCCTTAAAGATTTGACCTGGAAGAAAGCAAATGCATTTAATGTAAATTAGTGATCTGCCTTCCCGTTTGTTTATGGGGAAGAGACTTTGAAGACAAGGTTATTTTCTTTAACAGTTTAATTCTGCACTGAATGTATTTTTTTTCTGGCACCCAGCTGAAGCGCTACTCATTTTCAGGAACAAGGGAAATGCTTCTAGCAACCATGGAAGCTCTTTGCATGCAAAGCCATCTTAATTATTTGAATTATAAAACACTTCTAGATTTTTGTCCCTATGCATGATTCAAGGACTTCTTTTTTTTATTAGGGAAATAAAACATCAAAGTTCTTGCAGTCTGACTCTGAATGAAGTAACTGATGGGATGTTAAGCACTTCATAAACAAAGTGATTCTTTAGTAGTCCCATCCTATTGCACCCAGATTGCTAAAAAGGATTAGACTCTTATTTCCACACAATATCACAAGTGCTTTGTTGTACTAAAGGGCGCCCACATATTGCATGAAACAGCAAGCCTTTCCAACCTTGGCAATTTCAGGAATTGAAAGTCAAATGGAAAATACAGTAGGCTATTTTTGCAGAGTTTACTATGAAATAACAGACTCTACACAAATGACATTGATATAAAGTTATTCCTAAGTTTTATACCAAAAGGAAAAGATATTTTCTGAATCTCCATGGATAAAATATGGCAAGATTTTCTTTCTTCTTCCTCAATACTAAAGTTGCTATCTGTCTTAGAAATTGGTGCATAACGTTGTAAGCTACGTGATCTCAACCTCATTGTGTAACACGACATATTTCTTCGGTAAGGTGGATCCCTGAACTGGCCTCAGCCAAAGTGAACTAGGTTGCTGAGGCCTAACCCCTTCTATTGCTTTCTCCACCAGCCAGGAAGAAGCATACCACCTACAGCTGCCAAAAGAACAAGCCAATTTATTCCAGAATAGAAACCGGAAAATAGTTTACAACACTAAATGCCTGAATCATCGAAGTGTCAAATTAAATATTGATAGCATCAATTTGAGTCTAAAATACTCCTTGGTGTTTGGAGAATCCAGGAAGGAAGGTCAGCAAGTACCAGACTGATGCCGAGCTTGAGAAGAACACTCCTGGAAGCTCCATCACTCCATCTAAGACATCCATTCATCTAACTGACTGCTTTTGGTATAGCATGTGAGGCTGTACTAAGATTGTGGGACACACTGATGGATGATCCTGAACCCTCCCCCCCCCCACACACACACACAAAGGACTGAGGTTCATATTATACATGCCAAGGCAGACCTGGTTTGCAGGTCCTCCCAGCATTCCTCAGCCCCTACTTGGCATACCCTCCCCCATCCCTAAACTTTCCAGCTCAGAGACTGCCCTTCCCCCAGAAGTCCTATATAATCCAGACATTTTGCTAGCACTCTCTCTCTTTCTCTCTCCCACTCTCTCTCCTCCTCTTCGTTCTTCTTCTTTTCTCTCTATGCACATGCCCTTTCTCTATTTCTCTTCAGCCACACTGCCCATGGTGACTCTCCTGGAGCCAGTGAATTCAGCCACCCAAGAGCAGCTTCCCTATAAACCTGCCTTTAATATAATCTAATCTGGCTTAAATTGGCTCATTTCACAGGTGACGGAGAGATAACCTATCACTAATGACATGGTGCTGTACCTAATTTAAGCTGTTTTCTGCATTGGAAACAGCAGCATTGGACAGCATTGCCAAATGAAATATAAGAGATCTGCCTAGTCTCAGAATAAACTAGGCAATAAACTGTAACCCACCCAACCAGCCTATAAACTGAGGCGACTGAGTTAAACAGATAACCACAAGCAAAATGTAGCCCACATTTCTCTCATCTTTAACAATTAGTAACTGAGTAAGATGAATGTCTTTGAAAACTCAAGGCTCTATTATTCTATGTAGCAACAGACTCTTTTTTGCCCAAGATACTAAGACTAAACCAGAAGCCATGGAACGTGGGAAGAACTGGAGCCATATCCACTATACTTAAAAGCAAACAGCTGTGTAGAGCCATAGAGACAAGGAGTGTGTGAGTGACTAAGAGCTAAGGGACATGTCCCAAAATCCAATCTTCCATTGAAACTGCTGCCTCTGCTTTCTCATAAAATGTGCTGCTTTGTCAGGGGTCTGGGGTGGGGGTGGACAGAATGGGGAGAGACACTCAACTCAGCTAAGTAAACCTTAGCTTCCTCATGTGACTCTTCTTCTGTATGACCCACCTAACTTACGCAGTTGCTTAGAACATTATGAAAGATGCATAGTCTACAATAACATAAAACTGAAAATACCCTAAATACAGAGTGGCTTTGATGAGAAACACCTGCTGAGGCTGCTGTTCACTTTCCTTTTCCCAGTTCTTGCTATAGGTCAGGTGTATAGGAGAGGCATTGAAAATAAATGCTAATTTTGATGAAGTCATACTGATTAGGACCTTTGATTGGCAATTAGATATATATGATTAACTTAATATGGAAAAAAGATAATTTGTTTGTTGCTTTATCCAGTTTGGAGAGTGATTTTTCACAGTGCATTGAAAAACATGATGACAAAGGGGCCCAGGTACTGGGATATGCCGAACAAACCAACCTCACATTTTCCTGGTGAGCTTAGCACAAACAAAAGCCAAATAGGTGTATCACACACAGTTCAGTAGTGCTGAGAAGGGGACCAACTGGAGCCTCCTGCAGTCCTCTGTAAGTGTCCCAACTGAAATATCCATTCATTAAAGAGACGATCTAAAAGATCTTTTGAGAATCTGCCTGGTACCCTTTGGCAGAAGACTGGCAAACAGAGTTGAAATCAAGGGATGGAGTCTGGGTCAGGGACTGAGAGAATAGATGCTCAAGGGACAGTGCTCTCTGTGGGAAACACAAGGGCAGACTCAGAAAGCAGATAGTTTGCTAATTCTTCTGCAAGGAGACACAGCCCTGTTTCCCGAAAGCAGATCCCCAACACAGCAATGCAAAATGCCAGCTTCATTAGGGAGCTGAATCCCCTCCCCCACTTGTGTGAGTACACACATATTCTTCCACACTCACACCAGACATACACACACACACCTACACACAATCAAGGGAGATAACAGGAAACTAAAATGACAAAGCCCACTCTGAGCCCCGTGGAACAAAACATTAAGATCCATTCCTTTGTGCTGAGCAAGGAGTTACATAGTAGCTCCCTGTAACTAGGTCAGACACCAATTGGTAGTCAACTCCACAGGCCCAGAAAGATTTAATGAGGAGGCAACCAAACACAGAAGGTGGAAACAGTGTCCCAAGCACGTGTGTCCCCAGACTTTGCAATCTGGCAGTAGCACCCAGACCATACTATCTCGCTCACAGAGAGACCAGCACAAACTTTCTGAAGTTCCTAAGACACAGATCCTTGGTTCTGGCCAAACCAGATATAGTGACCAGCGTGGAATAAAAGCAAACTGAATCAAATAGCAATCATAACCCAAGGAGAAAGGACAGAAATAGTGAAATGGTGCTGAGCCGGCAGCTGCAACGATACAAGCAAGACATAAATAAAATCATGATGCCAAACTAAGGCTTACAAAAGCTGGTCCCATGTGCCAGGAGCTACAAGTCACTGTTCCATATCTGGCCTGCCTGTGCTAAGCAGGGTGACTAGCACCTGGGCATTGACTGGCAGATGGAGAGGCCAGACCTGATAAATCCAGTGCCTACTCACTCTGCCGTCACAAGGTCACAAGCAGCAGTTGGCCACTTACAGTCATCCTTGAGGATCAGGATCCAGCTATGGTGATGAGAGTCCCAAAAGCTTTCTTCTCAGTGATCTTACATGTGGAAACCAAGGGCCATAGGACTGTGGGAGGGCTCAACCCAGCTTTGTTCTGCATAGCAGCCTCCCAGAATGGCTGTAAGAGGCAGTCCTAGCCCCTGGCACTGCTAGCAGGCCTGTGAATGAACCACTGTGTGAGACACACACCCACTGCTAATGAGTCCCACGCAGACACAAGCCAGAGAGGCCAGCGCAGTAGCTGCTACAGAAGAGGCAGAGGAGAAGCAAACACTAGTGCAGAGGCATGTGGGGCCCACCTGGCACACAAGATGTCAGTCCACAGAGGCTGCAGGACCTCAGCAGTCAGAAATGAAAATAACTCTATTCCTCGTACGAAAGAACAACCCCCACCCCATCCGTCTCTGGCTCAGTTATCAGGAAAGTGGCCATCACAATTACAGAGTTCCCATTAACCTTTTGTGATCCTTTTGTGATTTTGAAGAACATTTTGGCTAACAAATATCAGAAAGCAATATTCAGAATAACAAGGGACTTAGCAACATAGTACTCCAAGACAGAAAGAAAGAAAAGCGGTAAGTTTGCTTTATAATTTTGAATAGGATTAAACTTATCTGACATAATTCTGTGGTAGACCATAGATCATCATGGACTGAAGGGTGGGAGAATGGACCTTGTAGTAAACTGCAGGTATTTGGATCCCTCTAAGGTTTACTAACTCACTAGGTAACTCTCGAGAGTCTCCACCTCCTGATCCAGGTTACAGAGATTAACAAGTGCTCTGTCACTTAGACTGTCCTGAGATATTGACTGTGTTGACTGATGAGGTGTCCTCAGGTGAAGCTCCAGGATGCTTACCACCTCCAGTTATCTGTCCCATCCTCAGTGTGACTTCTGCCAGAGAAGATGAGCTGACCTTGACTTAAAATGCAGATTATAACCGGGCAGTAGTGGCATACACCTTTAATCCCAGCACTCGGGAGGCAGAGGCAGGCAGATTTCTAAGTTCAAGGCCAGCGTGTTCTATAGAGTGAGTTCCAGGACAGCCAGGGCTATACAGAGAAACCCTGTCTCAAAAAACAAAAAACAAAAAACAAACAAAACAAACAAAAAAAATGCAGCTTATCACACTAAGTTCTTGAGGTCTCACCCTCTGTTGTTTGCTTGTTTGAAATCTCAACAATGGATAGATCCGCAGCCTAAAATGAGAGAGACTCTACAGTTCACTGGCTGAAAATTAAGAGGATTTCAAGAAAGCAAGAAATGCAGTATCCAACAACTGGAGCTTCTTTTGCCTTCTCCAAACAGGATTCAGAAGGGGAAAGAGGTGAGGTGTCTATGAGCCCGTGTGTGTGTGTGTGTGTGTGTGTGTGTGTGTGTGTGTCTACTAAATATATGTGAGCAGACTGTTCATATATTGTTTATGATGATGACTGTACTCTGTAGACCTCTCTTATTATGTACCCTCTCAGGCTACTGATGACTCAATAATTCATTCCATCCCATACTAGCGTGGCCCTGAGTTTGACATTCCTCTGCTGAGAGCTGCTTCTGTGACTTTGTTGTGCAGTTCACCTGGAGGCTTGATTAAACCAATTCTACTTTATGGTGTCTAGGCAGGGATCAGAGGTCCTGCGTGTTTGGTAACTCCCCAGGAGACAGTAAGCAAGCTGTTGGTCCACGAACAGTATTCTAAGAAAGCAGAAGCTTGCAGGAAGCTGATACTGGGATGCTGCGAGGAAGTTTACATTGGAGCTTCATTTTGATGTCTCTTTGATGTCAGGGCTGTTTCCTGACAAGGTGCAGACTCTTTCATCATTAATAGAACCACTGAGGTTAAAGCTGTGCCTAGGAACGTGGACCCAGAGGTGGGAACATTCGCTGTTTTGTCTTGTTCTAAATCAAACAAATAGGATAAAGTAAATACCCACGGATTCCGGGCAACTGCCCTTCGGGGAGTCCACTTAACTTTCTTTTTCCCTTCTTTCTTTGCCTGGCTGCACAATCAGAGGTAGGAAAGCCACCGAGGAAGTGCTGAGCATCAGTTCACATTGCCAGATCGGGGAGTATCTAAAGGAAGGAGTGGCTGACGTGAGAAATAAAGCAAGCCTTCATTCCATACTCACGGTTTAATGTCGTTCCCTGCCTTTCCGTAAAACTCTAAGGAAGAACAAGCATTGGAAACAGATGAGGTTTACCACTCCCTTGCTGCACAATATCTAACAAGTGGATAAGCTTCTCTAAAACTTAGTGATTTTTTTCCCCTCAAGTCTAGACTGCTATTCCCAATAATGTTTACATTATAAAATTACTGCTGTTAAATAGTGCATGTATAAGATAGGACATTACTTCTCTTAAAGCTGCTGCAAAGGCACCCAGGAGTTGCACTCTGTCACACCCAGGGGACCAGCGCAGAGTCCAACTGCTTTCTCAGATTGTGAGCTTAGCATGGGAGGGAACGACAGAAGCAGAAAGATGAAAGATGAATATAAGAGAAAAGAAAAAAAGAGCCAAAAAAAGCCAATGAAATGACTTTCACAAAAATGAAGTTTTAATGATACTTCCTAAGCATTGTACAGAATACTCTAAACATTATCAAAACAGGGTAACATTAAATAATTTCCCATTCTAAGGTAGAAGAAATGGTTAATATTTTTTATTAAAATCCATTTACCTGAAAATATCCTCTGAAGGGAAGGAAGCATTTCCTACCACACACATGCACACACATATTGCCTCTCTCCCTCCTGGAATCCTCCTCTTTCTAGCCCCTAGCTGAATCCTACACACAGTAAATCAGATCTATTACGATCTGAACTGGCTGACTTCCTAAAAAAACGAAAAAATCCCTGTAGTTGCTAAGGTGTCCCCATTTTCTAGTGACCTTCACCATCCTGGATGGCTGGCCAGAGTTGGGGGGAGGGGGGACTGGCAGTGTACCTTCCTTTATTCTTCCCAACTCAGAAGGACAGAGCATCAGTCAATATTTTTCTTTTCAGAAAGGGCCATAGAAACTCTTAAGGAGGGTTAGAGGACCCAACATGTGACAGTGGCTTTTTGACGGGCCCTGTACTAAATCTCTTTCCACCCATTTTGTGGCATGAGGGGGCCTACTTATAAGACCATCTGTGTCCCTGCCCATGCAATCAAGCCCTCAGCCTTCACTCAAGTATTGTTACAAACAGTCCTCTTCTTGATGCTTTTGCTCAAGGCTGTGGGCCACTGCAAAGACCCCTTCTTTCATTAGGGATTTCTCTGTCTAAACAGGATTTATGGTGATCCCTTGGCAAGGATCTGTGAATCACTGGCTTTCACAGGACAGCCAAAAGAGTGTTTCAGGAGAACCTACCTCTGACAGGCAATACAACTCTGAAGATTTATCTCCTTGGATGAATCAGGCATTGCCTGATGCTTCCAGGAGGCTGCAGCACCCAGCCTGGGCAATAAACACACAAGACAGTGTCAGGGCCAACAGCATACATGGCAGACCCCAGGGAGTTGACTACCTTTTCTGAACAATCACCTAATAGACAGAAATAATGGTTTTCTATTGGGTCTGTCATGCATGCTAAATTGGATACAAGAAATCTTGATTTTGGGGATGTGGCTTGATACAGGAGACTGGTCATTTTTGACAAAGGATGCAAAGCATGAAATAGCAACAATGACAAACAAGAATTACCTTTACAGAGGAGCAGAAGCTATAAATGGTTAGCTGCAGGCTGAAACAGATCCCTACACATCTATGTCCCAAGAGTTTGCCTGCCAAGTATTAATAAACCCCTTCAAAGTGTAGTATTTGCATTTCAGTATGAGAAGCACAATTCCTACCTCCCTTCCAGAGCACTTGCTAAACCCAGGTTTCATTTATACAAATTCCAGAAAATCTTCTCCTCTTACAAACTCCTCTTCAAGTTCCTTCATCCCCACTTAAAAAGCATGGCTTCCTTCGATTTTTCTTTTCTGATTCTCACAGATGCTGACAAACCAGAAATAAAGTCTTCCTTCACTAGCTCTCTGAGAGACAACTCTAGTTAGCATAACCTCACAGCCCAGTCTGGAAAAACGGACTAGAGAAACAACCAGATGAGGGAATCACACCTCCCTGCATAGGGCTCATTCTGGGGTATATAAAATGTCTAATCCTACAAACACCTGGAAAGAGAGGCCTGGTCTAAGGAACCCAAGACAGTTGGACCCCAAAAGCCGTGTAGGATGTGTCTGGCAGTGAGTAGAGCTGAGATTGGCCAGGGCGTATGTCCTATATACACTTTCCATTCCGCGGAGCTATCTTAAGGAAAGGGAAGACGTAGGAAGCTGGTTCTCATCCTTCTGCAAATACTTAAAGCAAAGGTCAGGAAATAGCAAAGCTACCAGCACATCTAAGCTCTGCTTCTACCATCCCAACATATGAACACCTGACAATCACTCGATCTCCCTAAATGTCAGGCTTCTTATCTTAGGGGAAAAAATGGTATGGGCATCTTTCTAGATGATTACACATGGATAAAATGAGATAATCGAACAGAGAGCAGGACTTGTAGAAACTCATAACATGTGTAGCTTCCTGTCTTAACTGCGGAAGAAAACCAGTATAAGGTACATGTGGAATTCTAACATAAAGAGAATAAATAAACCGATGGAAATAATATTGCCTCATCTAAGTACAAGGGAAAGACTCTGATGAACAACAAACACAGTGGCAGCTGAGAAAAAGAAAAGAAATAAAAAGAAAATTAACACGTGTGATATATCACTCAGATGATAGCCAAACATGTTTGTCATAGTCAAGAAAGTGAAAATTTGAATTATGAGATTTTGTAAAAGGAACCCTATATATGGGATTTATATCCTGTACATATTATATAAAGGAAGAAATCTTTTAAAATAAAATATTAATTTATTACACATTTAGAGGACTCAGCAACAAGAAATTTCACAACTATTTGAGGCAGTCTGTAACACGTTGTAGATTGTACTGCGCTGTTCATCTACAAGGCACTAGTGTCTTCTTTGCCTCTCCTCTTAATGATGAACCACGCCCTCCTCTTGGTCAGCCACTGACACATCTGTATGCTATCTGGGTGGCTAAGACCCACACAGATGTGGAAATACTGATGAGTACTTTGCATTTTGGAAGCAGAAGATAGGCCCCTGGGTTGTTCCTTCTCCTTGGGCAACGATCATCTTCTCTAGGATCCTCTCACCCGCACCCCATGGCATTCATTAACTTAGAAACACAACTCTAAAATTATTTCTTAATTCTGCTGGAGATTTCTATATTCTGACAATATAGAAATATCCAATAATTCTCTCTGATGCTGAGGGTAAAATATAAAGAATTTTGTGATTGTGTTTGTTCATAAGACTTTACAGTTGTTCTCATGTTTCTATTTCCATGTAGAGTAAAATAATTTACAAATACTAGTACATAATCACGTATTAATTGACTGGGCTCAGGACCTATCTGTCACATTCTATTTAAGGTATAATACGTATGTTCCTAGTGGCACCAAGCATATTTCCTATACCAGTGATGGCAACAACAAAGAAGAGACTTGGTGGCTTACCATTCCACTGTAGACTAGAGAGTCTTTTGCTTTAAAATACAGAGCAACTCTTTCCCCCATTCTATGATACTGAGTTTTCTTCAGGAATTTCCAGAAATGTGATAGAATCCAACACACTCTATAAAGCATCATCATCTTGCCAATCAACTTCACACTTAAAATTCCTGAGGCAGGGTGAAAATAAAGATTCCCGGTATAGGCTCCCGGAACCAGGAGCCAAGACTGATTCTGGATCCTCAGTAAACAAGAAAGAAAAAAAGAAAGAAGGCTGGGAAGCAGAGCTAATGCTTCCAAGAGAACTTGCAGCAGAGACTAAACGACAGCCCAGGACTGCTAGTTGCCTAATGTTCAGCAAGGTAGAGCCCAGCTGCTTTTGCCTTCTAGCACAACAGTGTCAAAATGTACTTCAGTTTGGATGAGAGGGGCCATGATCCCCGCCTAATATGCATGTGTTGATTCCAACATTAAGGCTGAGTAGCCTGAGTCTGAGCGAAAATTAGCCAAGTCAACTCATGAATTTTGACAAAACCTTTTAAGGGATGAGAGGCTACAAAATCCATTCAGGAAACAATTAGTAATCAGCTGCATATCAGGCACCGGAATACAAAAAAAAAATAAAAAAAAAAGCAGTAATAGATCTCTATCGGCATGATATTTAGGATGGAAATGTGATTCCTGACAAATTGCAGGTAGAAGGGAATACATTCCAGGGCTTAGTTGTTCAGGGTGTCTCCTCAGCACAACCATTTTATCAAGGAAAGGTTTCTAGAGCAGAGAAAAGCTCATGAGCGTGAGAAAATAATATTTTAAGCTTTTTATTTCTTTAGAACATAATTTGCTTTGGATTTTTCTGAGTAGACTGAGTAGAAACATCTTTGATTTTGATGTTGTCGCCCTCTCTCTCCTCTCTCTCTCTCTCTCTCTCTCTCTCTCTCTCTCTGTGTGTGTGTGTGTGTGTGTGTGTGTGTGTTTGTCTTGAACACACCAGACAAGCATGATTGCACTGAATAAGCTACACTTCAGGCCCTTATCTGGATTTTTAAAGATGATATTAGCATTTTTATGAACTCTATTCCTTTGATTTTTGTTATCATTTGCTTTGCCTATACACATCTGCACATGTGTGCCTGTGTAAGTATATGCCTGAATATGTGTTCCCTAACACACAGTCTGTAGTAAGTCTTCAAAGAATTTTTGATTACATATTTTTCTCCTTAAACCCCTTAGCTTGGTTAGAAAAAAAAGCATGTTTCACAGCCTGGTGCATATTTGCCTTCCTTGACTTGATTGAGACCTAGACCTTGCCCTCAATCACAGCCTATAAACTTGGTTCCTTGAGTTCATGCTGATACCATTTGCAAAGCCTAGTTTCTGGAAGGCCTTGAATCCATCATCCTCCTTGTCTATTGGAAAATCGTGTATGAATTCGTAACACCCACCCATTTCTTTTCCCTAACTATTTCTGTTTCTTTGTGAGGAATTCATAGATTGAGTTCTTGAAAACCTCTCTTTCTTCAGTTTACAACTCTCTTCACACATGGTGTTATTTGTGTCAACAGAACTCTCAGGTTATGTTTATCCACATTGTTATTATTATACATTAATGCATACTCAGCGTCAACATTTTAGAAAATAAAATGAATACATGAGAAAACAAACATTTCATTCCACTACTTTTCTTTTCTATTTTTTAAACACAATTGGGAATTTTTTTCTCTTTCTATTGCACCTGACTGAATATGGGCACTGGGCATTTTTATGCACCAGTATTCAACAGGCTTTGGGAGCCCTGCTACTAATGGTTATATAAAAGCCTGCCAGGATGTACAAGCTATAAAACCAATCAATTCTCTACTATTGGGCTATGGATAGTTTTTAAAGTTTGCTATTATGAGTAACAATGCAGCAAATGCTTTGTATATTAATCTCTGTCTTCACTTCTGCTCATTCTTTTAGAACAGATGTTAAGAAGAGAAATTGCTGGGTCAAGAGATGTGGCATTTAAAAATTCTGCATACACACTGAAGAGTATCTCCCAGAAATGATGTTTTAATTATTGTACCTCCAGCAGTATAATGAAATGTATTTCATAATCACTTTCTCAAGGAAGTAATAGAAACAGAAGAAGAAAAAGAGGATGATGAGGTGGAGGAGTTGGAGGGAGGGAACACTAAAGAATGAATGGACTGGGGAGCACATGAAGAGTGGAGGGAGAAGCATAAAAAATGTTGGGGAGAGAAGGGAAAGAAGGAAAGAATATTCTAATTTTAAATGAACGCAATTCAGTACACGAAAGGAAAGAGGATAAATCACAATGTTCAAGTACTCGTTGTTTGATTAGTATCACGACAGGATATTGTATATATGTTTATTTAGAATGTCTTTAGTATTTTGATACATCTCTTTAATAGTTAACTATATGTTTCTTAGATTGGTACAAAAAGCTAATGCTAGGCCCCAGACAAGGCAGTCAGTGCAAGAGCAGCCAAGTGCTGAGCTACACAGAGTAAGTTGGTGATATTTGACACCCATGTTTATGTAATAGTGTCCATCCAAATGCTAGATTACTTTAGCTGCCTGTGAAACAGTATTACCAGCTGTCCATAGCAAAACTTCCAACAACACAAAGAATGTGCATGGACTATTTTATATATATATATATATATATATATATATATATATATATATATATATATATATATAGTCTTGGCCAAACAATAAAGACATCATGTCACTCAAAAGCTTTTCCTCTGGTTATATTCTAAAATAAAGCTTTCAAGTAACCATACAGTATGACATATGGATGTGTACTGTAATCAATCTGTGCCGTAAATATAGGAGGGATTTATGATACCAGCAGAGAATACCGTGAAGTAAACACCATGTAGAATCTACATAAGGTGCTGGAGTAAAGAGGAGTCTGTGAGGATGACTGATTCTCTTCTTCCCAATGCTGCTCCAGGATCTCCACTTCATGTCAGTCAAGGGACATCCAACACATACTCTAACTTTCACACCTGAGTAAAGTCCCACCCAGAGGCTATAGTCAGGAGATCTATCTCCAACCCAGGAATGAACCGCAGAGCCCCTTGCTCACCTACATCTTTTCTGGATATTTGATTTCAGGTTCATAATATGTTAAATTTTCACCTGTAGCAATGTGAAACTTGATTAAATATGGAGCTCAGCTCAGGTCATTCATCCCTAGGTGCTAAACAGGAAGCTGGAAGGTATGGGTAAACCAGTAAGCTCCACAATACAGGAGTAGGAGCTGCTAATTCGAATAAGTACCATGTGATATTTGAGCATGGCCGGGGAGTAAGGAGAACACACCTCAAACTAATTGCAGAAAACATTTCCTTTGAAGATGTTAATCCTAGTAGTCACTATCCCCATCTTTGTCAAGTGAACATACTTTTCTCAGATTTGAAGGAAGAACCTTCATCAGTGGAACAGGGATCAGTATATCTGCCATGCTCTGCCTTCTCCCTCCCACACACATGGAGTCAGCCACTCCTATACTCATCAGGCTCAGCATGCCATTACCATGGTCAGCAACATAATGTACATCCATTCTCTTCCTTCATACCAACTCGTGAATAACATCAAGGTTGTCTCTCACTATTCTTTGTATCCACACTACCTAAATTGGAAGTATCAGTGTTATGTCTTAGAAACATCATGGCCTCTGTAGTAAAGCAAATTTGAACTCAAAAATAAACTCTGAAAAGCCGGTTCTAGGTACTTCAAGTGAGATACACCAGTGTTCTGTGTCTTTCTCGAGAGTGCTTTTTGAGTTCCTCTTACGTTTTAAGAACTCTTATCTTTTCTATTCAAACCAGCCTTATTAGTAAATCTTAGTTGACAGACCACTTGTACTGACAAAAATACTCTGATGAATGAGTGACAAAAGGGGGATTAAATTGGAAAGAAACATCTTCTACAATTATCTCCTTACAAAGGCTCAAAATGCAGGCATATCTGGTGGCTACATAACAACAGGAAGAATTACCATTATCCTGTGCTGTTGTAGCAATGTCCCCAAAATCACGTAGTAAATAATCTTATCAATGAACAAATAAATGAATATAAATTAAGACTCGGTTCTGGGATCCAATTTTCAGAAAGTTAAGAGGACAAGAGGGACATCTACAACAACTGTTCTTAAGTGGAACTAATTTTTTGGTTCCTCTTAAATTTTGTAGTGTTTAGAGGTGTTTTTGATTGTTGTAGCTAGGAAGAAATACATACTGAAGTCAAATGGATAGAGACTGGAGAGGATAGTAACATAATGTACAAGAGGGTAGCCCCTCATGGTATAGAGCTGCCCTACTCAAATTGCCAATACTGCTGAGAGTGAAAAACCTTGGTTGTATGATAAAGAATAATGGTTTGATTTTTTGTTTTTTTTTTTTCAATGAGAGAGGTAGCAAGGACACTTGTAGTTTTAATTAACTTGCAAAGATCTACATGGATATGAAAATGAGAAATCTGAACTATAATATCTGGAAATGCACTCAGGGACAATGGAGGGCTGGTCACTGCATAAATAAAGAGAGAAAGCACCTTTGTGCAGATAGAAGGTACCAGAGAGTGATCTGGATTGTCTGGCATGGTGATAGTGGCTTGAGCATGTTTTTGTGGTAGTAAAGAACTGTCTCAAGTACTTTCCATATTCATATCTAACAAAAAGATATAAGAGCCACTCGTTGTTGTCACCTTTGCATACCTGGAAGGGGATCTCTCATTGGAAGAATCACTTCCATCATGCTGGCCTTTGTGGAATGTAGGAATTTTCTTGATTGCTAAATAATGTGGGAGGAACCAGCCCACTGTGGGTGATACCATCCCTAGGCATGTAGGTCTGGGATATATAGAAAGGAAGCTAACCACGAGTGAAAAACAATCCCTGTAATCAGCAATGCTACATGATCTCTACTTCAACTCCAGCCTCCAGGGACCTGCCTTGAGCTTCTGTCTTGGCTTCTCTAAATGACGGTCTTTAACCTTTTTCCTTCTCAAGTTGCTTTTGGCCATGGTGTTTGTCGCTGCAACAGAAGAAGCTTAAAATGCTATTACATTAAAAAAAATTATAGTTAAAATTCTACAAAACAAAAAGCTTTCCCCTCTCACTGTGGCTAAAACAATTAATTAATATATAGATGCAGAATTGCAAATTCATCGTTAAGGATTCATAAACCTCATCCCTGAAGTCAGAGATCTGGAGCACTTTCCATTCCACCTTTATAAATTCAGTTTATCTACTCTGTAAGTAAGCTAAGTGGCCAAAATCTCTGCATGGGGCTGTTGGGGGATAAAACCTGTCCTCGTCCATAGAAGTGCCTATTCTGATGTACTGCCTTTCACTTAGTTTTTGAAATTCATCATCTTTTAGACACCACATGCACTCCCCATTTGGGATGAAGAAAGCCAGCATGAAAGTATGGCAGTGCATATCTATGGTTCTATGTCTTACAACATTCTTTTACGCTTTGCTGATTACTGGGTCCTTAAAAGCATTTTCCATTTGTTCTCTTGTTTAATGTTCAAAATTGCCATTTGAAGGAAAGGTGCCATCATGACTCCTTTTCAGGTGTAAAAAGAAAGGCTCCGGGATATTCTCTAGCTTTCCTAAAAGCTATGAAGCTGGTAAATGTCAAAACCAAGATTCAACTCAATTAGCTTTAACTTAGAAACCTGTCATCTAATTTAAGGTCCAACTGGGCTTGTCATGTTATTTTGATGCTGCTTTTAGGAGAACAAGCCATTACCTTCTGAGTAGACTCATTACATGTTTTAAAGGCAGAATTTGCTTGTGACATTGATTCTAAAATTTCTTACAAGGGCATAAAGTCAGAGAGAGTCTCTAACAGGAACTGTGGGATGAACAAAGATACTGTCTCATCTTTGGCACACATTGATGGAGTGGACAACTTAATAAATGGAGGTCACCCACTAGCTCAGTAGGCCTTAAAATTATACTTTAGACTGGTGGTTCCAAAACATCAAAAATCTCCAGTTATCTGGATAGATTTTCTTTTCATGTTGCTACAGATTGCAGCTAGCACTTCCATATGCTAGGCAAGTTCGATACCATTGAACGGCACTTCTTCTCCATGAGGTAGCTTAGCTTTCAATAATGACAGCAAGGGTTTATGACTCCAAAAATCAAAAGATTGCCAAAATCCCAGGGGATATAGACACTGCTGGTCCAGGAAGCACATTGTTAAACAACCCAATCTAAGTCAATTTCTACTGGTGCTGTGAAATTAGAATGCATATCCACCTTGTATACTGTGTACTGTAGCTTGTATATGAGGTACCCCGAAAGGCTCAATGGTAGATACAGTTGGAGAAACAATGGAGTCATAAGGTATCAATATTAGACAACAGATTAATTCACTATTTGGATAAAAATAAATGGTCTACTGTGAAGTAGATGCAAAATGAGTGACATTTTCTTAGGGACATATGTCACATTGATCAGACTCTTCCTCACTGTATCTCTGCTTCTTGGGTGCCATGAGATGAAAAGCCTCTCTCTGATGCTCCTGATTTCCCCAACATAAGCTGAAATGTCTTTCCACCCAAAGCCTTCCCCCCTGAAAATCATTGTTATAGAGCTGAGATGTACTGATTAACACACTCTGCATGAATATTCAAGTGTCTAAAGAAAGCTATTTACTAAGTAATTTAAACAAACAAACAAACAAACAAACAAACCACCAGAGGGAAAGCTTTCTATAAATGAGAAGGACCAAGTCCACCACTTCTTACGTTAGGAATCTCTGTAATCACACAAAATCATGATAGATAAGTAGTTTCTCAAAGACCGTTCTCAGGCACTAAAGGTCTAGGTTACTGGTCTAAAAGCTTCCTTTGAAATGTGGTCCACAAATAGGGTTGAATCAGATGGTCTTCAGGAACCTTTTATAAAACAAGACACAGAAGACAATAGGCCTCTAGCCTTCACTCTAAAAGGTTCACTGTAGACTAGAGGTTGAGTACCCAACAATATTATAGACTCTTTGTCCACTGCAGAGAGTGAAAAATGAAGAAATGGACTGAAAATTTTCATAGAAAATCTAAATTAAATATTCTACTTTAGGGCCTTCAGAGTGAATTTTAAATGAGAAAAATGATAACATTTGAGAGGAAAGAGAAGTTAGACCCACACACTCTATAATCTTTTGATTTAGGAATGGTTTCAGAGTTAGGTGTGAATGGTAAATGTCCCAGAAGATGGGTACTGAGTAATCAGAGCTATTAAATTTTGTATTGGACAGAGGTATTGCTTCTTCCAGCAATGGCACTAATAGAACCCAAGCAATGTCAACATCTTAATCATGTTCCTTTTCTATCTGAATCCAGAGAGTTCAGTTTTAGTCTTTTGCTTTCCCTTAGGAATAGTGAAGTGCCGGCAGCCTGGAGGATATGCAAGTCGCGTTATGTAAGAAGCGTTTGCTGTAGTTTACAGGAATAGGCAGTGGCATTAACAGGTGAAGGCATGAAGCAGTAAATGCTAGATTCTGATTCTAGTTGCCTTCCTTGTGCCCCTGTAGCTAGCAAATCCTGCTCTTGTCACTTTAATGAGTGTTGC
Source organism: Rhynchomys soricoides (assembly GCA_019843965.1). Taxonomy (NCBI): domain Eukaryota; kingdom Metazoa; phylum Chordata; class Mammalia; order Rodentia; family Muridae; genus Rhynchomys; species Rhynchomys soricoides. Next base: position 1,409,827 of record JADRCH010000184.1, on the reverse strand, counting down.
TAAAAATAATCTAAATTTAAAAATCATTAATGACTAGATGTAAAGAGGAAGATGTGTGCACATTAGTGAATTACATTAAGGGATTTGTTTGTAAGTTATTTTGCATTGTATCATAGCTGATCCCCAATATTGTGAATAAGAATATTCAATATTAATAAATTTGGTCAGTGCTACTTGATTGGGTCCTTCTGGCTACGGAGAAAAGGGGGATCATTTAACTGTAATTGAATCCTTTAAAGGGGAACTTACATGTAGTCATTTTAAACATAGAAAAGATGTCTGTATATGAAGAATGCTCACTGAACCTTTCTTAGTTTAAAATAATAACCAGCATTAAACAGTATGTTGAACATGTAAGGCTTTAAAATACACTAGATTATTAAAACAATTTAATGAGCATATTTCTATTAATAAAGACTTAGCGTGTTTCCCTTGTTTCCAGGCTGATCAGATCAGTACTGTACTAAATTCTGTCAATTTTCATTTAAAAAATATTCATCATGTCAACATAGAGCTCAAAACATAGAAACTACATGTATAAATTTTGTTTAGATTTGTTACTTACCTATGTCTTCTTTGCCATGTCATCCTGCGTTATTGGGGATACACTCCTTTCTCTTAATAAAATTGTTTAATAATAATTAAAATGGAGAACAGAGGCTATTACATAAAGCTCAAAAACCTGAACTCCAAACTGTGTGTTCTTACTTAAGAGGTACATTGCCATGACTTCAATGGGTATTGTTTTCCTCATGTAAAAATAATAACACTTCAGGTAGGAGATGATAAAAATTTTAAACAGACAACATTTATAGTCCAGGTTGTTTCTGAGGCAGGCAGATTTCTTTTAAAGTATGTAGGCCACATTTACTAAACAACTAAACTCAAAGTCATGGCAAAAGTACGAGTTTGCTTGCAAAACAACAACAAAAACCCAAAACTTCAAAAGCAAAACAAAAGTATATGTCTCAACACGGCAAATAATTTGAAGCCATCCTGTGTTTGAATAATACGAAATGTCTTTTCAATGTTCTCCCCGCCAATTCCAATAGGCTCTGCAAAAACATATTCTAAAAGCCATCAAAGAATGGGAAAGTGACTAATTATGCAAGAATTACTCTCATGACTTCTCCCATTCTCCTGAGGCATGCTGTGCTTAAAATAATAATAAAGGATTTGTAACTGTTAGCTATCAGCACTTCATGTAACTTTTGATTCAAGTAACAAATAGCATTTCAGCACTATGTGTTCATTATGCTCCTAAATTGCCAAGGAAAGAAGCCAATTCTAATGAATTGTAACCATAGTTTCTTCTGGGTATTACATATTAGAAGTGGGTAGCACTTTAAATTATGGTACACAAAACAGCATATAATTAATTCTGAATAAAAGATAATGTATTCTTGCTAAATACAAGTTATTTTAAAAATCTCTTAATGAAGAACTAAACATATGCTGTGTCGTACTGTGAAAATGTTTAGCATATGCCATTGCAGGCAACACCACACATTCATTATTATATTTATTTTCAATAATAATATATTATTTTAAGTGAACACAGGGGAAAAAAACTTAATTGCTAATGTTGTGAATGTGGAAAATATATTCAAATTACAGGAAACTTTTTGGCTCACCATAAGTTGTCACTAAATAACTTTTTGATGACATGGTGTGATGGCAATTTGCAATCGAATGCGAAAAATGGAAAAGACTGTTACTTTTAAATCACAGAACATATGCACAACGCATTTTAAAATTCAGATATGGAGATAAACATTTCTATTCTGAAAACCTGACATGTTCTGAGTTTTCATGGAAAAAAAGCAAAGCTTAAACCTGGATCGTGAGCTTCACATGATTGACAGTGGATTCATCACTCCATTTATGACATCTTGTTTCTGTTTGTGAAAGAAAATCTATTTTGAAGATTCCACACTTGAAACCACAGTGCAGTTGTACCTCCCAACTGAGCAGACCCGATTCCTTATTCGGTTTTATTCATCATTAATAATAAGGAAAGATTTGGTTTGGCCAAATTAATTTCTTACCCTTATTTTTCCACATGTGAATCTTGAGGGCAGTTCCTGTACTTATAAGCCAGCCGTGACACTATGCTTTCTGAGACACTTAGCTCATTGTCATGAAGTGAGCGTGAAGATAATTTTTGTTTATGACTGTCCTGTCATTTTCCCCTAGCCCTCTCAGGGATGTCTACAGAAAGACAAGAAAAGAAGGGTTCTGAACTCATGTATGCTTTTGATGCTTGTTTCGTTTTAATTTGGGGATAAAATGGAGGCAATTTCACAAATGCCTCAAATTGAAATCTTTTGAAAACCCAAGGCTCAGCTTCTTTCTAGTGACTAAACCATGGAAATCATCTGAAATTAGAAAAGGAGGGTTTTCCAGCCCTTTCCAGTTGCCCTAGGTTTGGGGTAATTTCAGTTATTTTTGTTACATGAGCGCTGAAATGAAGCAATGGAAAAAACAGAAAAGCATAGAATTTTAAATAAAAATGGAAAATAAACACAGAAAAGCAGCAGTTCTGTTGCTATTTGGTCATAAAGTTTTTGTTTGTTTGTTTGTTTGTTTTTCATTATCTAGTTTATGTATTCAGTGTGGAAAGTTGAGTTGGATCGAATAAATAGCTCAATGGCATACCCTATACCACTTAGAATTTTATTTAAGCTTGTGTCCACTTATGTCTTTTATTACACCTAGTGAGTGAATCACTTATCACAATACATGTAATTTACCTGACTGGTTCAGTTTGATATCTGCATTTTCTTTTCTTTCTTGTCTTTCTTTTTTAGGCCAAATGCATATTTGGACACTGTTGTTGTTGTTGTGGTGGTGGTGGTGGTGGTGGTGGTGATGGTTTTGTCAAATTAATACAAACCAGTGTAACCTGGGAAGAGGGAACCTTGGCTAAGAAGATGCCTTCCTCAGATTGGCCTGTATACGAGTCTGTAGGGCATTTTTTGATTCATGATTGATGTGAGAGGGTCCAGCCCTCTGTGGGAAGGGCCAGCCCTCAACAGGTGGTCTTGGGTTATATAGGAAATCAGACTAAGCATGGCCTGGAGAGAAAGCCAGTAACTAGAACTCTGTTTCAATTCCTGAGTTTAAGTTCCTGCTGTGAGCTTCTGCCCTAGATTCCTGGAATGATGGAATAAGCCAAAGAAGCCCTGTTTTCCCCAAGTTGCTTTGGTCTTTACCACAGCAATAAATAGCAAACTAGGACAGGCACTTTTGTTTTATTTAAAAGCTTTTGACTATCACCACCACCACCACCACCATCAGTATTATTATTATGATGATGATTATGATTATTATGTGTGGGTCTGTCTGTGTCTATGTGAGTGCCCTGGATCACATGTGAAAATTAGAGTAAAACACTGTGGAGTTGGTTCTCTCCCAACTTTTGGTAAATTCTGGGAATGAAGCTTAGGTGGTCAGTTTGCATCGTTAGGGTGAACAGACCTGTATCCACTCAACCATCTAACCAGCACATTATCCGCTTTTAAAACTACTTTTGAAGCTATTTATTTAGTACTAATTTCAAAATATTGTTACACAATTGTAGCAAAATACCTGTAGAGATGTCACTATGTCACAATAATACTGGTAGATTTTTATCACCTAGACATTCATCTTTAGCTGTATTGTTTATTATTTTGACAGTTTCATAATCTAACAATGTCCATTCAGACCACTTTTGTTGCAATACAGAGAGATTTGTTTCTATTATTTCACTCACCTCTAGGTCAACCTTTATTAGAGGAAAATTCTAGTCAATTATGGACACTGAACTCAATTCAGGAGAATAGTAGATGTTCAACAAATATTCACTAAATTGATTAACAAATCTTGAAAATTGTGTATCAAATTCTTGTCTTAAATTTTTGTCTTAGCTAAAGAAACATGTTTCTTGCTGAAGTTGCCAAGATTTTTCACTATTTACTTTTCTTTATTTAGGCCTTGACATATTCCACAAAGAATATAGAGCAGAGGAATTGCTTGCTGAATTAATTCTCCAACTGCTGAAACTTATTTACATAGAAAGAAAACCCTACTCTTTAGATAGATGTTTAACTGGTTTTGTAATGGTGTAGAGGTAGGTCAAGCCATAGCATCTCCTGGCAGAAATCTTCCTAGGTTCCCTTACCTAGAGGGAGCCATTACAGCTTGCATTTTGGTTCGGGAGTCTATTCTTTTCTTTTGTGACAAGTGTCATTATCTAAGATAGTCCTGCCATGGCTAATCCCATGCCACTTTTCACATCATCCAGTGGTCAGAACTGGTATCTGTACTGTTCACTGACACACACCTCAGTCTGTGGCATCTTCTCAGAAAGGGTAAATCTTTTAAGGTCACAGTTTCAAAAGAAGTCATTACCTTAAAATATATGTAAGCAGATTTCCCAAGAGGCCAAGGGAGGAAGGAATTATTGGCCAAAGTTTGAATAAAAACAAAAACGACAGAATCTAAATTAAGAATTTAAAATCCCAGATTCCCAGACCAGCGCTCTTCCCATAGCTGCCAAGTAGAGATCATTGAGCCCAGGAGAAAGTGGCCAGGGCCAAACTGAGAGGGACATCTGACTAAGGCTCTAGTTAGTAGTATCCTCTCCCTCGCATCAAGTATGATGTTTTGTGCTGACATACCGTTTTCATAGCAAACTGAAAAAGATGAGGAGCCTATTGTCTCCCTTTCATTGTTATTAGGAGTACCTCAGAGCATGAAGGAGCCTAGGAATACGCCAGAGACAACTGCCAATGGTAGACCAAAAGTCAGGTGTACCTTTACTCCTTTTAGAAAGGTATTTCTGGGGGCTGGAGAGATGGTGCAGTGGTGCCTGTGAAGAGCACTGACTCAGGAGCTCTTCCAGAGATCCTGAGTTCAATTCCCAGCAACCACATGGTGGCTCACAACCATCTGTAATGGGATCCGATGCCCTCCTCTCTTCTGGTGTGTCTGAAGACAGTGACAGTGTACTCAGTTACATAAAATAAATCTTTAAAAAAAAAAAACAGGTATTTTCTGCATTCTCTTGTTACTCAGGCCAAACTACAGGTCTTTTCCACACTCATGCACACTTTCATTAACTGTGATTCTACCCTGGTCATCCTGATTCTCCTGTTTGACTTCAGAAACAGTTCCTAGAGAAGAGCTTTTATACGTGCCACAAAAAGGAAAGAAAATAAGTAAACTAAAAAGAACATTGTGTTCAAGGTATTTATTTGGAAATGCAATGCGATTTTGTCAAAAAGTCACAAAGCATCCAATAGTATTCTTGAAAAGAATCTTTTTTTGAGCAATTCAAGGGAAAAGTTCCACAAATCAAAACCCACCGGGACATGATTATCAGCTCATTATTTATGTCTGAGACCCAGAGATTCTTAAATGCACAGAGACCTATTCCTGTGTGGGCACAAATGAAAATGCTTTGTCTATAGTTACAAGAAAAGATAGGTGTAGAAAGTAAAGACTGCTGGGGATTTGAGATCAGCCAACTCTGAACAGTGTATGCTTCCCCTGGGGATGTCTACCTCTGCTCCCTACATCTTCTACACCTCGACCAGTGGTCAGTGTCTTCTCTCCTGAGAAAAGGCCACAAGGCAGTGTGCTAAAGCAACATAAAGAGGAAGACCAAAGGGAATGCACAAGGTAAAAGACCTTGGTTTCAGACATATGGTTTCTGAGATGGATATGGACTGCTTCACTTGGTCTCTGTGTGAATTAAATAAATACATATGCAGTTTTCTGATTACTCTTGGGTTCTCACTGGTAGTACTGATTTCTTTATAAGGCTCTTTGGGGAAGGTCCCTCAACTCAGCTGTTAAGCAGTCAAGCACTCCCCTGAAGAGTAGTGCAGTTTTCCTTGGTGGTAGCTCTCTTGCTACCTTTATTTCTCTGGTTGCTCTGGTTACTGGGAAATAATGTTCTGTCTCATCAATAAAGGTGTGCTTTCCGGCGGAGGACTTTCCTTCCATCTTTCAACTTCACTTTTACTTCCTTTCCTCTCGCACTGACTTTTGCAAAATGTCCATTTGTTGAAGTCTCGGCTCATTGCTGCTATTTATGAAAGCTATTTCAATTCCTTTTTAGAGCAGAGAAGACTGTAAATAAACAGAAAAGTACACAGACCACCCTGGCTGGACTTTTCACATGGCCAGCTGCTGGAAATCCAAAATTATTTCTCCTGGGAGGCCTGCAGGGATTTGGTAAGAGCCTAACAGCAATTCTTTGCTCTGGCAGACTTAGGTGGAAAGTCCATCCAAGGACTGTGCACCTGGAAGATAAATTTAGACCTAAATGATTACAGTTTCAAATACCATTCGGTGAGTCTTTATATGGCTTCAAATGTTTATAGTACTGCACACATCAGAGCAAAGCTTCTACATGAAGCGCTTTGCACTTGAAACTATAGCACTTCCAAGTTGGAGGGTATGAGGGTTTCTGCCTGTGCACCTAGGACCCAGCTCTCTGGATATTACATAGTAATACTTTGACAGATAATTATATGCTCAATAAAGTAACTATTTCAGACCTGTGTTCTTGCAGCTCTATGTATCTATGTCTATATCTGTCTTGCCAGCACACCGCCTTAGCAACTCTCAGGTGAACTATATCAAAATCTATGAAGCAGTGAAGTAAGATCCTGCTTACTCCTCCATATACTGTGTCCAGGCCATCTTCCCTCTTCCCTCTTCCTGCTTTGCCTCATGGAGGCTCAGAGTGACATCACAGTGAGGATCAAGACAGAATTTCACGTAGCTGGTTATATACAGAGATGACTCCTCCAGGCCCGGAAAATCAATCTGAGCTGAAGAGAGAAACAGTGTGATTCGCATTTCTTTTTTCCTATAGATTTTGACAACCTGATCTCAGCAGGTGAAACAAAATCAGGGTCAGTAAAAACTACTCAGATGTGTGGAATCATTAACTGCTTGGTGCTGAGAATTGAACCCAGGATATTCTTCTGTGTTAGGCAAGCACTCTACTCCTGATCTATGCCTCCAAATGGAGGCATAACCCAGCTTATTTATTAAATTGCCTAGGTTACTAAACCAAATAATATAATCAAGTGCCAAGTTATGTGTTATAAATAACATCCATTCTCACTCTACCTTAAGAAAAAATATCACCTTATGTAATTGGCATGGTTCTGATGTCAAGGGTTGAAAAGTAGAATAGCATGTGGCCTCCATTGAGACAGTGAGCATCCACCTGTGGACTGCAGCCTCATGCCATGCACCCATGGACACCTCTGTCATGCTGGTCGGCCTCACCTTCAGATTTCAGACCCTCAGACCTGTGTAATTAATCTCCTGCTAGGGTCTGAATTTGCCTACCCAATTCATATGTTGAGACATGCCCTGTAATGCAGCAGAAGACAGTCAGGGAAATGAAGAATTATGAAGGTTCTGTCCTCTGATTAGTTTATTTAGAAAAGAGACACGAGGGAATATATGTCCCTCTTCTATTATGTGAAGCATCATCTTGAATAACAGGAATTGATTGGACACCAAATCCTCGGGATCTTGCTATTGGACTTTAGCATCACAAAAACTGTGATCATTAAGTTTCTGCTATAAATTACCCTGTCTTTGCATTTTTATTTTATAGCAGCATCACATGGGCTTAGAAATACAGTTTTTAACTTATTAGAATTCTTGTGTGTGTGTGTGTGTGTGTGTGTGTGTGTGTGTGTGTGTGTGTGTAAAGGTGGATTTTCAAATGGAAACATCAGATTTCCAACTGGAGAAAATAAAAAACATCTCTCCATTCTTCTGACAGCAACCAGGAACATATTTTAACTTCCCTGAATGACAGCTGTTTCTTTACTTGTACCCAAAGGTCAAATTTCAGCTAGTTCAATAACTAGAATGCAATGCTTCCAGCTTGCAATATTTTTTTGACAAGCTCTAGGCAAAAAGTAATCCATGGTGGTCTATTATTATGTTTCAATGAAGACATTATTGAAGGAGACCATGTGAATAATATCTTTATGAAGCTTCTTCTGGTTATAACCTTTTATTCTGGTTGTTGTAAACACACACACACACACATGCCCCCCACTCACTCTTTTTAAGATATGAGAAAAACATAATCATAAGTTTTCAAAATATTATTTTTTACTGCAGAAGTAATAATAAAAATATAATGTTTATTCTAATCATTGATGGTTTGGGCTTCATAAGGACATGCACTCTTATATTTGTGATCTGTTAGCCTCAGATTCATAAAATGTGTGATGTGCATGGCTCTGTGAATGGAAGTTCCCAGGATCTCTTAGCAATGAATCTTCTTGATTAATTCTTATACTCTAGGCAGTGATTCTCAGTCTCAGCACTATGGATGTTTTCCAAAGAGTTAGACTATTTTGGAGGGAGGAATGTCTTATACAGTGTTTATTGAGCAGAACCCCTGGCTTCTACCCACTAAATTCAAGCAGTACCCTTTCCCAAATTTTGACCAAGAAAAAAAAAATCCAGATCATTATAAACAACTTCGAGTGGAAAACAAAAACCTGTCATTGCTCTACACCTGCAATCATTTTCAGCAGTATTTTTGTTGTTGTTGTGAATTTTAAAATACAAAATGCATACCATAACTCCATATCTGATGTGTTTATTTTACTAAGAACACATACCATGTTATCAGCTCTGTAACAAAAAAAAAAAAAAAAAAAGAATGGTATCATCACCCACTCCCAAGGTAGATGTTTCTGGCTGCTTCTTCCCTCAGTCACGACTGAGGACTCTCAAAGAAAATTAGACATATGTTTTTAAAAGTACAAGACATCCAGAATATGGATTTGGAAGCTAGTTCCCCATGAGATTTAATGCAGGCAACGGAAGTCTGCAAGAATATTAATCTAACCAAAATAAGAGAGAAGGGAGAGAGGGAGGAAAGGAAGGAGAGAGAGAGAGAGAGAGAGAGAGAGAGAGAGAGAGAGACAGAGAGAGAGAGAGATATGCAAACTCAGCATTGAACAGTTGAACAGATTGAAAAGAAGATTAACCCAGCTATGCCCTCTAGAGAAGGAGCTCAAGAAAGTGACTACAAAGGACTAGTATAGAGGTTAAAGCCCCATAGTTGAACTTTATAAAGGGGAGAGCTGCCACATGACCACAGAGAAACAAAAGTGTCTTTAGTATGATGAGATACAAACAGAAAAGGCCTATATAATGCTATTTTGACATTAGGACTCCTTAACTGTAAACTCAAATTTATATATATATACACATACCAGTCTGACTCATGTATTTTGTTATAGCAATGAAAGGAACAGCTTGTACAAACTGCCTGCACTTTGGAGGCATTTTGTTTCCTTTCTGCTATGATAAAACATTCTAACCAAATTCAGCTTAGGGGAATAAAGGGTTGATTTCACTCTTGAAATTACAGTTGCTTATTGTAGGATATTAGGGATACAGATACCCAAGTACAAACTTGAAACAGAACCCATGGGGGAATGCTATTAGCTGGGTTACCCACAGACATAGCTAAATTGCTTAAACAGCCCAGGACACCTACCCAGAAAATGGTGCCATCCACAATAGGCTGGACTCTCCCATATAAATTAACAGTTAACATAGCTCCTAGAGGTGCCCAGAATTCATTCTGATGTAAGAAATCCCTCAACTGAGACTCCCTTTCAGGATGACTTCAGGATGCTTTAAGTTGACAGTTAAAGATAACTAGTACATAGAAAGAAAAAAAAAAAAAGATGAAAGCAGTTGTGTTTCCTTCTTGTTGAACAACTCAGCTTAATTTCTTAACTTAAAGCAACTGTTGAGTTACTTAGAAATAATGATTCTCCTCTTGCACCTTATGCCTGTGAGCTAGGACTCTGTCAATAGCTTCTCATTTGTCTGTGTTTATGATGAGTCAGAGCTCTAGCATGTCCTATATTATTTCCTCTTGGGTCTGGAATAGTAGATATTTATCCCATCAACATTTATTGGGGGAAATAGTTGTGTGTCCAAGGTTCTAGCTCACTAGGACTTAAAATTGTTAGTATAGTCACACATGGTGGAGAAAACTGCAATTCCAGGACTCACGACTGGACAACATTGAGGGACTCTGGTTTATAAAAGAAAAATCAAACTGCTAAAGTCTTATCCTTGGCTCTGTCAGGACTATGTTACAAGACTAAGGGTTAATAAAACATGTTCCTCTAAAGAATCATTCCTAAATTTAAATAAAAATTGAAATGTCCCTCAAAGTCATTTTTAGATATTTGAGATAATACTATTCAAAGTATTCAACAAAAACTGCAAAAATGTCTTAGAACCATATATTTTGTTATATACTTATCTATGTGCTTATTCATTTATACTTTCACTCAACCAATAACTCATTTCATCCATTTTCTTAATGTTGATACCATGGGTTTTGAATGTGTATGCTAATTCAGACTTCATAGGATACAAAATACTGAGGTTTAGCACTCGGAAATCTGTATTATAATGAGTTCTGCAGAGTGGTAAAAACACAGGGAACATTTGAATAAGCCAAATATTAATTAATACATCCATTCATCTGTGTACCCACCCAACAACTTAGAGCATCTGTGTGGTTAGTGAGATTTGTTTTCTGTCCAAACTCTGCTGTTCACTGTAAGGCTGAATACATAGCTCATAGCACACAGAAAATGTCCTCAAAGATAGAATTCAAACAGGCAATCTCAATTTTTTGGAGTTTACTGATGTAGAATCCAAGATAGTTTTTGCTTGCTTTCATACTTCTTAAACTTAAAGAGTATGTCCCAAAAATTCTGTGGCTATTGTGTCATTGTTTTGTCAAGAAGGGAAGTCCTTCCATGAACAATGATATTGGGAAGCAACATTAGACAGGAAGCAGAAGTAAGCAGATATCGATGTGTACGTATAATGCAGATATACAAAGACACAAGTTTGGGATGAGAAAGTCCAAAATCATTCTAAGGTTTAAGTCCTATATCTACTCCTGCCTGATGCTGGACTAAGTTTGAACTACACAATTATAGGTAAAATATACTTCTTTTTTCCCCTATAGCTCTTTTGCTATACAATTACACAATCCATTATCACTACAGTCTGCCTTGTGCTAAGCATGGAAAAGGGGGTGATATGATTCTGGCATAAAACTGTACTCACATGGAGGAGGATGGAGAGTCATAGGCAAAGACAGCAGCTAGGGAACAAGGAGGATTCTCAGAAAAATAAAACTGGTAGAATAAAACTGGGACAAAGTAATTCCATTTATTTTAACAAATAGTAAATTCTATTTAATGGGATTATTAAAGTGCATAAACTCTGAAAGTTTAGAATCAAAGATAGTTTTTGCTTGTTTTCATAATCCTTAAGTACAAAGGGTGTGTCCCAAGACTTCTGTATCTCCCCAAAACCAATAATCTCTGAAAATTGATTCAAAATGAGGTTTTAAACATGGAATTTTAACCTGTGCATTTTCTCTGGGTGGATGATATTGATGCCACTGGAATACAGGACACGGGAAATGATCATATTTAAAGCTTGCTAGCCAGAGCATTAGCTCGTGTTAGCATGATTGACAGTGCAAGAAATTAAGAGAGTCATCATTGGAAATGGAGAAATATGAGATGAGAGAATGCCTGAAGAGAAAAAATAAAGAAAAAGGCACCAAGAAATTCTACTTAAGTAAGAGAATAACAGGAAATAACAGAATAGAGAAGACATGTTCAAAAAAGTAAAGATGCTGAGGTTTAAATAAACGTTGTTCAAAAATCCAGTTGTCAAACTCATCCCAAAATCCCAAACTTGTGTCTTTGTATATCTATATAACTACATATACATATACACATACACACACACACACACACACACACACACACACATATGAGGGAACTGCTGTAGGTCCTCAGATCATTCTCAGATCATTGTGGACATGCCCTCAAAAGATATTGAGAACTGTTCCATTCCATTCTTTCTCTCTCTTCCTTTCTCTCTCCTTCCTCCTAGCCCTCTCCTTCCTGAATAGACATGTTAGCACTCACTCTCACGTGATGTGCTTAGCTTGCTGGAGGCTCAAAATATGGGTCCACTGATTTGGATTTGACCATGTACATCCTGAGCCAAAAGAAACCTCTGTTTCATAAGCAACCAGTATCATGCATTTTGTTACAATAATTTCATTCAGTCTGACTAATACACTGAAGAAAATTTTATCATCCCTAGAAAGGAAAGAAAGTAATAAAAAAGATGATTAATTTAAGGAAGTTGGAGCCAAAGGGAAGGACAGCCAAAGGTACCAGAATGGAATTTATCTGTAATGCCCAGGATGGATAGACAATTGCTAAGTTTAATTCCATCAGGGAAAATTCCATACCCTTCTACTTAGAGCTAACATCTCTTATCAAGGGAGTGGTTCATAATATGCATAATGCATTAAATAAATATCTTCAGAAGTAAAAATCTGATAACATCCCTCCTTAAAGCAATCCCTCAAATATGTGTGGGGTATTTTTCTTGCTGGCACTGACTCAAAACTAATATTCCTTATTCAAAGGAGCTGTCTTCCAATATTTTTCCATTCCAAACATTTATTGATAAAAACCTGTTTCCCACCCAAAGAGATGTCTGTTTCTCTCCTGATACATGAGTGCTAATACATAAATCCATCCTGTGCCATAATAACAGATTCCAGCAACGAAGAGGAAAGCAAGCATGCTCCTGACCTGCATGTGTCAGTGATGCTGCTGGCATTCTTGTTCACCTCTGGGCTTATTTTTTACCCAACTCCCAGGACAACTATAGGGGACACAATTCATGAAAAATGTCTGCCATGATACTAGTTCCTTGCCATCCCTTCCTGTTCTCATTTTTACTATTTTTTCTGTTATTTAGTCCTCTTCCATAACGTCTCCCTTCTCCACTCAGCTTCTGGTATGTCCAGTAACACTGAGGAGTTGCTGCTTCCTTCCCCTCTGTCCTATGGTTCAAATAGTGACTCTCATTTGCAAATGTCAGGCACTTGGTGACACATCCTCCTGCTCTGCTTTACTCACCAATGGCTATCCTTATTGGGTATTGTTTTAGTCACTTGTCAAGTGTCTGTTGTCTGCTGCCTCAAACAAAACATGAGGCCTTAATTTTATTTATTCATGATATGGGGTGAGGATCTTTAAACCTTGGTCAATGTGACATGAAGAAACATGAAGCAGTCAAGCCATGAACACAGGTATACTGAGACTTGTCCTTTGAGACATGCTTTGAATTATTTCCTCTTCAAAGCCACCTTGATTTAAATCAAGAAACTGGGTGCATGAAAATTTGAGACTCCGGTTAACTTCCTTGAAGGCTCTCCACTGTCAGTCTCCACTAACTGGATTTCCATGCTTGAGATATTTGAGATGTAGAGTCTAACATTCAAATCTACCTGTCTCATCTCCAGGACCAAATACAATAGATATAATGTATCTCCACGAATCTATGTTTCTGGTAGTGAGTCATATGGTTCAGATGCTACAGCATGCCCTGCTACTAGTATACATCTTCCGTAGCAACACACTCAGATCTTCACAAGAATCTGATCTCCTAGCCAAGTTTAACATTGGAAAGTAGCTAGGCTTATTGGGTTATTTCATCTTCCTGCTTCGTAAATAGTTATGAAATTGAGAGGGATTCATTTGGGCCACAAACACACATGAAGTACAAATAACCTACAGTATCTGAGAAGTGTATAAGAACATGGTATCTATTTATCACTGTCCTGTATTAGCCGAGTTGTTAAGTTACTGTTAGTGCTCCTGCTTCACTACACTTAGGATTTTCTCCCTCTGTGTTCCTGGATGACTAGAGTAGTATAGACATAATTCCAGACAAAGAAACAAAGTATCGAAGCATAAATTCAAGTTCTGAATCTTTCTCTCTTATAATAATGGTGAGCACACTAGAAAAGCTTATTTAAGATTTCTGAGGCTTTTGTTTCCTTATCTGAAAGATATGGATGGATGGATAGGGATGCTTTGACTGTGTGATAAAGGCAACATAACAAGGTGTTCAACAGAGCATCTCTTTCCCCAATGGTATTTTCAGAAGGATATATAAATTATTCCTCTTTGAAAGATCTGAGTTCTGCACCCATTTACACAGCTTCTACCAAATGCATGTAGCTATAGGCCATTTAAAATGTGTATAGTCCAAACTGAAATGAGTTATAAATTCCAAGCACATGCCTTATGTCTGAGAGTCAGCAGAGAAATAATCATGTGGTTAACATTAAATACATGATTTATCTTTTGTTTTGTGCTGTGTTGTGATAAAATGTACAAATTAACAGCATTATTTATCTTTCACTTTAAAAAAACTGGTTGCTGGAAATTTTTAAATTATGTGATTACTATTAATGCTAAAGTGTTAACATAGTAGAATATAATGCAAGCATTATAGTTCTGTTTGCAGCACTGGGTTGAAGGTTTCTCCTGAAATTTCAATTACAATCATATAAAAGCTCAAAAACAAAGGATTTGGTAGAGAAAATTGAGTTCTTAAAATCTTCAGCATTATGCAAATGTGATTCATGCTGAGGAGAAAGCATTGTAGATGCCAATGTCTTTCCGAAGTAAAGCATGAAAGGGTCACAGGTGACAAGAAGCTTCTCCTAAATCTGACAGTGTGGTGTGAGAGGAACAGTAGTTTAATGACCCCCAGTGAAGCTCCTGGAGAGGAGCAAAGGGCTGCAGTACTTGAACTTAGTACTAATTCCACAGTGCCACTCACTAACCACACTACTCAGCATAGAGACAGAAATCATTTGGATCTCCACTTCTCCTTGGGGGGAGGGGGGGCATACTAAATATACAGAGTTACAGCTACCATTTGCTAAGTACTGCTGGAATCTGAAATGCTTCCAAAGGCTTATATGTCGCAGCCCTGATCCTTAATGCATCGCTCTTTTGAGAAGGGGCTTTGGGAATATGAATGAATCATGAGGACTCGGATTTATCAATGGCATAATCCATTCATTGTTTGCTAATTAGATGGGCTATGGGCAGGTGATAGAACCATAGAGATTGGGACCTAGCTGAAGGAAGTGATTCCCAGGAGTCTATACCTTAACCCCTCAACCTTCTTATGCACTCTTTATACTTCCCAGGCATTGTGAGATGAACAGTTCTGCTCACCATGTGCTAATCAGCATGTTCTGTCTCACCACCATTCTGTATGTGACTACAAACTGAAACCTTCAAAACCATGGGTCAAATAAACCCATCTCTGTAATGTGCATTCCTCAGACAGTTTGTCATAACTAGAGAAAGCAAACACAAGTATTCACTGCACACTTGCTAGGTGCTGCCTTCAGTCTATAGCATATAGAGAGAGTATCGATGAGAAAACTCTGATCAGCAACTGCGGCCTGCACTGAACTCAGGGATGAAGATTATAGTGAGGGAACTGAATACAGTTTATTTAAATCCTTTTGTCACTTGAACCTCTGATCAACTCTATATATACAGATGAGACTCTCACGCTGTCACAAAACTGAAGATGAGAAGACAAAAAGCCAACATCAAAGAAGGATGTGTATTTATTTGTGTTATTGTTATTGTCACAATGGGATATAGACTTTAAACAATTCTGCCCTATAAGCCCAAAAGAAAAGCCTCAAAATATAAAGAGAGGCAGAAGTCAATGTTGTAAACTGTGATATCTTAATTGCAACACAGATAGGGATCAGTAAATCGGAGAAGAGCTATTTACAAGTTAACACATAAACATTCTTAGCCTTGGTTCCTGGATGTTAACTATAGTATGTACCTTGGGTCTTTCCAGGTCTCCCTGCCAAACTATTTTAGATTCTAGATTTGCCATTTTAGCACAGGAATCCAGGCACATTTTTTAAAATATGAAGCAAAGTATAAGTGCCCTAAGAATTCTGTGATTTTGTAAAGGTTGGTGGGTTTTATTTTGTTTGCTTCTCTAAGGAGTCTAGAAGGCAGTGGGGATTAAGAGATAGAAATAAATACAGAGGGAGATTTAAGGAAATCGCTCAGCTGAGATGAGACCACAGCCAGAAAGAGTCCTTAAGAGTGCCAAGGAGGACATAATGGGGCTAGCACACTAGACCTTCTCCATCTGTATACCCTACAACACAAAGGACCCTCAAAGGGCAACAGTCACAGTTCCATAGCACCTACACAGGCACCTCTGTAGACATAATTATTACGACAAATGACTTTTTTGTTCAATTTGATGTGGAAATTAAAGTTAAATTAGCACATTTCGTCACATTTCAGGTCATGTTAATGTTATCCTCAGTGCACCTTGGTAGTAAAGCCAGCAGAGCCTTGAAAGGAAGAGTAGCAATACAGGTGGCTCCACTAAGCCCACAATTGCTAGGCTCTGAATCCAAATCAACACAAGAATGTTCACCGTGGGATGCAATCAGTGTCAGCTCCTCAAAAGGAAACCATCTTCTGAAAATATAATGTGGGTTAAATGATTTCTTGTGCAAATGTGAAATTAGGAAGAGGAATATCTGGATATTTTGGGTATTCTCAACAACATGCAAACACAAGCATTTCGCCAAGAAATACTATTCTGATGTAATTAATCAGTTCCTACTCTTACTCGTAAATCTTTAACTTTCTTTGTTTCAAACACCATTCACTTACTTGAGCTTGGTGACACATTTTGAAGGCTTCAGGCAGTGCTGAGAATTAAATCTTTGAGTGCTCAATGGTCTGCCATTCATTTAGCTTTTTGTTTTGTTTTGGTTTTTTATCAAAATAAAAATATGATGCCAGCAAGCTGTATTAGGAACAGAGGGTGTAGTCAAGCAGGGCACAAGAACATCTGTCTATGTGTACATTTGAAGCAGAATTAGCTGTTCTTTTCCATGTTTCCCATGGAGTTTGCATTCTAGTCTTCTACAGAAGAAATGTGAATCCAGGCAAGGTATATTACTTATTGGACACAGTGAGTTAGTTGGTAAAGAGATACATCCAGTGGTATACAAATAGAACAGACCAAGAAATATAAAATTATGGTAGATCAAAGCGCAAAGTATAGACATCTGGTGCCCTTTGTTGATTTGTACAAATCTCTGCCATGTGTTTGCAATTACATTAGTTTAGAAGTGATTTCTCGGAATGTCAATTTCAGTTCTGATGCCTCCTAATGTACTCCTGAAATCCAATTTAGATCATTTGTTTGAATACATTAATGAGTTTTGTCTCTATAAAAATTTACCACAACTCTTAAAATGTGACTTTCTTCTCTCCCATTCAGATGGATCCTATCACAAGTAGATAGCAATTGCTGATGGATCAAAACTAAGTGTATGTGTCTTCCTTCAACAACTCTACAGCAAACTGTAAACTCTGAGTATGAAATGCATACTGTGATGTGACACGCTTGGTGGCATCCTCCTTTCATTATGATGAGCCTGGACAGAAGCCCAAACTTCAGGAGAGAATATGAATCTTGGAAATATAATTTCTTACTGTCTAACACTTCTTTTTAAAATATTTAAGTTGTGTGAACACATCACAGAAAACATCACACTCTGTGTCATCTTTAAATCACCCTAGGTGGGGATCATGCCAAGAACACATCAATCCTAAACCTAAGTGGGAATATCGCAGGAAAAGTTTTGCAGATCATTTCAGTCCTGAATTCAAATCCTCTAAAACAGTCTGCATGCCATCTCAGTCTCTTACTTTAAGACTATCAAGAAAATAAATGAAAAAAAGTTCCAGAAGGTCCAGTTTCAGGCACTGAGTCAAGAACTTCATAAGGAGCCATGAAAAATTAGTTGTAAATCTCATGAATCACCCAGTAGAAACATCTTAAATCTGTTGGCTCTAACAACCACAGTACAAAACAGAGGAACTTGGCGTCTCCCCACTTTCTGACTACATAATACTATGGAAAGTTATTTGGCCATCCCCAATCTTACTTTCCACCCTTTATAAATGGAGATAATTACAGTTTCCACCTCACTGAGGTTGTGCTAAAGATGGATAGAGGTAATTCATCGAAAGCGCTGAGCATCATGTGTTCATTTTAGCTGTAACAATAATGCCTTAGTCAATAAGGAGCATCTACACCATGGTTCTCCTCATGCAGACTTTATTCCTTAGGTTTGCTTTTTCCTACTTTTTTTTTTTTTTTTTTTTTTTTTGTCTATTAAGGTCCAGAAATTATTTAACAAAACACTTGACACTCCCCTGTTTAATATCTTTTAAAAAACAAGTGCTTCCCAGGATTTAAGGAATAATGCCTAAAGCCTTGAAGTTGATACTCAGGTATGGCTTTCATACAGGATACTAAGGTTGGGTGCCATTTTTTACGAGAGATATCTACTCTGTCCAGATAAACACACTTAAGCAGTCACATCCTGCTATTTTGCTCTGTGTGTCCTCTGCTCCAGAATCTTAAGAAGTGAGGGTCGGCAAGCACTTTGTCAAATGATTTCTGAATAAAGATTTGAGAGCCAGACTATTTTATAGCTGGACAGTCCCCAGCATACCACTTTACAGATGAGAAAACTGAGGTCAATTGGCTTTCCTTGGTCACAGAGCTATTTATCCGCAAAGCCTTTACTGCATTGCTGGTCTGCCTCCAGGGAAGGAGCCTCAGGGCAGCCTATTAGGAAAAATATTTGTCAGCAATTGGCCACAAACTTGCTGACAAATGATTTTTGTCCATTTGTGAGAAATGGGACAGAAGGTATACACCTAGTAAGAAAAGAACGTAAGGCTTGTTGTGCTGTGTGTCTTATACCCCAGGACTGCAATGCAGGGAATTATGTGAGGGGGAAAGTGATGGAGAGAAGGCTTCTGAAAGGTTTCCTTGTGATCTCATTTGCCATTTACTTCAGACTCATGATATCTCTGGCTGGATTTGGTCCTGAGTAATGCTCCCAAGTATGCTGGTGAGATTTACTGAAGTTAGAGAATTTCTGAGATCTTTACAGTCAAAATGACTATGAATAAACCCAAGAATCAACAATGCATTACTTTGAAGGGAAGTGTGGCTGGTGCTAAAAGCTTAACTGTGATTTTTCTCTGAGAAAAATCTTCGAGTGACACTTCATTTACATAGTGCTGTTTAGCTCTCTAAAAAATTGATAGTGAAAATGAAAACTATGAGTTATACACAGCTGTGTCTGTGTACCATGTATATATAGGAGAGTGACGTGGCACAAGAAAAACATCTGTTTATTCTTCATGAATTTTAGGGGGAAATGTTGTGAGTTAGAATAGTCATAAATGGACAAACATTCTGGAATAGTATGGAAGAAATCCTAGAGAGCATTTTCACTGTGTACCTACCCCTTGTACTCACCCAGTTTCATGAACTGGAAACTGTCAGCTACTTAGGGCCAAACTAGAGGCTGTCATACTGCTAAGAGATACACAGACAGCTCTGTCCAGAAACTGAGATGTGATTCAATTAGTTCTCCATTCTGAGGACAGTCCACTTCCATAGGCTCATCAATACCACAGAATCCATATCTATTCCAGACTTTAGGATTTTTGCAATGACTTACAAGGCTCAAATCTATGGATCATTTTCTCCAGATAATTCCCCTTTCTTTTGCAAAAAACACATTGCCACACAAAGAGCAGTCTGTTATACTGCCTCTTCTAGGGAAATTCTGGAAATAAAACCTTTTCCACTGATGTATATGAAGAAGCTCTGCTGAAGTCCTAACATCTGATGCTGCCTATAACACTGATGCTCAACCTAAGTCAAACTAATGTTTAAGGAAGTTTCTTTGTGTTCCATTCTATACCCAGCACTGTATCCACCCTTCCAGCAGATTACAAAAGCCAAAAGTCTCACCTAGATATTGCAGTAAGCTCATTCCTCAAAAAAAAACAAACAAAACAAACAAACAAACAAAAAACAAAAAACAAAAAATGGAGAAATGAAGCATTTAGGATTGCTTAGTTGAAAAGCAATGAAAACAAACTCAGAAACCCTAGGTGGTACAATTCCGGCAGGAACACTAGAGAAACAGGTTCTGGGAACCACCAGGAATTGGAAAAGAGTGAAGAATTAGAACTATGGACCAGACCCTGCCATAAAGTCAGTGAGTATAGGCACCACGGCTACCCTTTCCATAAATGAAAGACCACTACTACAGAGGCATGACCTTTGCTGTATCACTCTTGTTATGATGGAAGTGATCCTTCATCAACAATATCAATAGTGGTCCTGTCATCTCTTACCCCTACCCTCCCTCTCTTCCACCTCTTCCTCATCTTTTACTCTATCTTGCTTTCTTTGCATTTGTTCACTCTCTATATATTGAATACAAATGCTAAGGAGTTGGGGCTGAGTTTTTGCTCTGGCTTCCACAGAAACTAGTAAAAAGCACTTTTTGGTCATTTAAGAGTGCAAGTAGAAAGAAGTTTCGTTTTATAGGAACTTTTACAGGAGTTTATTATTTAAGCACTGAGAAGTGATTCTGTGACCAAGTAGAAGATAAAACAAACAAAGCTACAAATGTGCAAAGTAAGGAATGCTTTTCAGACAGAAGGTGTTCTTCTGGAATACGGGATCACCCAGTTCGAAGACTTGTATGACTTAACATGACTCTAGCCCTGCTTGCATCTGGGTATCTCTAGGGTTTTTTTTTTTCTTTTAGTATGTTTTTTGACAATAGATGTTGTTAAACCAACCCAACATATAATATTAACAGGGATGACAGACATTCTGTATAAAAGAATTAAGTTTAAAAATATTTGATGTACCAATTAAATGGTCACCATGTAACTATGAAATACAAAGGTAATTGTAATCATATATTGTCATTGTATGTGTTGCATAAATAATTTTTACATATTAATATAACTTTGTATCAGAACCACCTTATAAGGTAGAACATTACATGGTAGACAAACAGAAAAGTCAAAAAGAAATAAATTGATTAAAAGGAAAGAATGAAAGAAAAGAAAAGAGAAAGTAAAACAGATTTGCACAACTGGCAGATGCCAGGGCCAAGATTTGAAGTAAAGCAGCTGGTTTTAGAGCTCATACTACTCAGAAAGGGCCTTATCATGACTTACATGTACATGGACAGGTGGGAAAATGTGTCTCAACAGCAGTACATAAGGAAAAACAAATAAACTGTGGAGCCTAAGTCCTTTGGGTGATGTGTCTGGCAATAAAAGCTAAGTAATGTAGCCTCAGGCTGCAATAAAAGAACTGTATAGAAGAGAGCTGATAATCTACAGTCTAGCTGCCTGGATTTCAGTCTACAATCCTTTTCTCTGAAGAGGTTTGGAGGGGAAAATGAATGGGCTGTGTAATCTATACATGTAGAGATTGGAATAAGCCATCCTGGAAGAGAAATAACAAACAGACAGTGTGGAGGATTAATTTCTTCTGTTCTACATGCCACCAAATTCAAAGAACATAACCTTCAGAGTCTGAATTTGGCTCAACCTAAGGATGTGTTTCTAACAGTGGCATGTGTCAATGTGCCAGGGGTGTTCTTTAAAGCACAATAAGTTTCACATCAGCAAGGGTATCACAGCATCTCTAGGGTATGATAGGAAAAGATAGGACCACCTATTGGCACAGTGCTCTAGTCTAGATAACCTCTAGGGTCCCTACCTAACATGCAGGTGTTCAATTACATCAGACCTTCTGAACACCATCTTTACTCATTGAGCTGGAAGTGTCCAGTGCTTTCTTCAGCCCAATGTGCTAATGTCTCCTTCTCCATCACTGACTACTGCTACCTCAAGTTTTATAGAGGAGACTGGATATTTTATGTACTCTGGACAATATCAACTCACAGAGAAAATATTCTTGTGGCTTTTCAACAACTGTATGTTCAACTCAAAGCCTTTGATGACAAAGTCATTCATATCATGCCAGCTCTTTGCAGATGGCCCTGTGACACTTGTGGTAAGTAAATTAAGGTCACTACTATAGCTTGGATTTTGACTGCCTCCATTGCACCAACACACACACACACACACACACACACACACACACACACACACACATTACTTTCCCTAATAAAGTGCTACAGAAAAATAAGGGAAATTCCAATAATGGGAGGTCTTCCTATCATTGGCGGTGTACACTTGATGGGCACTGTCCAACCCAGATCGATTTTTATTCTCTTCTTTTTGTTTCCTGATAATGAAGTAAGATTTTTCCCACCCCATGATTCACTCTCAGCACCATAGGCTGCTTGCCATAGGCCAAACTGAAAGAACCAGTCCATCATAGCTTGATTAAAACTGTGAGTCCAAATAGATTTCCTCCTTACAAACAAATCACCCTTATCATAATATGTTAATGATAGGAAGCTGAGTGTCACAATAACAGTCACAGTTTATCCTCAATAGAACCACAGAAAGGAAACAGCCTGGGAAAAATCACTACACAGCAGGAAAGAGCTAAAGGCTAAGACCAAAAAAGGCCGAGACCGATTACAAAATACTATTGAATAGCATGTCAAATTGACAACAGATTCCCATGTAAGAGTCATGTAAAGTCTTACAGCTTAGCTAGCCAAGGATGTGACAGGCTATATGTATCTTTACACAGCCTTGAATTAAGTAAAGTTTAAAAAATACCAGATCACTGGTACATCTATTAAAATTATTTTTAAATTGAAAACAGGCACCATCACACACACACACACACACACACACACACACACACACACACATCGCATGCATGTATGCTTGCCTAAGTATACTTGACTTTTGCTTGTAGATAGTGAAAAGAGATTCTGTTAAGAGCAAAGGCGACTCACTTCATTGTCAGTTGGGTATTACTATCTGCTCTGGAATTTCTATGCAATTTCAGATTCTCCTGTGGATGGTTCAGCACTGCATCCCTCTATGAAGGTTGACTGGAATAGTGGATGGTTTCATACATCTGACTTCTGAAAGTTCTATTTGATAAAACCAAGTCCTCAGCCTTCATTACAAGAAAGAATCCATCTACTCAACCACAGTGATCAGAGTGCAGCAGGGAGCAGCATCTGGTATCCCTTTGTCAAATTTCAGAGGTGAGGTGGTAGAAGCAGATGAAAAAGACCATGATGGAAAATCTGGAAGCCATATTTCATCATTTGGTTAGACATTGAATGACAAGAACATCTCAACAGGGTAGCCAAACTTCGGTGTCTGGTGCCTGGATATGAATCCCAGGTTTGTTTGTTATCTGCTCCAGAACACCAGAAATGAATATTTTCCTTCCTTGTGAGATGTTGGTTATAATCTTTCAGTGTGTTTATGAGTAGGATATTGAGTTCAACCACTATGGAAAATCAGTTTCTAATATCTGTATGGTGTCTGGTAAAATAAGAATATGCTGGGAACAAGATATGCGTTCTGGGAGGAAGTAAGTCAGGTAGCTCTTCAGCTTCTCCACTTCATTAGACAGAACATTTGTTTTTGTCCCCTCCCACAATCCTTCTCCCGCTCCCACTACATCTCCTCTGAGCTGGTGATATCCCACGACCCAGGCACATCAATCTTTGTGAGGCTAGGGGCATCCACTCCAACAGGGGCCAGACAAGGTATCCCAGCTAGAAGAATATAGACAGAGCATTTTACGTAACAAAGCTAATGAATCACCTGCTGCTCTCCAGTTTCCCTGCGAGGTGGTTAACAGGCTACCATCCATGAGGCATTTAGGATGCTTGTAAGATCCTTGACAAGCAGAAACCCTGCTGAGAAGAGTTAAACCAGAAGCTCTGAGAAGCTCCTTTTATGGAAAAGATTCGGGACTGCGCAGGGTACCACAGTCATATGATTAACTCATATTTTCTGTCATACAGTTTGTCCATGATTAGTAGGGAGGTCCAGGCATTTGACACACATCACACATAGCAGGAAACTGCGGAGTATTGGGACCTAGAGTAGATTTGCAAACTTAGCCTCAAGTGTCTCAAGTTTCACTGAGAGCTCTCTATCTCTGTCTTTGTTAAACAGTTACTAATCCCTGCTTCCATAGAAGCTATATAGGATCATAGAGGGATGGGGTCAGCACATGGCACATAGTAGGATCTCAAAAATGGCCTTC
Organism: Rhynchomys soricoides; assembly: GCA_019843965.1. Classification (NCBI taxonomy): domain Eukaryota; kingdom Metazoa; phylum Chordata; class Mammalia; order Rodentia; family Muridae; genus Rhynchomys; species Rhynchomys soricoides. The sequence continues at coordinate 1,385,788 of JADRCH010000184.1, read as the reverse complement.
TCTGTTAATCCCCATTACCGGGTGAATACAGCAGATAGGATACTCTTGTTCACTGGCCGAAAAGGGCTGGATAGAAAACTGGCCTGGGGCAAGAACAGGTACCTCAAGGAGGCTGCAGATAGAAAGCCCAGGAGCTTGCAAAGCACAGGCTGGCTGAGAAATAGGGTGTAAAATGGTTGGGAAACCAGTAAGGGATGCAAAGTGAGTGAGCCTCCTGGATTTTTAAACTAGAAGTCAAGCCACTTTGCTTTTTCTGGGTCCATAAAAGACAGACATTACCAGGTGGGGCACAAACTCCTTCACTTGCTGTCTGTTCAGGAGTTAAAATTGTCACTGTGCAATCCCTTTGAAATCCCAAACTACATTTACCTGGAAAACAAACAGGAACAGTCTTGAGATTGAGACGATTTATCAAGAGACTAATTATCTTTTAAGCTAGTCTGGAATAGTAATGAGCCGTTTTTACACGGAAGCAGACCCCTGATGGATATCAGCATATCACATGCTCAGGCAGCTTTCCCAGGAAGATGCTACTTCAGGGTAACTTCCCACAGTAACCCATCTGTGAAAGGAACAGTGGAAATAAGGCTTGCAAAGGTATAAGGAGGTCTGGGCCCCTTAAAAGCAGTAACTATCGCTAAAATCTCCACTTCCTCCTGAATATTCTAAATGGAAGAAGGATGGCTCACTTAAACACATGAAATCATTCAAAACAGGCAAGCTCTAACGAACACTCCATCACTTACTGAGAGATGCCCCAATCTAGAGCAAAGATTTACATCTAATCATTGAAAGTAGGAGCTGCTGGCTGTCATCATTAGTCTATAAAACCAAATCCCAGTTCTGTGTGTGGGGAAATGTCTGTATGTATGCATGCAGGCACATGTATGAGCACAAGACCAAAGACAAATGCCTGAGGAGGCCACAGACAACTTCAGAAACCTCAGGAGTCATCTACCTTGTTTTGTGTGACAGGGTCACCCATTGAACCTGGAGCTCATTAATAAGCCAGACTGGCTGACCAGTGAGCCCCAAGCATATTTGCCTGTGTCCACCTCCTGGAACTGGGATTACAAGTACATGCCACTGGCATTTCTAGGGACTGAATTCATGTCTTTTGGCTCAGAAAGTCCTTTGACTGACTGAAGTGTCTCCTCAGCCCCAGGGTCTACTTCTGCAGTCAGTAGCTCCGGTATTTATTGGGGCTCACTGGCAACTTGATTTTTCCTTTAAAACAATCTCAGGACACAGATATCACTATGAGGTTTGGGGTTTTGTTGTTGTTGTTGTTGTTGTTGTTGTTGTTGTTGTTTTGGGTTTTTTTTGTTTTTTTCAGAAAGGCATCTGAGTCTTCATATAGTTTGTGGGTTAGTCTTATCCATAAACAACGAAACTTTAAATGCAGGATACTTAGAGTTCTGGAAAGATGTGGGTGGGGCTAGGGTCAGCTAAATGGTGTGTTCTCCATGAAGGGCATGTGAGGAGATAAAAAAATCATGAGTAATCAAAATCAGCAATACTTAATGCTGTATTTTAAAGTCAAAATTACTGGAAAGGACCTGGAGAGATGGTACAGTGGTTAACAGCACTCGCTGCTCTTATAGAAAACCTGGGTTCAGTGTCCAGCACTGACATGGCAGCTTATAGCTCTCTTTAACTCCAGTTCCAAATGATCCCATGCCTTCTTCTCCATGGGTGCCAGGCACACACATGGTACACATCCATACAGAGAAAGCATATGTAGTAATACAATAAATGAATAAATATTTTTAAAGAGCCCTGGAAAAATCCATGATGAATAAAAGACAAATTTTTCAACAAGGGCAGATGTAACCCTGCAAATGCATGCTTAAGTTCATCCTCCTCATCTTCATCTTCAACATACTGCTGAGCAAGGCTGCCGCCATGTTTAAATAACTGGACCAGCTTCAGCAGTGATAAAAACCACCCTAACTCCTTCACAGCATGCTCATGGGCAAAATATTCCCAAAGACCACAGTGAGTGCGCACAGTTTAATCATTAGAGCGAATCAATGCCAAGCTTATTCATACATAGAAGTAAAATCTAACATTGATAACCAGGCCTCGCCTCAAATTCTCGATTCACTGGTGGAACCTAAGGAGAGCTGGAAACAGATCTCTATGTGTCTGAAATTAAGACCAGGGAGGAGCCACCCTACCACTGAGCTTGTGCTTACAATTAGGTCACCATTATACAGAGGGTGACACTGGGCCTGAAGCCATTCCTTATAAAAGAACTGAACAGTGAGAAGTGAGTTTAATGTATAAAAGTCACTCCAGTGGAATGGACCAGGTCCGGAAGTGAAGGCTTTCCCCCATTTGCAACAGCATAGAGAATCTAATAAGAAAGTAGGGTTCATTCACAAATACTCAAGGAGTACACAGTTACAGAAGACACACAGTAATTCCCTGTTCCCTGGCATTAACAGAAACTTCCAGGCTCAGTCCCCAAAATGTTCTACCTGGGAACTTTGGGAAATAGAGAAGAATAAGAGAGAACACTTCAGAGATTGGTGATAACCCTGACCCATTTTCCTCTCATGCTCTCTCTGATTTCTTCCCCTTACTCATCTCAGCCACCCTCAGATTCCTTTCTTATTTAGCATATCCTTAGGTACCAAATTCTCTGCCTGAGCTAAAGCCTTCAACCGACTGCTAGGTTATGGTAAAACTATTTCTCTCTGTAAGTATCCTGGATCTCTACAAATGTCCTCCAACCAAACCAAATGACAATGAAAATTGGTCTACAGTTCCTAATGTGCATTATACACGAGCCCTTAAAATGTAAAATTGCCATTTCTCTAAAAGTTAAATCAACTGGTAGTGAGTGAGCATCGGTTTACAAAACACTTCATCTTACTTTTCCCTAAGTGACTTAATAGTCCCTCCCATAATCCATTTGCATTGATTCCATCTGCATCAAATGTCCACAAATTCCAACACAGCTCAGAGCTGCTAAGAATTCTGCTGCTGAACCACCAGGGAAGCAACTCTATTCAGTAAAAACAACACAGACCTATCTGCTTAAGACTGTACTTATTTTTAATTGAAATTTCCTCTTAATTATAACATAGCATTAGTTTATTCAGTTCTTCTGAACTTTAACAATGACGTCATCCAACAGTAACAAGACTAAGTTTCTACAGCCCAAACTACACGATTTAATTATAAACTACCCTTTCTATATCACTGAAGAAAGAAAGAAAAAAACCTCAATGATTAAACTCCCGTGATTGAAGACTAAACTTGAACTAAATTTTACTCCAGACCAAAGTTAGGTTTTATACAGTAATATCAGAAATTATTTAAGGGTAATAGTAAAGCATTTACTGCTATATTAAACCTGCACAGTCCAAAATGTTTACCAAAAATTAAACTGCAGTTATTTAATTAATTAATTAATTAATTTTATTTATTTATTTTGCAAATTGCAAGTGCCTTGCAGATGTGTTTAAAACCTCTTGAAAGAAGAGGTAATGTTATTACAGACACCTCAGGAATATTCCCTTCCCCCACCTCTAATTCATCCCATCCTCCTCCCCGAATCAAAATGTTCTTCCTACCACAAACAAACAACAACCGTATCACCTATCCATCCAACCATACATACATACATACATACATACATACATACATCTGGCACATAGCTGCCTCAGTGAGAGCTAACCTCCGTTATCATCTGCTCAAACCCAATCCTCAGGCTTTGTCTTAGAAAATGTCAAGTCACAAAATTTCCCAACTTTCTAGCAAAGTCCAAAGAAAGAAGAAGGGACTCCCGGGTAACAAATCCTCCCACTCAGAAGATGCTCATGCACACAATCTACCATCTACCGGAGCAGAACCTGAGCTACAGAGACAGGAATCTGGCCTTTCCGCAGAAGTGCAGACAAGACCAGAAACAAAACTGCTTTTCACGGTGCCCTCCAAAGCAGAGGGGCGCCAAGTCGAAAGTTGGAGAAGGTCACCATTGCCCTCTAGTGGCCAAAAGTGCAATCTTCCGCAAAGGAGTCCATTTCTATAGATTCACAAGGCTCTCAATGTCAGCGCAAAAGTAAAACAGAAATACGTTTAGTTAGCCTCCTTCACTCTGTTTTTTAGTCCTTCCTACATACAGAGAAAACTCTAGATGACCATCACAGTAATCTTGATGGTCTAGTGAACTCAGACGAGGAAATTAAAATGCTTTCATCGTTCTCCTGTTTTTCTATTCTTCTTCAAACAAACCTGTGGATTCTGTTCCTTTTTCCATTAAAAATTAACTTACAATTTTATATAGGCTAGATATCTTTATATATTTCTGAAGCATTAACTTTGAAGTAAAAATATTGACATCATCAACTTCTAAATAAAGAATGAGCTCTGATAGATTAGCCAACTTCTGATGAAGTGATGACCAATTTCATAAAGGAGAAAATTCACTGCGTGTATATTTTGATGCATTAAAATCACTCACTAGTGAACATTTAAAGTGAATGTGTATTTCTAAGGAAATACTTAAAAATGCATAGCAATTCTTTGGAATTGAGATTGTGCAAGAAAAGTTCACTGCCTTCCCTCAACTCTATTAAGTGTCTTTTGTAATTATTAGTCGATAAATGGGTATGCTATAATCAAAGTTTTTAAAAATCAATGTTGAAAATGAGTTCAAATACACATAGCAGACTTTTGAGCTTCCAACACAAAAGCAGTGGGGGTGAAGACTAAAATCAGACATGTAGCCCTTATTTAGGTGGTTTGAAACATAGAGATTTGCATATAATAGGTATGTAGATTTTCTGCTTCCTAGGCTATTGGCAATTATAGGAAAGGTTTCAAGACACACATAGCTTGTGGGGGTGTAGTTTTGTGATTATAAATCAAGCCATGAAGTCAATGTCATGGTGATTCCCATATGAAGGTCTCCAAATGTGAATCCTGATAAAGCAGCCATGTAATTCTATTCAAAGTGAAAGGAAAACCATGAATTATGAAGGCATGTGCATTAAAGGGGCATGAAATTGATCCACATTCCCCCAAATGATGACATAGCTCTCCAATTCTTCACCCTCCTCCCACAAATAAACATTCTGAAGCCACCACAGTATAAATGGGGAAATGTGAGTTCTGTGCCATTAAAACAAAACAAAAAAATAGAGCTTTAGCTTTTACTTTTTTAAAATTAACAAAAGATTACATCTTAATTGAAAAAAAATTTAAGTTTCTAGTAATTTGCTCTGGTGCACTGATAAGCGTTCTGAACATAATGTAAATTCTGGAGTGTTATCAAGATGGTCCAGTGATTCCACAAGAACTATTTTTAAAAGCTTTCTTTTTTTCTTTCTTTAGTTCTTCTTTTTGCTTTTATTTTTATTCCTATGCAATAAGTCTACGTTAAACAAATTTCCAAGTCCAGGCTCACAAGATCATCCCATTTCCATTCTTCATAATTTTTTGTTCATACCCCCCGATACACACACACATACACTTGGGGATGAAGGGTCTCTCCTCTTTTCTTTTCTCTTCTCTTCTCTTCTCTTCTCTTCCCTTCCCTTCCCTTCCCTCCTCTCTCTCTCTCTCTCTCTCTCTCTCTCTCTCTCTCTCTCTCTCCATATACCATCCCAACCAGGATACACAGACTTTGAACTAATAATTAAAATAATGCCAGTAACCATTGCTTGCTACTAAAGATAAAAGTGTAGACTCCGAGAACTTCAATATGTTTGTTGAGATGCAATGCCTTGTTTCCGAAAGCAAGATGTAAACCTGATTTCCACACAGCAAAGTTTCCTGGCCTGTAGATGCCTCTGTCTGGTCTCTGTTGAGCTCCGCTCACATTCCTTTGTACTAGCCAGGAGAGATGTTTTGCACAGAGGGTTCGAATTCCAGGGCCTAACTATCCAACCCTAAAACTTAAGAGTCAGAGATTGTTTAAGGAACTTAAAGTGCCTGTGGCTTCAGGGCCCCTACAGTACTGGCCACAGCTATGTCTCTTTGTTTTCTAACTTTTATTCCTTTGTTCTGCTAGAAGACCAAGCTGCCTGCAGCTGAGGGGCTGAGCATCCCTTTCTAGGTTTTGGGGCTCTGTCTCCTTGATCATGGGGGAAAACAATTCCAACATTATTGAAATGAAGGTCAGTCCCTTCTCTTTTTCTCTGCTACCCTTAAAGACACTCATACTCAGCTCATACTTGCTAATATGCTGATGCAAGGGCTCCTTCGTCCTGTGAACACATCTGTAGACTGGTCCCCAGAAAATCGAGACACCCCGCAAATGCAAATCCCTTGATGTCTGCTACAAGCCCTAGAGATAAGAAAATTGATCTATCCTCTCGCCAGATTAATTATTACTGCTTTCTGTGATTAAACCCAAAACTTACTGATTCCTAGTCCGCAGATAAGAATGATCAGGAGAAAATAGGAAAAGATTCCGGAGCCATCGTTAAAGATTTCTTAAAGAAGAAAATGAAGGGAAGACTTTTAGAAAAATCTCTACCCTCATGCAGTGCCAGGCTTTCATTAACAAACCCACTCCCAGTCCTCAGGGACGACCCTTCGTCATGCAGAAATGGCACCGTTAAATAATTAGAAGATGCAATTTCTTCATAGCAGAGCGTTAGCCCGTGAAATTCCTGCTGCATTATTAACAAAAAGCAACAGGGCTTCTTCGAACATCTAGCGAACCTTTCACCCGCGGAAGGCAGGAGTGCGGAGCCCTGGCGAAATCCTGGCCTTGGCAAGAAAGAGTAGGAAGCTGGACCAGCGGCCTCCTGGGTCCCACTTTCTCCAGGGACTCATAGCATCCCGGAGCGAAAAGACTCTGCCAAGATGAGGCTGGGTTTGGCTAGGGGAAAAGGATGCTCCCGTCGCCTCCCCCTTCCCGCCGCTCCTTGCTCTCCGTACACCCGAGCTGAGAGGCCAAGCGCAGGGAGGGAGGCCGTGAGTGAGGAAGCAGTGGAGGCTTGGAGCGCTCCGAAAGGAGGCGCAGGCTTTCCGGAAAGGTTTGATTCGCAAAGTTAACATTGACCCTGGAAAGCTTCCTCCAGTCAAAGCCAGGGTCTGGTCCGAGTCTGAGCCGCTCACAGACCATTCCCTGCACCGCTTTGAGCTTAGGAAGGGTGACTGGAGCACCCCGAAGAGGCGGGGGCTGGAGGGCTAGCTCGCACCACAACCCCTGGCCTCGGAGCCGCAGTCCACAGACCCGGACCTACACTATCAAAGTGCGGCCAATCCAATACCCCTCCCTCCCGGCCGCCTGCTATCTTCTGTGCTTCCACTACACTGGCACCGAGTCCGGGGAAGCTCTCTGAGAAGGCGCGGGAGGACCCCCCTTTAGGAACCCCGCACAGAGCGATCTTGTCTGGGGAGCAGGCACAGCGCGGGCGGGCGGGCCGGCACCCTACAGGGGTCGACTTTCCCTAGAGACATCATGGGAGCAGTCTGCGTGTCCAGAGCTCAGCTCTGCAGTTCCTTGCCCCAACCCAAAGCAATACCCCTGTACTGAAGCCGTGGTGCAACAGCCCCCCACCCCAGGGGTGGGCAACACATCAAAGAACCGGGGAGCGCACATCTAGCGCCTCAAACCTCTGCTCTGCCTGCTCTCACAGCTGGCTGCATTTTTTCTCTGATTTTTACCCCCCCCCCAAAAAAGCCCTCCTGCTTTGCATTACTGATTTCCATCAGCCAGCAACCTCCCCCTTCCGCAGACAGTCTCTTTCTGAAGCAATTCTTTCTCCTTTCTGCCTACTCCGAGAAGCCCCATCTAATAGGGTCTAGAGCCGAGCAGAGCGCCTCACCTGGGGCCCTTGCGGGTGGACGGGACCTTCTGGCCGGCTGTCCCTGGCACTGGGCGAGCGCAGCGGTGTCAGCCCGGGCCCCGGTCCGAGTCTCATTCACAAGTCGGCGGCGGCTGCGAGCGGCCCCCGCGGCATCTGCTCCTCGGCCCGCGACGCTCCCCTCAGCTGGCGGCGGCCGCGGAATGAGCCGCGGAGCGCGCTAGTGGCAGGAATGAGAAACCGGGGGGAGGTGGCGGGCAGGCGGGCGGGAGGGGGGGGGAGGAGGGAGGCCGCCGCTGGGAGGGAAAGGGGGGCGGAGAGGAACCGAGGCTGCTAGACGCCGAGAATTAGGCCTGGAGGAGGCGATGGATGCCTACCCGGTCCGCGCTCCTCCCCCCGGGGGACCCGAGGGATGCCAAACCCAGGAATAGGTGGCCTGACCACCCCTCCTGCCCTGGGTCGCAGCACTCCGTCTCCTGTCGGGGCTCAGACAGAGTCTGGAGCGACTGAAGTTGGGCTCTGGGGATACACAGCCAATCAGGAAGGGCGACGGAGGGACGCTGGAGAGAGCTTGAGAGCCCCCATTTTCCTCTTTTCCTGAAATCCGCTCCAGCTGTACAAGCTAGGGCCTCGACCGGCCGGCCGGAGGAAAGATTGGATGGAAGGCATTGCCCAAGTATGGGAGGCAATCGGGAATTAGGGAGCGCATTCTAGTCTTTATCAGTTAGCCCTCCGAAAATATCTCCACGTTGACCACTCCTGCCCAGCGCCCTCTCCCACGAGCCTTCAGCACCCCAATATCTATCCTTTGAGAAATCCGCTTGCGGGAAGAGCGGTGAAGACACTAGAAAGGGACCTTCGGACTTGAGAAGAATAGAGTTTTTCCTCAATGTTCTTCTACACTATATGCAAAGCCTTCCTTTGGGTCAACCCCACCAGGACTCAGCCCCTGGTTTCTGTTCCGGCCAATTTACAAGCAACATCCAGCATCCCCATCCGGCAATTTCACTTGTTGCCTCCCAGAATGGACACCACAGAGCCCCCCAAGGCCCCAAAGAGAATGCCATTCGGCCAGAGGATGGGCCTACGTGAAGAAATACCGGCACCCTGGCTCAGCCTCCTGTTTATATTTTTCTCACAAGGACCCACTACAGCAAAGGATACCCCAACCTGATTCCTGTCCACTTTAAGGTGTCTGGGCAGAAGAGCTGGATCTAAAAAAAAAAAAAAAGCGCCAGGGACTGGGCGGGGCTCTCTTGGTACCTAAAGCAGCTTGGGGACCCGCACCATGAGTGGAGACTAAGGATCCATGCTTCAGTGGGGACCTTGGGTTAGGACAAGTTTCCAGTCTGGAAGGTTTTGGAAAGAGCAGAAGTAGTTTCTAGTGGGTGAAGGATGAGAAGGAATTTTGAGGAGAGTCGCAGTGGCTTGGGAGTGGCGACCTCAGGAAAAGAACAATAAAACGACAAGCAACAAAAGCTGGGCAATGCAGCAGAAGCAGGAAGACCTAAAAGGGAGTTTAACAGGAATCAAAAGTTAAAAAGAAAGAGGCCACCAATGGAAGAGAGCGCCAGGACCCAAAGTGCATGGGGAGGGCACTTGAGAGCCCAGGGAGAACAGATGGTAGCTGAACCCCAGCACCAAAGCGCTTAGCCACCAGTCCGGGGGACCCGGAACTCTCACAGAATCCTTGATTCTCCTCGGGTTCCTGGAAATGAGATCAGGAACCAAGTGGCAGACAAGACTGCAGGAATATATGCCCTGTGTTTGCGTTTTCCGCAGCATCTCCCCATCCCTATGACACTGGGTGCCGTCCCTACCTCCCCACCCACAGTGCTGGAAAGGAAGCGCCTGTCACTCCGTGTGGACGTGGCCTTTAAACTGCCCACTCTTCTGGGAAAAGGGGGCGCTAAGCTTTCAGCTACCCATTTCACTCATCTCCCTGCTTCTCTCTCTCCTCATTCCGAATCGTGCCCAAAGTTCCAGGCCTCCCACCGCCACTGCCACAACACGCGCTGGTGCAGCAGCTGCTGAGCTGGGGGGGCCATCCAGTAATAGTCTGGAGACTGCGAGCTGAGCTTTCTGCCTGCTCCTCTTGGTGGGGACCTAAGCCCCTTCTACCACTATTAGGCTACGTTTTGCTTTCTTCTTGATTTCTTTGGCTCTGTCGGTTCATCTGAAGTCGGACCTAAACCCTAAACCACCACCGGAAGTCCCCACTGTAAAAGAACAGAGGGGTTGCTACCTAATCATTTCCACATACAAGTGAAGTTACTGGGAGGGAGGGGCGGAAAGTGTCTTCTTAGCCCTGGTATTTACTACAGTTCCTGGATTTTCCAATCTTTTCCAATTTGCTTGAAGGGAACAAGAAAAACCTACTGCTAACATCCATCTTACCTCTTGCTAGAGAAGGGCTCAGAGCCTGCAATGATTAGAGCACCCAGGAAGATAGTCTCAAGAACTCCAGTTCAAGGTGTATCCCAGTCTGAGCCTGTTTACTTGTGATGGGACTTGGGCTGGTAAACGCCCTCTGCTTTCTGTTCAGAGTGATGACACTTGTTCTTTAGATTACCCACTTCAGGAACAATGGCATCATCAAATTTTCAAAACGAAGTTAAACTTTGCTTGGTAAGATTCAAGTGGCACTGTACACTTGAATCAACAGTCTTTGCACAATTCTACACCAAGGGTTCTACTCAAAATCAGAGAAAACACTCCATACCAAGGCTGGCATGTGAAATGTTCACCCCCGTTTTAGCTCCAATGGAGTATGAGAAACAATGGCCGCAGAGAGACCACGTGGATACGTACAAGGTGATATATCCATTCAGTGGAATATTAGTCAGAAGAAGAAAGGAGACGGATAATGACACTTGTTACATTGTGAAGGAACTTTAGAAATATGCTAGAAGCCACAGGCAATACCACATGTTACATAATTCCACTATGTAAGGTTTAGAAAAGGTGAGTTTACAGATGTGGACAGCAGATCAGTGGTTGTCTGAGGATGAGGTTACAAACAGGAACTGGCTAATACAGAGTGGGATGAAAGCAGTTTCTGTTCAGACGATTCTTGGGGCATTCTGAGACCCTCCATTAGACCCCACAGGGGGAATTTCTTGCAAGGCATTTGGAGAGAGAAAATAAATGGAAATGGAAAACCTTTTTTTTTCAAGTCTGGTTCTTACCAGCTGCATTGAAGAATCTTATATATGTTAGATTGAGTTAACCCTCTCCTTACACGTTAGTGCTCATAGTGATTAATTCCTAGGAACTCAGGAATTCTAGCTGCTTGACTTTTTGGGCACACCTACACAGCTTACAGTGTGAATTTCAGAAAGGATTTTTCTTCTTTTATGATGATGTTAGGATCTGTCTTCCAAATCCATATTAAGCACTTGGGTGGAGCAATGTGTGATTTCAACTCAGATTGTAAAAGGAAAAAGAATAAAATGAAAAAAAAGAGATAACTCACCAAGTTCTGAAAGCAGCTACCAAGTTCTGGTGCTCATCTTCCTCTGAGCTTTTGCTTTGCTTTTCAAGGGAAGAAATGAGGGTTCAAGGTTGCCTATGCCTGCTAATCCAAACCTAGGGGAAGACCAAATGAGGCCCCTCTAGTCTCAGTTTCCATCTGTGGAGCAGAGCAGATAATTTCATGTCTTTCCCTCATCAAAGGGACCTGAAGATACCCAGGGCCTAGGTTGCTATTCTTCATTTCCAGTCAGAAGCCCCAGGCATCCCAGATCTCCTAGAAACTTTTTGCTCTAGTAGGTCCTTTGGTAAAAGACCTTGGAAATAAGGGAAAATCCAAACAGAGTGTAGATTTCCTGACTAATTTAGCTTCCATACATGAATTCCCGAGGCAGTGAGGGCATATGGGGAAAGATGGAATGAGTAAACTATGTTGAGTCAACTCTCCAGAAAGAAAGAACAAAAACTGTAAAGGGTCACGTGTCTATTATCTGTGTCAGAATCCCTCTTCTATCCCTGTTGTGTCAAATTTCTGGAAAGAATTGAACAAACATTAATTCATTCCACACCAAAGGATACCACCATCCTCCAACTTGGTGAACTTGCTAGTCTGTCAGGTTTCTTTACAGGAGCAGAATAACTCCAAAACATCTCTATCACCAAAAGCCCAGCCTAGCAGGACTCACCAAAGAATTCTGAAGCATGCTGCATGACTTACAGTTAAGTAACTTACATATAGTTATATACATCTGATTATATAAACTTGGAAAAAGAGAAACTAAGTGAATCTGGTCAGTTTCAGGGGCTTCCTGAAGCTATTGGATTGTTTCTTTCCTGGACTTAATGAATTTCCGTGGAGGATAAAATCCTTTAAAAGCTTCTCCCTAAGACAGAATGTTATCTGAAAGGAAACCTCTACACAGCAACCTCTCAATGGTTGTGTGATTTTGAGCAGTCTGCTATCTAATCCCAAATGTGGTTTCTATGTCTTTAAAATGGGACTATTACCTGAACCTCAATTGCTGTGGTGATTTGGTGTCTACACTTGCAGAAACAGTAAATGCTGTGCCTAGAACAAAGATTCCACAAATGGGAGCTATCAGTTATTATTATTAATTATTAAATTTTATTACAGTGCTTTAATTGATCTGTTCAAGGAGAATACTGTTGTAATTATAGATTAAACTGTGAGAATCAGCAATATGAATCTCAGCCTAGATTATTATGACTGTTCAAAGCTGTACTAACACTACAGTTTACAGTGACAACATCAGGGGCAAACAGGCTCTGGGTACATTCTGTGTCTGACACAAATCCCTCAAGTTACATTGGACAAGGATTTCTCTGAGCCTCAGGCCCTACAACTGTGACTGAAAGCCTGTCCAGTTTAAGCTCTCGGCCGTATGTGTGTAGAGTTGGGGGAAGGTAATTCTTTGTTTTTTGTTTTTTTTTTAATTCGCTTTACATCCCACTCACTGCCCTCTCCTGGTCACCCCCTCCCATAATCCTTCCTGGTGAGACGCCACTGGATCCTCCCTACCCACAACGCACCAAGTCTCTGCTTGTGGCTAGGTGCATCCTCTCCCACTGAGATCAGACAAGACAGCCCAGCTAGAAGAACATATCCCACACAGGCAACCACTTTTTGAATTGGCCCTGCTCGTCTCCTTACACATATGCAGCTTGTTCTTCATAGGGGTCGATTCTTACCAGGCTGACATTTTGAAGTTCAAACTTTTCTTTCCTCTTCATTAAACACCAAGCATCTCAGAGGTGCAATTCCCCTTCCTGCCACTAGGAGCAAACAAGTCACCACCTCACGTAAACTCAGACTGCAAGCAGCTGCTCATAGGAAATGCCTCCTTCATAAATCTATCGGTAATATTTTAGTCTCTCACTTCTCACGTACCCTAAGGGAAATGCTGATGCTCTTATGATTAATATCTACAACCATTCCTAGAAGCTGGCTCAGTGTTTGATACATACAAAAGAAAATAAACTAGTGAATATTTTTGAATGAGCTAATATTTCTGAGCGGATTAAATACTACCATGCTAATATTATATCACGAAAGATACCATACTCAGTGGTTTAAAATAAAACTTACTCTCTTATCTGTGAGATTGCTGGGTTGTTTGGTCTAGAGTTAGTTGGCCTACGAAAACTCAGTTTGTCATTCTGAATTTCTTTTTATCCTTTTGAGATTAGGGTGGTCACGTTCTCATAGTGAAGGAAACCACACAAGACATCATGGAGTGGAGATATGCAAGTCTCTTGAGTCGTGAGGTCTAGAACTGGAGACTCTCTCTTTTTACTATACTCCATTGGCCAGAGCATACCACAGGACCAGATGGATAGTTAAAGCAATGGAAAAACAGAATGTGATTTTTTTTCCAGTGGGAGAAACTTCAGAATTAAGTGAGGAAATGTTCCCCTGCAAAGAAGTATGACATATTATACTGCTGATGAGGCAGAAGCAGATTTCCGTCATCCCCTCTCAGAGCCATCTTGGGTTTTCAGGTCCATAGGTTCTCAAAGATACAAATACAATTCTCCAAAATATTAGAGACAAATGATAAGGGAGGCATTCAGCCACACTTCAGATCACTGTAACTATGCCCTCCATTTTTGTAATCAAGGCTCATGACGGAAAGGGAGAAAGCAAGCTGAAATAGTAATGTAATAATAATAACCACTAGGTTTTATTCAGCCTGTTTGATATTCCAGAAGCATTTATATATAAAACTAATAATCCTCAAAACATTCTTCCAAAGCCTATATAACCATTCCTATTTTACAGATGAGAGAGCTGTAAGATGAAATTGCATGCACTGGCCAGGTGACTACAGTTGGTAAAAAGGAGAGCTGGGACTCCAATCTGCAGGTGTTTGACTCTCAAGGTGTCTGTCCCATAGCTTGCCTTTCAGGGGAGAATATGGTGATGATCTCTAGTCTTGCTATGACAAAGAGTTGGAGGAAAAAAGAGAAATAAAATTTGTTCTGCATTTTCAAGGTGGAGGACATATATCAGACCCTGAGGCACAGTGCCTTATATGTAAGTAAATGTAAGTAAATTTAATTGAGGAGCCAATGATAAACAGGTGAAAAGCAGAGGGGAGGGAGGAAAAAGGGAGGGAAAGGAGAGGGAGAGGGAGAGGGAGAGGGTGTAGCAGAACAGATGAGAGGCAGCAAGATGATTCTGCATGAAATTGAGGTTGCCACCACACCTGAGAACCCAGATTCAGCCTTCCCAGACTCACATGGATGGCTAGAACCCTGACTTTGTAGGTTTTCCTCAGCTCTCCATGCACATGCATGCTCATGAACACACACACACACACACATTTTCAAAACTTTAAGAAAGGAACAGAGAAAGTATACCAGCGAGAAGGAAGCAGTGCAGTAAGGATGACCACATACACATGGAGATGCCTATGAAAAACAGCCCCATTGCCATGCAGAAATCTGTGTGCTTGAAGGCACTGAATTTCCTGACCTCCACAAGGATTTTAAGTGTAACAATCTCACATTGGCCTCCTTTTTCTGTTAGGTACAAATGAGCAGCCCTTGTTTACCTTGCAGATCTCCCTTGATGGCCTATTTGTCTCTCTGCTATTATTTGAGGGAAAGTAATCCAACTTCAAGACACTGTGATCTGTTGCTTATAGTTCATCCATCAAGCATCTCTTTCCTCTATTAGTATTTGCCCACCTAATGGATTTGCCCCTGACTCTCATCAGCACCCACTCATCCCTCCAAACACCACTGACCATCATTTCCTATCCATTTTGACAAATGGATCCCCACCCATAATGCATATATCTAGTAGAAATAGCACTGTGTGTTTTATTGACTTCTTTGTGTTGGTTGTCTCACCCTACTAAGATACAAGCTTCAGGAGGGCAAAATACATACCCTCCCTTGTTCACTCCTATAACTTGAGCATCCAACATAGTGCTGGGCATGTGGTAGGCACTCAGTAAATATTTGTAGAATGAATTCATAAATACTAAATGCATGAATAATGCTATCTGAATGAGTGAGTCCCCAACCCTAAAGCAGATGGATCATTTCCTTGAATCTAAACACTGTACAAGTGCCCCTTGTTTACAATGTGAATTTAATGATGCCAGCTATGCACATTACAGAAAAGAAAAAAAAAAAGAAAAACCCAAGCCTTCAACTTACCAAAGGTTTCATTCAGAAGCTAGTTAAAATAGCTACTTCCTTTACTGCTTTTAAAACAATAATCCAATTTACAAAATGATGGGTTACAGATAACTTTCCTAGAGTGTATGAATTTCCTAAAATTAAGTATACAGGTATGCATAATGACAACTCTGTGGCGGCTTTTCGACTCTACTTTGTTTTCTGTATGGACTGGGAAAG
Source organism: Rhynchomys soricoides (assembly GCA_019843965.1). Classification (NCBI taxonomy): domain Eukaryota; kingdom Metazoa; phylum Chordata; class Mammalia; order Rodentia; family Muridae; genus Rhynchomys; species Rhynchomys soricoides. The sequence continues at coordinate 1,370,156 of JADRCH010000184.1, read as the reverse complement.
TGGTTTATTGAGACACCTCGAAGAAGGCTATTTCCATGTTCATATGTGCATACATTTACATCCTTTTTAAAACTCCTGAATAGAAGCATTTAAATGTGTTTGCTCTCCAGGAGAATCATTGAAAATGTATGCAAGTTTGAGACTGGCTTGCTTTGCAAATAGACTACAATATGGACAACAGCGTGTCCCTGTGGAGATCTGTGTTCCAATTTTCATGACCTTTCATTCAGTACTCGGAAAAGAAAGGCATCCTTAATCTTTCTTAATGTTCTAGACTTAGGGCAGTTGAATCTGCTCAGCATCGCAGGTTGGTATTTCTATATTTGATCTAGTTGCTGTATGTCTTTCTCCCTCCCAGCTGCCTTGGATGTCTCTGGCTCAAAACCTAATAATAGTGGTGTTTCCTTGTAACATAAGGCGTACCAAAAACTGGAGTAGTTTTACACCAGAGTTGGCTTAAGGGCTTTCTTCTTGGAAATAGTATTCCAGAACAGCCTGTCTATTTTGATTGATAGTCACCTTCATTCTGAGATATAAAACATGATTCACTCCTCATTGAATAGGTTTGCGAGATACTCATAAAGTTAAAGAACCACCCAAAGAACTCCAAGGCCCTAGGCATGCTCAGCAAGCATTTTACCAGTAAGTTGTGTCACAGCCTAGAAAAATATATTAGTACTTAGTATTTAATTCATAAATATTTTCATCCAAACTCTTTCTATTTTCATACAAAGCATAGTGGGCACTTTATAGGTAAAGATGGGAAATTTCAAAGCACTGGACATTTTTACTCAAAGTCAGCAACAGCTGGCCAATCAGAGAATTATTAAATATTGTTCATTTGCTCAAGTCCTAGAGGTAGAGTAACTGTGAACCTAATTTCCATGGGGGAAAAATGATGAAAGAAGCTTTATAGTATACAGGAAACCTGGGATACATGCAAAACAGAACGTTTTATATGCTAGGAGTAGATTATTCAGGGACTTTTAGGTAAAATGGGATTTGATAAGTACTTGATAACATAAAAGAGAATCAATAGAGCTTATGGCTAATGAGCTTTGGTATAGAATGCAGAAATAAAGAATCTATAGCTCTCTATATTATGAAAAGAATTCCAAATTGAATCCAAGTGTAGTGATACTTATTGGTTAGATTTAGTTATTATTGTTGTTCTGTTGACCCTCAACTAGTGACTGGTCACTTAAGCAGATGATGTCCTGCAGTTCACTAAAGTGTCACAGCAGAGGAAATGCTTTTGGATATGTTTTGGATATTAAGTTAAGACTTCATGTTAGACTCGTAGCAGCCAGAGCAAAGTGTATCCTGGAAATCATTTTTCATGCGACTAAGTAAAGTAATTTACAGTTAAAGATACACTTTGCTGACTAGTAGAAATATGGATGAATATGGACCAGTTGTGTGCATATGCATATGGGGAATGGGCATAAGGCTCTCAAGTTTGGGGTGTATGCAAGTGTTTTGGACTTGAGAGTGCTCAGAGACCTCCCCCTGAATCAAGAAGACAGAAAGTCCCCTGATGTTTAATTAATTAAAGTACAGAATTTTCATATCTGAGGCAAGAGATTTAACTTCTGGGTTTTTTTTTTTTTTAATTTATAAAATGTAAAGGTTTGCCCCAAAGTATTCAATATGCTTACTTCCCTTTAAAAGTCTATGATTACTGATTATAACCAACTCAAGGATAATTTCTGAGAACTATCTCCAAAGGATATGCATATTGATTTCATATCTCTTAGAGCTATTCTGGGACACAGAAAAAGAAGGCTGTGAGATAGTGTTTATGAAGCCACCAGAGACATTCAGGTAGCCCAGAGCTCTGTGCAGAGTGACCTAACATCGTCATGCTGGCCTTTTATCAAGGTCTTGATACTCACAGCATCCAAGGATCATCCCCTGTGATCCCTCTTGCTTAATGTGTCCGTGAATTGCCCAGTCCCATTTTGCTCTCTCTGTTCCTATCTGTAGTTCAGCAGACTCCCCTGACTTAGAACAGGTATTTGCAAATTAACCAGGCTCAGTCTGGGCTCCTTGACTGTAGCACCCAGAAGCCTCTGACTTCTGCTGCTCCAAGATGATAATGTGGTCCATACTTATTTCTGAGATATGTTACCAAGAAAGGAAAATCGACTGTGGCTTGAACATTCTAAATTCCCAATAAGTGCTTTTTCCCACGCTCCTCTTTCTTGTTTTTTTTTTTTTTTCCCTTGACTCTGTTCTGTTCTTACTCTAAGGCAGAATGGAAACACACGAAGAGTGACCATTTAGAAAAAATATCCCCTTCTCCACAAAGAGAGTCACTCATAATTTGGTCATCAATAGATGTATCATCTTTTATGCTCAAGGTCTCACCGATGTCTGTGCAAAGATATATAGAAGCCAGTAGCTATTAATATTAGTACTTTATTAGTTTATCTCAAACATGCAGGCACTCGGGATGTATTGAAGAATATCTTCTTACCAAAAAAGAATTATTGCCATAAAAAGGTACTGAAATTAGAAATTCTTGAAGAGAAATGAAAAGAGAGAAAAGAGGTGCTGGGGAATCTCATGTGTCATGTCAGCTCTTCAAAATGAATTTGGGTGTGGAATTCACAGGACACATAGTAAGAGCAGTGTCCAAATTGCAGTTTTAATTTTTTTGTATACAGCACGGAATCATCATGTATACTTTAGCTCCAGCAGTCCCTGATTGACTAAGAAATGTTTATCCAAAGAAGCAATATTTACCATGTCTATTTGTAATCTGAAGCAGCTCGCTCCTTTAGCTTTGCTTACATCTACCGAGGAAGGGGGAAGAGCACCCAGGATGCCTAGTTTCCTTAAATCAGTGACTCATGGAAACAGAAGCAGGAAGATGTACTCCAAAACAACTAATCACCAGCTGAACCTGTTTGAATGTGGCAGATGTATAAAATGAACTGAGCTTTGTTTAAGCTAAAAGTTTGTATAGTTGCCAAAGGTTCTGGTAACAAAAAATAAATAAATAACTGGACCATTGTGTAAAAGGAGGTATAAATTCAAAGCAAAAATGGAGCCCAAAATAGCAGCCGGTCCTCAGCCAACACTACTCCTGTTCTCTGGTCTAACACCCAGTAATTGCTTTCTTATGATAAACATCTTTGACTTTGCTCTGTTAACAAGGTGGCTTCAGGAATATTTACGTTTCACTGGGTCAATGTCTGTCTTAAATATCATGTCCTAAGTAGAAAGCATCCTTGGCAGTAGGTGCAGCAGCATCCTAATCAGGTCCTCTAAGAGGGAAGCAGAGCATGATCATAGCCATTATGCCACTAATGGAGGAACTACAGGTGAGACGCTGTATGCTTAGAGTTCAGGTGTTGCGGAACTTGGGTATCCACACTGACACTGAACTGCCTTACCCCTGAATTCCTTGATTTTTTTAAAAGGCAAACTAAGCAACATCCAATTTGATGAGATGGTAATGTCTTTTGAAGACTTTTCACCTTAAGATGTTATAATTCTAAATCCATATGCAAGGAAATCTACATTGTATCTCTCTACAAAGATTCACAAACTGTAATATTGCTATCTTAATACACACTGTCCTTCCAGCTTAGAACAAACTTCCCCATGGTATTTGGGCTACCTCCCATCTGTTCTCTCAAAATGGGTTCATGGGTTAAGCTTCAAGAAATATTGACTTGCTATCCAGTACCGTCCCCTCTTTTAGAGCACCAGATTGAACATTTTAGAGTGCAGATTTAACATCTTCTTTTGTGTTTTAAGCATCCTGTACTAAGAAAATAAGAAACATTATTTTCAACAGTTTTTCCTCCCAAAATTCTTACTTTTTTAAAGGTGAGGATATACTGATTTATCCACAGTATATATCACAGCCATGAAATAATGGACCATCAGAATATATGTGATGCTAAAACAACAATAGCTGAGTTTTTAAAATTCTTACACTGGCCAGGTGTGGCATGAATTAGGTTACATGTAGATTCATTTGATTTTCCTAACAACCACTTAGAAGTGGAAATATGGACAAAGACAATTTCTTTCAGGTAAAAGAAGAGAGGAGGCAGAAGAGATGAGGAGAGAGGCGGGAGGGAGGGAGGGAGAGAGGGAGAAAGACGAATGTACAATTTGCATGTATACATTATAGTTCTGGGTATTTGTTACTGGCTCATGCACCTGGTAACTTGATTACTTTCAAGACAAACTACTGAATGACTTAGTTCATTAAACAACACACAATGCAGTCCTTTGATTCCATGCTCTTTTAATTTGCCATGGTCTGTGTTGAAGTTTTCAATCTTGACCTCAGGTTGAAATTCACCATACGGTAGTTCCAGGATGTGAGTCACATGGTACAGGGTTGGAGGAGGTGGAGTTTTCAGAAGACAATGCACTGGGGACATATGATTACTTTGTTCAAATACCTAAAGGACTATCATGAAGAGGAGTGATTTGATTCATTTTTCTCAGCCCCAGGGGTTAAAAAACCAAGATTACTGGGTGGAAGCTTCAGGGAGGGAGAACTATGCATATGCTAGTGTGGGAGTCCTGGGAAGGTTTGTCTCTGCTGCAGGATTATGTGCCCTTCAGAATGCACAGTCTTGGTTAATTTTCCGAATTCAGATGCAGACTACATGTCTGCTTGATAGATTTTTTTCATAGATCAAGTTGAATTTAATGTGGAGAAAGAACTAAAGGACTACCATAACTTGCTCTACATATAGATTTTAATTGAAAATTGTAGTTAGCATGACTAGAGAATATAGGCTTGCACAAAAGGATTTTTCCTTTCCTACTAATATTCATTCATAGCCATCACAACTGTAGTCACACCTAATAGTTAGGAAATAGAAAGTTTGCCTAGTGACTACGTAGCAGGTATGTGTTTCTTCAATTTGATAATTATTGTTTTGTAAAAGCTATGTATTATATCTGTACAAAAACTTGTAATAATCAGGGCTAATATATTGAGTGGTCAGATTTAATCTCCATGTGCTGTAGTTTGCTTCAAAAATAAATCCTAAGTGCTCACCTATTAAAAGCTTGCTCCTCAGCTGGGGAGTGATAGCCTTTAATTCCAATATTTGGGAGACAGAGGCAGGAGGATTTCTGAATTTGAAGGCAGCCTGATCTACAGAGTAAGTTCCAGGACAGCCAGGGATACACAGAGAATACCTGTCTCAGAATAAAATTAAAAAAACAAAAACAAAAACAAAAAAAAAACCTAAAATAAAAGGTTTGGTCCTCAGAAGGACTACCCATTAGGAGTGGGCCTACTAGACAGATTTAGGTCCTTAGTGTTCTCAGGGAAGAGGCGTGACGGAGGTATCTTTTTCTTTCTTTGCATGAACAGGTATTTTTTTTTTTAATCTCCTGCTTTTGCCATGGTGTCCCTGTGGTGTCCTAGCCCCAAACTAAAGAGTCATCTGGTCATGAACTAAGGCTTCCAAAACCGTGACATAAGACACACTGTCTTATGTTTTCACTTTAAGTTGACAGTCTTAGGTATGTATTACTGTAACAGAAAACTAATAAAACAGGCAATGTGATAAAAAAACAAACAAACAAGCAAAAAACCCCTTGTATTGCTGATGGTACAAAACTCAGTTTGCCACTGCAGGGGACTGAGGCTGGGGAAGGTAAATCGATCTGCTTGTCCATAGTTAGCCAGATAGCCACATCAAAATCAACATGTTTGACTACAAAATATATTCTGTTTTAGAGGGCTAGAGTTGGAAATAATAAGAAAGGAAGTGAGGAAAGGGATAGAGGGTAAGAAAAAGGAAGGGCAAGAAAAGAAAAGTCATAGGTTCGAATCAGGTTCTGAGAAAAGATAACATTTGGCTTGTGAAATTTCTCAGTTCCTTTCCTATCTCACTAATAGATAATTAACTCGACAGGTGCACTTACTGATGAGAGATTTATTTCTTTATCTGGGTCTTTCTCTAGTAAAGCCATTTCATCTTTAAAGAATGATTTTCACAAATGCATGGGAATAGAGCAGCTCATAGGAACGACAACCTAATTTCTCAAAGGAGACATCCAGAGAGACTTAAGTTGGGCAAGGTGGAGAATTTGTGGAATGATTGGTTGTGCAAACACGGAAAGATAATTTGCAGATAGCATCAATACACAGAGAAAAAATAAATTAGCCAGCCTCGAAAAAGAAAAAAACAAGGAGGAAAAGAAGAAAAAGTGGAAGGAGGGAAGGAAAAAAAGGAAGGAGGAAGAAGAAAGAGAGGAAGGAAAGTGTTTGAATACAAAGATTTAAAAATTCAAATCCAAATTTGTAAGCTGATTTAGACAATTTGAGAAAGTGTCTAAGAAGTATATCAAAATTGCCTCTGTTTATCTTTCCCGAACAAGATGGCCTCTTTCCATAGCACATTCTCCACCCATGCTCTATCCTCAAGACCTAATGTCCTGAAGCTTTTCCTTATTTCTCTGATTCCTGTCCTTCTTGCTCAAGCTCCTGTGGAAGTTATCCTCACTACATCAGTTAGGAACTGAATCATGTGCTGCAGAATTCCCATCCTTATTTGCATATGTTTGCTCCCTGCACAGGTGAAAAGAATTACATTTGTTGGGTTGCAGTTCCTAGGGAAATGTCCACAGGAGACCTTTAATGGCCATTCCATTGTAGCCCAGTTCTACTTCTTGGAAAATACAGTGGGTTTCAACACTTGTCCTTCAGCTTTGCAGATCTAATAATTCAATCTTGTCTAACTCCTTGAAGAGGTGACTACTTTGCTCACTGACAATTTCCTAATGCTTGGGTTGTCTTATTGTTGAATAAAAGTGATCTATAGAAAGCGTACTTACTATCTAATTAACTGAAAGGCAAGGAAGACATTATCTCACCAGATCGTCTAAGAAAACCCACTGCATTTTGTGAAGAAATAAGCAATATGCACAGTAGGTGTTGAATATTAAGGAAACGCTCAGGTAGAGAAAGATGGATTCCAAACTGCCTACTCAGGCAAATCATAGCAATGAAGAACTTTTTGCTTTAATTGAGTACTGAGAGAATGGGAATAGGTAGGCAGAGGCAAGGTACAACCAAGCTGTAGAAGCTGGAATGTTCTGTAGAACTTCAGAAAGACTCTATTAACAGGCTGCCTGGAAAGTGATTAGAAAAGAAGCGTTGTCTAACATGGGACACTTCCATAAAGACCCAGTGTCTTTTCCTGCTGATTACCTTAGGCTCTGATGATGCTTCTTAGGCTTAAGAAGAAGAGATATTTACAGATTGTCTGAATTATGAACCAAAGTTTCCATAGGTGGAATTTTCCCCTCAAGCTCAAAATAAAAGGAAGAAAGGACATTTAGGTTATATGGGATGGTGATGGTGATGATGATGTCAAACTGTTGGAATTGTTAAAGCAACTAAACAGACGGAAACTGTAGAAACACAAGGTGTTCAACATACTGACTATTCATAAGGAATTAACAGTGTGGATTTAATGACAGTGAGATATCCGTGTGTGTGTGTGTGTGTTCATATGTTGCATGTGTTTGTATGTGTGTGTTTGTATGTTTGTGTGTTTGTGTTCAGGAAATTCCAGGAGAATGTGTGGGAAGCCGCCTGAGTCGCACTCACATTTGCCATTACAAGATGGCGCCTACATTCGGCCAAGAACAAGTTGTAAACAGGCTAGTGCGCATGCACCTGGTAATTTTCCACCTCAGAGTCTCAGCCTCTCTCGTGGCGTCATCTGGCCTGATGTGCGGGGAGCCAATGGGGAAGCTCCATGTCCCAGGCAAGCGCTGTGACCTATATAAGGGACAGGTGTTCTATTGTTCGGGGTCTCCACTCGTGGCAAGCTTATGCTCTCCCTCTCAAGATGCATTAAAGCTTTACTGCAGAAGGATCCTTTGTGTGCCGCGTCGTTCTTGCTGGCGAGACGGTAGCGCGGGACAAGAATGTGTCTTCTTTTTTTATTTTTTATTTTTTCATACTTTATTTACGTTTCAAATGTTTCCCCCTTTCCAGATCTCCCCTTTGGAACCTCCCTATTCCCCCCTCCCCTGACTCTATGGGGGTACTCCCCCACCCACCCACCCACTCTCCTCTTCCCTCCTTGACATTCTCCTATATTGGGGCATCTAACACACTCAGGCCTAAGAGCCTCTCCTCCCCCTGATGACTAACAAGACCCTCCTCTGCCACATATGTGGTCAGCACCATGGGTCCCTCCATGTATATTCTTTGGTTGGTGATCCAGTCTCCAGGAGCATTGGGAGGTCAGGCCAGTGGACACTGTTGCTCCCTCCGTGGGACTGCCAATCCCTGCAGCTCCTTCAGTTCCTTCTCCAACTCCTCCATCTGGGACCTCTTGCTCAGCTCAGTGGTTGCTGTGAAGTGACTCTTGGGTGAGAATATGTTTTCTAATGACAGGTTTGAGAAGCCTCACAAATGGAAGTAAGATCAGCTATGATGCAGAGGCTTCAACACCTCAGAGACACAGACTTTGCAGCATCTCCCCAAAGGATTTAGTGCTGTCATAAAAGAGAATGGTCCATATAAGCTATATCATACAATTGGGTCTTTCATTGTCTTCCTCTCTTTTTTGAAAGGCACGTTCTTTACCAAATATCTGAAGACAAGCAATTTTGCTCTAGCCAAATCTGTTCTTTGCTGAAAAGCTGGCCCTCTCTTTCAGCTGACTTTGGTATCTGTCACTAATTTTATGGTTTTTAATTTCACAGATTGTTGTTCTTGTTCTGAATTCTGAAGACAAGACAATAACAACTTATTAAAATCCCAACAGAGCAAACCCAAAATCAAGAAAGAAATTTTGCTTTTCTTAACATTCTACAGCCTTAAAATTCCTAGCACTGAACACGGCACACCCGCTAGGGCTCAATTGCAAGAGGTCTTCTATTGAAACAGTCTATATTTTATTGCACACATTTCACACAACAAAAGCCTTTTTCTTTTTCTAAAGTCTAAAGTTAAATGGAACTTCTCAGGTTATAGCAAATTAAAATTAGTAGCAGCTTAATCTGTCTTTCCCCAAACAAATTTGCAATGCTTGGCATTCTTTTTCCTTTTGTTTTTCTGTCACGTATCATTATTCAATATTGCATGCCACCTACACCCTAAAAAATTACTGAAAGCAAAATTTAAAACTCCAACATTTATTATTAGGTTTTATAGCATTTAAAACTTAAGATTAGAGTTGGGGATTGTACATTTTGACACTGTATAGACATGTTAACATCTTGGCAAGGGGTTCCTTTGCAGGCACAAATTTATCATTAGGAAATAGAATACTCATTTTTTGCTTGATTAATTACAGCATAAGCATAAATATAGAGTGTGCAGTGGAGCATGCAATATTTGTAAAATGTAAAATTGTGATTCATGGGTAAGCTGAAGGATCAACCCAAATATTTTACAAGAATCGCTTAGAGTAAGTATAAATTTAGTTTTGAAATGCCTTTAACAAATAGATTCTATGCACTTAAGATAAAAAGAAATGCACCTTACAGATGTTACTTAAAGTTTAAAGTAAAACAGTTTCCCAAGCTTTTCCAATGAGAATTCATGTATGTTTAACTTTTAATAGTATTCTTGTAATTATACATAAGAAATGAGTTATCAAAAATAAAGGGAACTGTCTTTAACTAGATACTAAACAAAATGCCCATGGTTACTTGATTTCATTCTCCCAATATCTCTGTAAAGTAGATTCTGTTTATCATCATCCTCATCACCGTTACCATCAGCATCATTATTAGGGTAAACCATAGAATGTAAACTGGGCATGGTAGTGCATGCCTGTAATCTCAACAAGGCTCAGGTTTGAGACTGAAAGCTCAAGATCATCCTGAGCTACATAGTACGACTCTGTCTTAAAAGAAGAAATTAAATACAATACACATGTCACCTGTATTACTTCATAAGTTTTTGCAGCTTTGAAAGCATTTCTTCACTTAGAAATATATGTTAACTTATCACTAATTTCAAGTAGATCCTTGAAGGGTTAGACAATTTTATTAAGGATACACCAAGAACGCATAATAAAGATAGAACTTAAAACTTATGTTCACAGACACACTGTACCAGGACTAGAAAATCTTAGAAAATTTTGAGCTACACAAACTGATTCACAGATATGAACAGGGACACACACCCATGTGCACTCACACATGAACACACACACACAAACATACACACACACACACACACTTGGTTGGGGTCAAGCCAATTAGAGGGAGGTGGAATAAAGCTGACAACCAAGATGTTTTTTCAAAATTTCTCATCATTATACTATTCCAGCTTTGTAATTTTTGGGAGTTCATACCCCATAGTAGACTGGTGTGAGACCCCCATTACCTTAATAATTTGCTTAGTTCCTTAGCCACCCTGATAGTCTTTACATATTTATCAGGGTAGGCTATGCAAAGCATGGTCACAAACTAGCTGTGAGATACCAGAAACTAACACATCAAACTTTACTCTGACTCAGAGCTCTAGTGGATAAGCCCCAAGAGAAGATGTCTCATTAGCAGGAACAATCCAAGGTCCTTGGCTTGGACATTGAAACGTTTTTCCAGTTTTCTCTGTAATGCCTTTCCTGATCTTCTGTTTGACTAATAAGATACAAAGTTGGCATGGGAAGCACAAAGCTATCACATGGATGTTGAAATTCTAGGGTTCATAATTCATTCCTTGAGGTTGGAATGATGTAAGCTAGTCACAGCCAGAATGCCTAGAATTTCTACCTGAAACCAATGCCAGCTGGAGGTCAACTTTAATACTTTTTAGATGACTAGAAAATAAAAGGGTTTTGCTGAGTCTGGGTGCAGGCCTCTAAGTCTAGAACTTTCTGGAACCTGAGCTTAGATCTTAACTTTAAGGCCAGATTGGGCTATCCAGTGAAGCCTTAATTTATAAAACAAAATAATATTTAGCAAGTAGATTAATCTTCCTCCCTTCATTCCCTCCTTGCTTCCTTCTTTTATTCATCATCCCTGTTCCTGCCTCATCCCTCTCTGAGTCCCTTCCTTTCCTTTCCCCTTTTTTTGTCCCCAACATCGTCACTAGTACTCACGAGCTGACTCTGAAGCCATGTCGCTTGACTTTAAACCTCAACTCTAGCATTTACCTGATGTGTGAATCAGTAAGTGACTTAACCTTTCTGAACCTAACTTCCTTTTGTAGAAAATAGGGGTAATTATAGTTTCTATCTCATGAGTCTAGCATAAGTATTAACAATGATCATCCACTTAAGTGCTTAGCACAGAAACTGGCATACAAAAAGCAACCAATAAATGTTGTTTACTTTTTGCAATGGGCTGTCTTTAAGACTGTTGAGCTGTCAATATCTAATGAAAAGAAACCCCTGCTTTGCCTCAGCCAGAGAAATGGATTTCACCATTACATTTTAAGAGAGAAACCTTTTCCCTTGTCTTCGAGTTAATCAATTTCAATTCATTCCCCCACCTTCTTGTTAAGCCAGCTTTGACCCTACCTTTCAGCTCTAAATGTTGATTTCATGAGAAGTTAAAATGAAATTAACAAAACGCTATTTTCTGTCAATGCCAGTTTAGCAGCTATAATAATGTAGTGAACAAGAGCTCCCCTTTTTCTTACATGAAACTTCATGTTAACATGAAACAACAGGGGGTGTTAAATCATGATACCCAAACTTTCCTCCCTTAGAGTGGCAAGTGAGCTATTTTCAACTTTCTGTTGTGACACCGTTTTCCCGGTTGTGTCAGAGTGCCTATTATCAATTTACCTCTTTGCAAGCTGTGTGCATCTTCTGTAACTGCCTTTATTGAGACCTCTTCCCTAAAACTGTCTAGGCATTTTCCTGTATGTACTGCGTAAAATGCTAGCCTGGCATACTTATATGAAAGGATGATTTCTTGTTCAAATATGAAAGTACTGCAGGCTCTATCGACATCAGAGATCCACACTATATATACCAGAGATCCATAGCACTATGCATCAGTTCGTGCTGTATATTTCCTTACACATTCTCAGTTCATGTCCGTTTAGCTGTATTCTGCTGATCACCTACTAATATGTCCAAAGCTTTTATTTACACAAAAGGGACGATTCCAAAGAAGGATGCATTTGGCAGAGATAAGGGCTTTGTTGATGAGAACTTGGACTGGCAGTCTTCTTGCTTCCTACTTAGAAAGATGATAATAGCAGAAGTTTTTATTTAATTTTATAAAGCAAGTGGAGAGTCTAGACACACAATGGATTCTTTTGATGGCAAAGGCATGGGGAGAGGAAAGTGAGGAACTGAGCTCAGGTGTTGCATCATTAAGGAGTTATCAAAAAGTTTACTAACCAAGAGAATTTGGGCTTAATGCAGTAGTGGGACACTTGCCTAGAATTCATGAAGTCTTGAGTTCAGTCCCTAGAAACACACACAAACACACACACACACACACACACACACAAGCTCAAAAATGAAGAACAATAATAACTTTTCAGTCCACTATTTTAAAATGTTTTAAAAAGAAAGATGGAAAATTTTCTATAAAGACAGGAATAGTATTTCTGGTTTTATTTCTTTTATATCCATTTCACATATACCTCCATACAATTCGGCGACACGCTATATGTTCAAAAATCTTAATATTGCACTTACAATGAAAGCTTTGTACTAGTTTATGGCATTTTAAAGCAGTGATTAAAATGCAATTTTCTTTGAGCTCTGGATTTGGGAGATCCACTTAAATTCTATGACCAAGAAAGTGTTCCAACATTCTAGTTCTTCTCTGTAGCTGGATTCCAGCCCACTTGCAACTCAAATGAAAAAGGACACCATTTTATCTTAAGTTGAGGTCTTGAACATAGCCAAGATGAAAAAGAAGTGCAACACTCATTTCTATAGTGGCATTATGCTCAGAGGTATCTGGAGGTATAAAACATCCATATGCATTATTGGACCAGTAAGGCATCGTACATTCATGCGCAATGAATAGTATTCAGCCAAAAGGGAAATTCAGACAACCACTACAACCTTGAAGACATGAGGTTCAGTAGAATCATCCTGTCACAGAAGGATAAGTACTGCATAATTTCACTTCTGTGAGGTATCAGATAGAATCCAAGTTGTGGAAACAAACAGCAAGAATGGTAGATTTCAGGGGCCATGCAAGGAGTAGATGGAATACTACTGATTAAAAGATATAGATTTTGGGTTCCCAATATGTAAAAAGGTTTAGAAAACTATTCAGAACAAGGTAAATATAGTAACACTGATCTATATGTTTAAAAATACTTAAGATGGTAAGTTCTACTGTGTGTGTGTATGTGTGTGACCATAGTTTAAAATTTTAAATGGAAAAACTTTTAACTGGGAAAGATCAGTGACAGAAAAGTACATCAAAAAGCAGAACTATAAATATAAACATATACATACACATACATATACATATGTGCACATAACAATTAATGACAGAAGAAACCATGAATTTGAAAGAGAACTAAGATGAATATTTAGGAGGATTTTTAGTGAAGAAAGGGAAGGGGGAAATAGTGTAATTATAATGTAATCACAAAACTGAGAATACCACCAAAAAAAGAACCAGAAACTGGAATAGAACTAGATCGCTGAGATGTGGAGAGGGAGCAGAGGCTGTATGAAGCACCCAGTGAACTGCAGCCTCAGGACCTTTACCTGTCATTGGAACCAGCTACATTGGGAATGAGGCCAAAACATCCACTCAAGTTCTGGTATCTCTTCTGACTCACCATTTTTTCCTTTGGCTACTTTTTAGAGAACAGGTCTTTGAATGTAATGTATATTTTTGATTAGAGACCCTGTCAGTTAATGTACACCTTCACAGTGCTGATGGACTGGCCAAGACATGCAGTACATTTTGGATGCTTTTATAGAAAAGCTGAGACTTATTTCTCTAATAACTCTTTCATCTGCACATCTAGGTTTTTCCATTAGGAAAACTAAAATAGCTGTGGAATTGCTTTTTTCCTTCCACAATACCAGACACTGCTGTGAGCTCGTCACTCTGGGATCTATGTAGAATACAATGGTGAAACAATGAGAATTTTCTCTTCGCTCCACACCCTTTTGGCAGAAGGACATTTTGTGACATCTCCTTCATGTTTCCAGGTCAGAGAACAGCTTCCCTTGTGTGAGCAGGACAGAGATAATTTATAACAACATATGCTGAGATAATGGACTGTGATCTCTTCTAGGGCAGATAGCATCTATAAATAATTTTAATAACTCACAAAGAGCCTTTTCTATAATAGGTTCTAAGTAAGTATGTTTTAAAAAAATGTTTTCTTTCACTAAAATAGGCTAGATGATTCTTTTCTGTTGATAAGTGGAAGAGGGTAGATGGTGAATAGCAGTCAGGGTAGGTGAGATCAAGCTGTGATACTAAACATCCCACAAATCTTTGTGACCTAAAAAAGGGCATTACTCATAGTACATGCCCTTTGCAGGTCAGTGATATCTCTGTTCTTTGTAGTCTTTGCCCTGGGATCACTGATAATAGCCATTTTCCTTTGGTTGCCATGACCCCTCGATTTAGAATAATGTTATAAACCAGGTTTCTTCCATTCATTAACTTTATACTACTTTGTCCACATTTCCTTGCCAAAGCAATTCATGTGGCCCCTCACATTCAATAGGATAGGTTGTCCTTTGGAAAATACTCCTGAAACAATTACCTTTAAAAGTTATCAAGAAGAACTTCAATTTTATGTGATTGAAAAAAGGAAAGTGAGCTATGATGTATTTAAGTTTACAAGAATTTTCTAGACCATTCCCAACCATCATTCAGTCTTGACCCCAACCCTAGCATATTCACATTTACCCTTCTATTTGTCTTATGAGTGAAGGAACTGAGTCTAGGCAGACTAAGGAACCTACCTGTGGGCACAGAGAATGTAGCACAGCTGATGTTTGAATACATGTGCTACTAAGACATTACCTTCCCCGGGACAATACAGGAATTCCCAGATTAATGCATGGACACCTATTATGAAACTACTTGACATTATGGAATTTGCTATAGGCATCTTTGTAAACAGAGAAGATGGTGAATAAATCCGGCATGGAAAGGGGATTAGAATTGGTTATATTCTAGAATGGATACAGGGAATGAATGATAGGTTGATATCAGGGGTTTTCCACAAAGCTTGTAAACCTCATTGATTGTCAACATATTTGAAATTCATCTTCTTTTAAGTCAAGTATTTCTCTACCCTAGCCTGGTGACACATGTCTGTAAGCAAATACGAAGTCTGAAGCCAGTTTGAGCAAAATAGTAATTTTAAGAAAAGGTTAGGCTACAGAGCAAGAACTTTTTCAATATAAAAGAAAGCTGATAAGATGGGTCAGTTAGTAAAGTACTCATAGTGCAAGAATGAGGACTTGTGTTTGATCACCAGCAACCAGACAAAAAGAACCTAGGGCAGTAATACATGCCTGCCACCCCAGTGCTGAGATGATATATCAGCCTTGCTGGCTAGCAAATCTAGTCAAACTAGTGAACTTTAGATACAGTGAGAACTATGAGGGAGACATCTGGCATTGAGTTCTTGTCTCCACACACGTATGCTCACACTTACAACCATACTCTGGTCTGAACACCAGAGAGAGAGAGAGAGAGAGAGAGAGAGAGAGAGAGAGAGAGAGAGAATAAACACTAAAAAGAAATAGGAAGTATTTCTATCACCACTTATAGGAATAAAATATCTCTTTCTATAAATGATTGCAATTGAAAAATTAACAACAATAATCTCACCAATTACACAAAAAGATCTCAAGGAATGTTCTCATATCAATATCAAAGGCAGATGCTGGGAAACCACCTTCTGGATAGCAGTACAATCAAAATCATAACACTGAACAGGCCCCCTTTCCCCATTTTTTTTTTTGCAAACATTACTAGAAATGATTAAAAAGAAGTGATGCATTAATTCTCATGTTTCTAATGGTCTAAAATCGAAAGAAAAAAATTAAGTGTCCAATCATGGTTAAACAGGCGTGTAAGGAAAGGCTATCTTGTTGCTGCGTAGTGGTTTGAATTTATTTACATGTTCACATGTTCATTTGTTTATCATTCAGCTTTGCACTGTGGGAAACTGAACCTAGGTTCTTGAGCATGCCATGCAGTGTCCCACCACTGAGCTCAACCCTTTATGCTACAGTTAAAAGAATAATTTATAGAAGTATAACAAATGTGAGAAGTCAATTTCAAGTTCATTTTGAGTAAAATATCAGAATAAAAAAAAATGGTTTTGAGGTTGGAGAGAAGGCATAGCAGGTAAAAGCCACTTACTACACAAACCTAATGACCTGTGTTCAATCTCTAGAACCCACGTAAAATGATGGAACTAGTGGCCAGCATCTGTAATCCCAGAACTCCTAAAGAGATATGGAAGGGGAAGCATAGAAGAGGCAAGCAAATACATGTTACCACATTAAAACTGCTTTACATGTCTATTGGCACCATCTTTGTGCAGCTCATATTTGATTGGTAATGTTGGTGAGATTTTCTGGATGTAGCTTCTGACGTTACTGGAGACACAACCTTATAGCAAACACCCTGATTTTCTGGTTATTCCAATCTATCTAATCTAATGTCCCTGGAGTTTTGTTTGTTTGCTTGAACTGACAGAGTCTGAAATAAGATCCTGCACTAAGGCAACACAAAGTCCACTTCAAAAAACCCTTCTGTTTGGTGGAAGGAAAGAGACAGGAAGCACAGTGGGCAAGACAGGAGCTGCTGGAGGTTATAATGGAAAATAGACACAGAAAACTGGAGGGATGCTTAGAATTTAAATATTTGAGAGCTGGAACTAGTAGGGTTTCCTTTTGAATTTCTATTATGGTGCTCAGCTTTGCACCCAAGAAATTAAAAATATGATGTCATCATTTATCAAGAAAAGATAAACGAAGGAGCAGCTTTGGTATCTGGAGGAGCAAAGCCTAGGCATGTAGGTCAGAATGTGACAGAATAAGGTAACCTAGGGATCAAGTACAGTTAAGTAGAAAAATTTCAGGACTCAACTAATGGGACATCATTATTTCCCAGGAAAGGAACCTGAAAAGTAATGATCAATGAAGTGGCATTGAAACTGAGCGTGTATGGTTGCCAGGAAAATAAGAGTATTCGAAGATGGAGGGAGTTGATATCAATGACCTCATTCAGTCTGTGTGGAGAGGATTAGTAAATGACCACACTGTTGGGTGATGAGCTATTGACAGAGTGAAAGCTCAATGATTATTTTAGTGGAAGGAAGAATGGGAGGAGAAGTCAGGGCGTCAACATAGAACTAAGACTGTACTCTGGAGATGATGGGCAGGACCAGAAGTCTGGGGTAAAGAGAGAACAGTGTTCATGAGATGGGAAATAGTGCAGTGTTTTTGTGTGAGAAAGGAATGGTACAGAAACAAAGGAAAAGCTGAGAATTCAGGACCGATGGTAGGTAACAGACACAGGAAAAGATGTCCTTGAATAGAAGAGAGAAGAAGGCTCACAACACAGCAAAGAAATTGGCTACAGAGAAAAGTGACTCCATTTGTCACAGGCGTAAAGACACAGCAGGTGGATACAGATGCAAGAGCCCGGTTATATTTGGTGATGGACGCAGGTGGAACTTCTCTTCTCATATAGCTTCTATTTTCTGAGTGAATTAAGAGAAATTATGCTTTCTTCCTCTAGCCAGGGGGAATAAATCATAGAGCCCTCTAATTTCTGGATTTCAAAATGTCTTCTATGACCCTGCAATGTCTCTGTCTGACCTTCAGAGTAAAAACTCTAAATCTCATCTACATTTTAAGGCATCTTCACATAATGTTAATTATGTGAAGTGGTGGTGCACGCCTTTAATCCCAGCACTTGGGAGGCAGAGGCAGGTGGATTTCTGAGTCTGAGGCCAGCCTGGTCTACAGAGTGAGTTCCAGGACAGCGAGGGCTACACAGAGAAACCCTGTCTTGAAAAAACAAACAAACAAACAAACACCCAAAAAACAGAAGAGTGATCGATTTCTCTCTATTAACCATCATGCTAGAATCATTTTTATGGTCCAGGGACACCCTTTCAAATTTTCTACTTATAAATATAATACCAATCCCTTAGCCAATGTCTTGAAGCTCAGAATTAACAATAATAACTTCAGCACTGTATCCAGATTTTGGAGTCAGTAGTAGTAGCCCTACCTAACAAATAACTAAATTCAAGATCAGTAGGAGTAAGATGCTTCATCCCTATTTTATATTCCACACCCAGCATGGTTCATAGGGCTCACTAAGTATTCGGTGAATGGAGAGATATCACCTCACTTATGAATTTTATTGCTTAGCTGCCTTTCGGTTACAACAGATAGAAAAATCCATCAAATATGATTTCATTTATTATATTTCTATTTCAAGTTCAGAGATGGTTTATTCAATGGTAAAACATTGTATCAATGGGTTATATCGTACAGATGCACATCTAGCCACCTTTAACTTATAGCTTGTCTAAACATGGCAACCTAGCACATGCAGGCAGCTCTCTTCAGAGACAGAACTGAGTGAATTTTCTTGTCTGTTCCTCTTGTAGTGAGGAAACCTTTCACATAAAATACTTCAGGTTCTGGCTATAGACTTGGGTAAACTATGTACTAACCAATATACTTCTGCTTCATTCGGCTGGTGAAATGGTGGAGACTCTCCCTTAGGCACTGGGAGATCCAGATCATGACGCCAGGATGGGCTTTATCTCCCTTGGGACACAGTAATTCAGAGAATAATTGTCAGGGAATACAGGATAAAAGGCAGGAAAGGATGTCTGAAGTCAAGGAGCTAATTTTCTATATGACCAAGTAGAGAGATTGTGGTTGTGACTTACATGTGACAAATTGTGAAGCCCAGGTTTTTTTCTTGCAGAAGAGTTATTTCAATCATTTTCTCTTCTTTGTTTCTTCTCGTTCAGTACATATGAGTCAATGCCTACTGGATGAAACCTATTTCTTCATAGAATACCTCAAGTTAGCCCCCAAAATATCAGATTCTTAGTCACAATTACATAGGATTAGTCTGGATTCATCTCCTTTTCAAAGATTTACCTCATCTTGGTTGACATTTAATTATTGCATCAAACCATTAAGGAATGCATTCTATAGTACTATTTATTTGCTTCCAAAACTTAAAATAAAATATGAAGAGGCTAATAAATCCATTACCAACTTTATCATTTACCAGAGGAAGGATTCTATATCAAATATTTGAGAAGTAGCCTACTTATGGTCAAAGTCAAGTATCTTTTTAAAAGTAATATAAAAACCGTTTAGGTGAGAATTATTCCATGCACTTCACAAAGAAAGCAAAGGCATCAATTAAAATGACCCCAGGCTCCCGATGAACATCTCTTCAATCTATTCTCTGAACATTACTGAACCACTGAGTTCACCCTAGGCAACACTCCTCTTCTCGATGTTTCTTTTTGCACAGTGCATATGTCTATACTTCATGGTTTTCGGAGTCGCTGCCCATTTGCATGACATTAACATAACCTTTAAGTCTTCTCTTAGACTTTACAGAATAACTTCTCCATTTCTTGACCACTAGGCTTCTCCTGTGTTATTGTTCTGAAAACTACTTTGCAAAATGAGGCATACTTTATACTTATTTATATTTATCTTTTCTTTTACAAGAAAATAAGCCCCAAGACAGTAGGCTTTATTTTCTATTTTGTTCCTTGTTATATCCCAATTACCCGAAGGAATGTCTAAGATATACAATGCAATCAAAGTTTCTCAAGTAAATGGAAAAATTATAGTCCTCATATTCAACAAGCTCCTAATCTAATGAGAGAGTCATACAAGCAAAGGAATCAACAAATCAAGCTACCATTAATCAACTCTATGGCCTTCTACCCTCCAACTAAGAAGAGTCCCCTGCACCACACCCAGAAGACTAAATACATCCTACACAATTGGACATTTTTAAATATACCCTACACAACTGGATACTTTGAGACACAATCACCAGTTTAACCTGTTGAGTTTAGAAGAACTTCTTAAACTCTCTAAACCTCAGACCCTCTATCAGAAGACAGACTTAATGCCGACTCAAAGGATTGTTGGCAAAAGTAAAAATAAAATCAACACAATAGCAAGCATGTATACCTGTGGTTTTAATTCGTTATGAAAGAAAAGGTGAGGTTTGGTTTGGCAGGGGCACAGCCATCTCTGTCCTGGGAGTACAGGACAATGAAGAAAATCTGGGCCTAAAACCCAGATGCCATGTAGAGATTTATTCCTCACCAGGAAATGGGTGAAGAGTATGTAACAGTTTTAGGTGTTTGAACCTTTTGTGTGTAAAATGGCAAACCGTTGTTCATCAATTCATTGTCCCTTTGGCTGATCATCAATCCATTCTGAAATTGGAGTGACTCCTCCAGGAAGGAGCTGCTGCTGCCTGAGAGCTAACAAACTAGTAGGCAGGACAAGGCTGAGCATGTGCTTTTTGGTCTCCGCTCCACTGTGGTTTCAGTCTTCCATCCCATGATAGGGAGCAATGCCAGAGAAATTGGAAGTTGGAATTCAATTTGAGTACATTATACAATCAAACTGAACAAAGTTACCTTTGCTGACACATGTGATATAGATGATTACAAGGCAACCTTTCTATATGATTTTGGTTTTGTAAATTTCAAAGCAGACACTATGATGCATTTTGCAGCTTAATTGCACTTGCATAATAAACAGGAAGGCCATAATTTGCACAGAGTAGGTAGGCAGGGAAAAATAGAATTAAAATTATGACCACAGACATTTTCTCTTCTCTTCTCTTTTCTTTTCTTTTTTTAAACATACTATATAAAGTTTCTCAAAGAAAGAAAAGAATACACTTTGCTTAATAACAATTATCTGGGAAATGAATCATTATTATTTTGGATCGGCTCTACTTTCATCCATGTTAAATGAATGACTGCTGAATTAAAAGGTGACATGTAAGCCATTTCCTTAAAACTTATGTAATTTCCCAAGCTTTAGTACATTTCCTAAGCTCATGTTTTCATCCAGACAACTTTGCTACTCTAACGTTTTTTAAAATTAAATTTGTTCTCTGCTTCGTTACAATGCTTAGCAAGTTAATAAGTTGATAAATCATAATTAACTACAACTTTCTGTTCTGTTGCCCTTCTGAATTGCTTACTTTTTTACTTTTTCTGCTTTCGACAACTTCCTGTGTTGTTTGCCACATGCACTCTTTATTAATAAAAGCAGATAAACCTCAAGGAAGAGGCTTCGCTGGAAGTGGGCAGCTGCAACAGGAGTGGCATTCACATCAATATGTGGATGCCAAATGCTTGCACATATATGTGCATGGAATGCTTGCCTGCTTTCCTCACTGCACCATTTTGTTTTGTTTAGTTTCTTGTGTTTGTTTCCATTAATCCTTTAAAAATATCTTTTACTAGCTCTCCTTCACGGCGCTGGGTACAATTCCTGGACTGCTGATTCTAGTCTTCCATCAGATATTTTTTTTATTTCTTACAAAAGGGTCGGGGTGCAAGTGTCAAATAAAGTATAATGAATTTTCAAACACTTCAGTCAAGCTTAAACATGTTCAAAGAGAGAGTCAAAAGGCCTCCTTCATTAGGATTCCACTTAGGGGATGTGGGTGAGCTTCATCAGAATACAAACACACAAGGGACCAAAAGGATTCCCACAAATGCCTTTCTTTACACATCACACTGTACACATCTCCCCTAGTGGTTTATTTAGAAGAGCTGTGATTTTTTTTTTTTCAGTGAATTTCATATACATTTTGGAACACATGAGTGATTTATTTATAGAAATAGAACCCAAACTTTTATCATGGCTTAAGTGACAATACATTTTTTTTAAATAAATTTAACATATCAAAGAAGCCTAATTAGCTTAATATATTCTTTTCAGAAATTCCAGTTGCCTTTCTGATTCTTTTTAACGGCTTATTTTTAAGATTGTATTTTGTTTACAATTGTTTCTCCCTTCCCTTTCTTCTAAATCCTCTGATATACCACTCCCATTTTTCTTCAAACCCATTGCTACTAATTGTTTACCAATTATTATTGCATGCATCTGTGTAATTGCATATACATGAATTTTTTTAAAACATATAACCTATTGAGCCCATAGTGTTACTTGAAAGTGTTATGAGAACTGTGATTTTTATCAAGAAAGAACGCAGAAGCAAGTGTTCTAGCTGAGGGAGCCTGGGCCTTGCCATGCCATCTCCTCTCTCCCCTCTAGAAAGCACACACAGTCATCATAGTTTAATAACAAGCTTGTTGGATTCCCTTCCCCCACCCACTTTGGGGGACATAATACCTAAGACAAGAAATTTAAAGAAGCAAGAGTTTTTTCTGACTCACACTTGAAGGATACAGTCTATCCTGATGGGGAAGGCACAGTAGCAGAAGCACTAGGCAGCTGGTCACAGTGCAACACCAACCAGGAAGCAGAAGGAATTAAAGCTCATATTCAGTGTGTTGGCTAAATCTTAATCACTTTGGGACCAAAGTCTATAGGATGGGGTCAGCTACATTCAAGGTAGGCATCCCCTGCTCTGCTAACCATTTCTGAAAGGATCTTTCTAGACAAACCCAGTGGTGTGTTTCCATGGTGATTCTGATCCCCATCAAATTGCCAATATTCCATTTAATTCCTCTCTTTCTGTTCCTTTGCCTTTCCCTGCTTTTATCTTCTCTGTCTTTTATATGTTCCTAAATCATGCATCTTTGTATTCTTCCCTAACAGACACCTTGGACTTACCTTGGATTACTGGGTATTTGCTATTTTCTTTATTTCTTTTGAAGTACTCTTCCAACCTCATGAATGGCTTATGGATGTGGTTTAGAAGGTCACCTTAGACATTCTGTCATGTGCCTGCAAGCTTTTCACAAGCACTGCTACCCTGTATAGGATGTGTGCTGGTGCTTCCCTTTCCTTCCAGCATGTAAAGTACAAGAGGATAAAAACTGACTTTTTTCCCATTCACTTCTTGGTTCATTCTAGCCTGAGTGAGGCACTTCTATCTCAAAGTGTCACCTTCTATAGTAACTTTTAAATGATGCTTCTACCGAAACATAGACTCCAGAATTCCCTTAACCCATGAGGAACTGGAGGGCTCCAGTCTAACCTCTGGATGTCAAACATCATCAATGCCAACTTCCAAAGAAAAAGACCTTTAGAAACAAATGTTTTGCTGGTCCTCTTTACCAGAAATTAGACTTGGCTGTCTTCCTTTGCTCTCTGGTCCATAGTTTCAACCCTAATAGACTTTGTTTCTTGTCTATCCACATACCTAATGATGCTCAATATTAATTCTCTGTTTCTTGTGTTTTTCAATTTGCACACACAAACTACACAATAATACACATATAAACTAAAAACTAAAGTCCCAAAGTTATTTTTAAAACACAAAAGAGCCCCATAACTAAAAAGTAACGAGTATACCAGCACCAGAAAAGATAATCTGCTTTAATGTGCACATACAGGCAAATCCTACACATATCAGATGAAGATGTATACAAAGAAGAAGATAATGGGGCCAGAATACTTTAACTTTCCCTACTTGGCACAATTTTGAATATTTCTACTCAATATTTTTCTTGGGCTCCCTAGCTCATTCCTATTGGCAGTTATAAAATGTGTCTAAAATTTATGTCCTATAATACCAATTGTGAAAATTGTTGATTTTTTTTCGTGCAAAATGAGAGCAAGTCTACACTCTAGACTCTAAGAAACTTTAGATAAATGTTGTTATAGATGAGCAGGAAATAATGGAATCTTAATACACTCTTTAGAAAATTCTTTGGCTGTCAGTTATCCTAACATCAATACAGAGAATACTTGGATCTTTTTGTAGGCTTTCTCACAAACTTTTAAGTAAGTCTTCTAAAATAAATGCCCATTTTTGAGTCATAATTTTATTCTTTTAAAACAAAAAAAAATGGTTTTTTTTTTGTTTTTGTTTTTTTTAAAAAAGCCTCTTCTATTATATAGATGATTTGCTGTTTTACACTGTAAAGACACAGTACAGAATTAGGAAGAATTTGTTAAAATTTCCATAGCTCACCCCATTGCATTTCAAGGTTGTGTGTGAAGTAGAGATACTGAGGAAAAACACAGTAGATATCCAACAAATTTTGGTTTTATTACACAGAGGAATTTGATACATATTATTATTAAATGTCTGCATAAAGTCCAACATAACAAATTTCCAATCTTACTATATTGATTTAAAAGAAATAATATTAAATTAATGCAATGGAAAGGATGTAAAAGGAGGTTCTTGGAGCTGTATGCACAAAGAAGATCCATTGTATTATGTTGTGCTAAGAAAGTGTTTCTAAACCTCAATGCTTTTAACAATCAAGGATCACTCTGATCTTGTCGATCTTACCATTATTTGCTGTTATTTCTTTGCCAGAATTCAAAATGAGAGGAAAATTCCTACTGGAAACACTGTCAATTTTTACCAATGAAGCTATGTAATTTAGGCCTGCGTAATGACAAAGGATGTATTTAAGGGTTGGGGATAAGATTCAGTGATAGTGTAGTTGCCTTGCATATGGAAGGCTCTGAGTCTAATTTCCAGCACTAGAAAAAAAATAAGTATCTACTTACATGTACAGCCAAATTCTATGTACATCAGATGACCAAATAAGATAATGAGGCCTAAAGACTTCAATTTTCCCAACGAGACACAATTTGAAAGTTTCTAATATTAAAGGAAACAGGAAGTTTGCCAAGTTGGTGGACAGCATTAAAAAGTATTTATTGAAAATAAAAATATCCTGGTGCTTATTAAATAGTCAATTGCATTTTTTCATCCAAAATAAACCAGATTTGGCCAGAGAGATGGCTCAGCAGCTAGGTTTAGTGGGTAAAGGCATGTGCTGCCAAGCCTGACAAACTGAGTTTGATTCCAGAAACCGAACTGGTGTAGGGAAAAAATAGATTCGCACAAGTTGCCCCCTGACTTCTACATAGGCACCATGGCATGTCTTTGTACACTCACAATTTAAGTAGACAGACATAAACAAGGTTAACTGTAGCAGGGCCATATTCATTTATGATTACAGCATGTCTCCTTGCTGACCATCGAGAAGAGGAAAATTTTACTCAATGAAACTAGCAAAGGTGTTTTGCAAATCAAACAAAATCTACTTAAACACAAGTTCAATTGGGGCAAGAATGCAGGTGTTCTGGTTTGTTCTTCATAGAGACCATGATTGTTCTGGAAAAGGAAACAAGTTCACTATCTGAAGGGATCTATCTTCCTTATGGAGCAAGAAAACAAGCAAACGGTTGCTTTCTCACTGACAGCCTGAAAGCATCCTAATTTTCACTCTTGCTTTTAAGAGGTGTACAAATATGGGAAGGGGATGCTGTTTTAGAGGAAAGGAAGCTTATATCTGTCTGTCTGGCTCTTCAGGGTCAGTTTCAGCTGGAAGCATTATAAAGGGGAGATGACCACCAGCAACATGTACTGCCACTGTAGCACAAACAATTCCTTTAATGATGCTGATAATGTATACTCAGTTGCTCTCTGTCCCCAAAGTTTATTGTGTACATATTAAATTAAAAGGAAGGAGAAAAGTTTCCTAAATATGAGTTTTTCTTTTTCTCTTCCTTCTATAAGATGGACTATAATAAACAGCCAGTTCTCAGGACCTCTGCACTCCAGGCCTCTCTTCACCAGCAAAGATAATATAGCCACAACGTTCCTAAACTATAAAGCTTAGAAAAAGAAAAGTTTGGGCCAGGTTTAATGATCTATACCAATAACCCCAGCACTGGGAGTCTGAGAGATGGAAATTAGGATTCCAAGGATTACAGATTAGACTTACATAACTCTCGATCTCAAAAACAAACAAACAAACAAACAAAACCAACGACAACAACAAAAAAAAACCAGAAGTTTGCCCGTTGTGATATCTCACAGTTCACACAAATAATCTCACTGTCCAGAGACTGAGGCAAGAAGAATTCTGGAAATTGAACTTTATTCTAAGTTTCAAGCAAACAGATTATAAGAAAATATA
This sequence comes from Rhynchomys soricoides, assembly GCA_019843965.1. NCBI lineage: Eukaryota > Metazoa > Chordata > Mammalia > Rodentia > Muridae > Rhynchomys > Rhynchomys soricoides. The sequence continues at coordinate 1,344,115 of JADRCH010000184.1, read as the reverse complement.
AATCATCATTCAGGGGTGAGGTATCTTAATTGAGGTAGTTACTAAGTCATATTCCCCATGAAAGCAATGGGAAGAATCTATTCCAACCCATCTCCTACATTCTGGAATTCCCTTGAGTAACATTACTATGTTCCAACCCATCTCCTACATTCTGGAATTCCCTTGAGTAACATTACTATGTGTCCTGGTATTTTCCTTGTGGGCATTTATGTCCCTTTATTCAAATTTCTCTCTTTCTCTAAAGACCCGTGTCTAGCCTAGTAGATTCATGGTAACTGATTGTCTCTGAAATGATCTTGTTTTAGCTAAGTTCACATTCTGAGGCAGCAGAGTCTACAATGAACATAGGGGTTTCTGGCGCTATATTTCAGCCTATAACAGGCCTAATTTTGTTTATTATCTAATACTTTTAGTTAATTTTTGATCTCTCTATTTCAAGCTTAATTTCCTTTACTTGGCATCTAGTTGCCAAATAACTAAATCTGACAGAGACACTCTACTTCAGAATTCTAAGACCTGGAATCAGAAGTCCCTAGGTTAATTTCATATATGATTACAAACCTTTCTATGGTAGAGAAAAAGATGTGGTCTTCTGGCTTAGGAAGTTTCATGAATATGAACGACAGCTTCATCTCATGGGGCTGTAAGAATCATAAAATGGCCAAATTGAACCAAATTTGTAGGACTGCATAAAGGAAAGTGTATTCCTCGCCAGAGAGCTCTTTCTCTACACACAGCTGCTGTCAGTCCCAAGCTGCATTCTTCCTGACAGAGAACTGCTTGGTCAAGTCACACATTCTGCGTTCTTCCCAACCAGAAGATGAAAATTCAACTTTTATGACAGCCGGAGCTGACATCATCTACTCAGAACTGATGTCAGTCACCTTTCTAGCTATTAATCTTTATGCTGACCCTTTTAGATTAGAAGACATCTTAGATGTCCCTGGCTTCTTATTTTACATAGAAATTTTCATGTGCCTGAGTTTTGAGCCTGAATCACAATAAGGTAATAATAATGATAAAATAATAATAATAATAATAATAATAATAATAATAATAATAATAATAACAACACATCCTAGAGAGTACTGGCAATACTCACTGAGTCCAGAATGCATTCTTACCCAGTAGATGTGATTTATCATAGTTCCTGTAGAGGTTTCAGTTGTGTAAGGAAAAAAAATAAAGAGAATATCTTTCCACTGCATTCAGAAAGAAAGAATAATTATGACATGGTTAGGAACCATTAATATGTGTGGATGCCTATCAAGCAATTAATCAGACCCATACTTTCACCAGAAAAATAAAATGATTCTTATAAAAAGTTTGCATATATAAATTTGAAAGTTCATTTCTAAATTTTGCTATGATTTATATACCCACATTTTGATCATTTAAAATGTGTATTAAACACATGCTTTAAAAATATTCCCCATTATAATATGCTTTACACAACAATGTGTTATATTTCTTGCTGGGAACTCATTAGCAATGTGTATTTATAGGACACATTCAAATGTATTGAGACATGTAGCTGCATTTATTGATAATGAATGAAATTAATGGTGCATCTGTGAATGAGATTTTAATTTGCTATTACCTGAAACTTAATAAAACCTTAAAACCTGATTTATAAATTCATCAAGATGCTGGAAATGAGGGTTTTGTGTTTTTTTTTTTTTACAGGATAAAGGAGAAGAAAAATTAATGCTCTGAATTTTTTCTAGCATAAACATGGTTTCCTAAAGACTTCAAAATGAATATGACATTGCAGTGACCTACAAAACTAAAACCATCAGAATCTTGCTCAGATAACCTAGCATATAAATAAATATATGCATGTGCATACATGTCCTTTGAAATCGACTGTGATAGCTTCCAGGCAGCACGTGGAGGTGAGACAGAAGAGAGGTTAGAGGAGAATAAAGGCTTAAACACAAAGAATGTTAATTGTGGTATTATTTAAAACATCATATTATAGAACCTCAATGAATCCTAATGAAGCCAAGGATTTATTTGAGCCCAACAATAGCTAAGTATTTCTTAAAATGAAATCAAGAGAGATTAGGACAAAAGAGAAAAATAGAAAGGTCCATCCGGAGCTTAAAAGTCAGAGAATAAAGAAGCATTACAAGACAGGTCAGTGGAAAACTTAAAAACTTATTCTGATTTCACCAATATACTAAACCCTCTCCAAACCTGGGCTTTTGTTTCATAGTCAAGTCATTAGACTCTACCTTGGGCAATATTTTCTCATCCCCTACTTCTGCAGTTTCCTATTTATTTCCTATTGTCTCCAATGAAAAAAATGGAAACTTCATAAAAGCATATTTTATTTTCAACCTACTATTTCATGGTTCTTGCCTTGATAATCATTACTTCTCTCTATCGCAAAACGATTCCTTTTTTTTTTTTTTAAGGCATTCATCTTGAATTGGCATATTTATACTCTGACTGTACTGTCTCCTGAATGATAGCATGCGTTTCTGTAGCTACTCTACCTCTTCTCTAGGACTGAGGGACAAGGATTGAATAATTAATGGGCTTCATTGATGAATGAGGTCCCTGGTTTCATACCCACTTAAGCCAGAGCCAGGTAGCATAAGCAAATTGGAGAACTGATTAATTACTCAGGTATTATTGTCTACATTATTTCTGAAGACCCACAACCTTAAATATCTCTGAGGACAAAGACAAAATACAAACATAATTCCAAATCCAAATCAAATTTATAGTCTCAAGTCCCACCCATGGTACCTGTCAAATGCAAATCTACTGCTTCAGGGAGCACTGTCTTATCAAATGAGTGCCAGTTGTGTTATTTTGCCTTCATGAATGAATGAGTTTGTAAGTAAATCAAGATCAGATGCAATCTGCCCCTAGCTCAGAGGTAGCAAGTGGCTTAGTGAAATCCTATCCTACTTTGAGGGTCCCAGGCCATAAAGTTCTCTCTCCAGAACCTGGGACTAGGAGTGTTGCTGCATGAGGCTGGAAATGGAAGAACACCTTTGCCTTCTCAGGCCATGGAGTTTTCTTCTCTTGAATTTTGCTACTTTTCAATTCCTGGAATAACTTGTAACAAACAGCACTTATATGTTACCATAGGAAAACTTTCTTCCAGCCATTTTTTCCTATTATTTGTCCCAAGCTACCCTTTATTACACATCTAGTAATCTCTCTGTTACCATTGCTGCTTCTTGAACTTCCCTACTAAAGACTTGATTTAATGAAGCAGAGCCACATTCAGGGATTGGCAATAGACAGTCTATGGAAGTCACTGTAGCTTATCCTAGATCTGCCATCTTATTTTCCTATAATTTGCATTTGCTCACGAATAAAATACGAATGTGAGTACGCCGCCCAGTTTAGGAGAAGCTCTGTTCTTATGGATTTCTCTGTCTCTGGCAGACATTCTCCTAATAGTTTCATATTGTGAGTGGAGTAGAAGTCTTCATTCCTTCTCTGTGAGCGAGTAATCTCAAATCAGGAATAGCCATTATAGAAACTATTGTGAACTATGCTTCCCCTATTTGCAAGGCAACGTTTAAAATGGTATGCCTTTTAAAAATATTTCTTTTCTTAAATGTATGTGTGTATGAATGTGTTTCATATATGTGCAGGTGCCTGCTGAGGTCGGAAGCCTGAGTAAGATCCCCTGGAGTTGGACTTATAGGCAGTTGGACCCCATTGAACATATGTGCTTGGAACTGATCTTAGTAATTTTGCAAGGCCACTGAATGCCCCTAAATGCTAAGCCATCACTCCAGCCCCACCATACTTTTCTTGGAGTTAGAATAGAAAGAGTTGTAAGAAATATCTCAATCTCTACTTTTAAAACTAAAGTTTCTTTGTTAAATATTTTGCTACGTCTTACCTACTAATTTATCATTTATGATAGAAAAAATATTTGTATTGAAGGTATCCCCTGATCCCATTTAATGGGAAGTCTAACCAGTCCATCAATACTACGTCTTCTATTGAAATCCATAGCTGTGGATAATCCTTAAGTTTCACACATGTCCAGTCTCCTAGGTCAGAATCCTTAGCCTCAGCTTTTATTTGTTCTTTTCCATTACATCTTTGGATTTCAGAATCTTCCTGAGCAACGTATGTATCCTGTGTTCCTTCAGTAGCATTATAGGATACATAAGTCCCTCTTCAGGTCAAGAGGCTCAGAGAACTTCACTGTATAAAAAGTAGAAAAAAATGCAAGTGTCGGAGGATAAGAAAGAGTATTAAGGGGTGATATAGTATCTTGTGGACATGAAGTGGCCTCTGTCCTCATAAACTCATTGAAGCTGTGGTCACCAGTATACGAGACTGAGCCAATCCACTTTCCGTCATGTATGGGAGAGTTGCTCACAGAGACTCATTCTCTCCTAAGGGCTATGGGCTTTAATGGTTTTTTGAGGAGGATCTGTCATTTTTCTTCCTTGCCGTAGCCACCCATCCCCTTGGTATGTCACCCATCCCCAATAAAGAACCTCACATCTATGTTCATGCGTAATATAATTAAACTCAGTGGGTCATGAAAAGAGAATGGGAAAAATAAACAGACATTAAAGTGTAGTGAAGCCTTGTTAGGCAGACGAGTTTCAGAAGGAGAGGCATGGGAGGGGGCAAATGAGGGTGAAAATAATTGAACATAATCAAAATTCTTTATATCCTTATATAAAATTTTCAGAGAATTTTTAAAAATTTAAAATGTGGCTATAACAATTTTCCTTCATGCTTTGCAAGCTTCTGAGGGGAAGCCCATCACCCAAACTTACTCTTACTATTCACCACTTGGTACTTTCCACTGGAAAACCAAAGCCCCTGGATGTTGTCTTTCAGCGCTGTGTGTTGCATACTTTGTTTCCTAGTTTTTCTGTCTTCCCTCCGCTCCCCACTAGCACTTTTCTCCAGCTTCAGCTCAGATCCTCTTCTTTGTAAGTTGGCCATGTTTATTTGTTTTGGAGCTTATCTGATAGAACTGCCCATATGTGATCTCCCTGTGAGCTCTATCTCAGCACCTGCATCCTGCAACACATGGAGTTTGTTGATGTTTAAGAATTGGTTATCTCCATGACACTGATCACTTGGGATCTTATCCAACCTTGTATCGCTAATGTCCAACTGTAGGTTCAGTGATTAGAAAATATCAAGTACAAATATTTGTGGACTACCTGAACAGAAGTGTATTTCATTTTCTGAATTCCCTGTCATCTGTCTCAGAACAACCCTTTCAAACACTCTAGAAAATGATTTTCATTGTTTCAGATTTTGCAATAACTCAGACTTCATGTCTCTACCACTTATTAATCATAATAACTTTGAAATAATTTCTCTGTGCAAATATTCAGGGTCTCATCCATAACTAAGTGAAATGCAGACTAAAATAATCAATCATTATTTTCTGAACCAAAGACCCTGTAATTAAGGAGTCTATCAATGTGCCGACAACTTGTGGGTTTAGAAATTAATTTTTGTTTGTTAAAGGACCTCAGACATAACGTAATGTAAGCCCTTTGTGAAATGGATTAATGAATTAATTTTCATTTCATTTCACTTCTTCTTTTCTATTTGAATTTTATTGGAAAATAGAAAAGTCGTATGATTTTATTCCAATAAAATTTTGACAACACCTGCACCTTCTTGCAAAGTCAATGGAATCATCATTGTATTAAATTGCACAACGTCTGGAAGGGGGAAGTAAGCACCTGAACCCTTTGGACATGTAAAATAGACAGGTTATTTCATTCATTCTTCAGCTAAGTTTATTCTCTCTATATAAATATGTACCGAGTGAGTACCTTCTTTGTGCCATGCATACTTTACTGTTATTTTAAATATATACTAAAGAACTTCACTCTTGGGCTTCTCATTTAGCTCATAGCACCACCTAATCAGGAACCAAATCTGATCTGTGATACTCTTGGTCTGTATTGTTAACGTAAAAACCACAGCTCTCATCTTAAAAAGAGATAATTTATTCTGGATCCAATTTGAGTATCCATGGCCAGGGAATACATATTTGGTGGATTACCCTAAATTCGATGTTCCCATGTGAAAGCAATTTCATGAAGTTTTGATAATTTGTAGATCAAAGAAAGTCATAAATCAAGCCAAGTTTAAAATATGTTGGTGGGTAGACCAGTGAGGCATGTGCAAGATGGGGAAAACTTTTCCATAGGTCCAAAATGCTATCTGATAACATTCTTACCTTTTGGTTTGGTGAAAGCTTTTCTTCTGTTGAGTTGATAGATTCAAAAAAGGGTTTATCTTTAGTTACAAGATGTTACTTCTGAAGCAGAGGTGGGCAAGGGATGGCTGCTCTGTAGGACTGGAAGTAGCACAAAGTAAGGTAATTAGCCTCAAAGGCTACACGATTTCAATTTCTCTACTGTACTGAAATTCTCATCCATCTTTCCATCTCTGCAGACATACCTTCTTTTCGGGAGTTTTGTTCAAAATATGCATTTGAGCCTATGGTTCTCACCTAACATATTGCTGAATGTCTTTTCTTTGAAATTGAGTTGAAGAAAATCCCAGAGAGAAAAATATTTACATTAAAACACACAGGTGGCATATAACTAAAGTGTGTGTGAGCTGGAATGATACTTAGAGGCCATCTTATTTAACACTGATTTGAATAATGATTAAATAAAACACCCATGCAGGGTCTGTTACAGTCCATTTTTTGACTTATTCATCTAACTGATATTCACGGAACACCAACTCCATGCGACACAGCAATGCATAATTGTTACAAACATTACATAAGATGGATATGCTTGTACAAGTCCACAGAACTCAAATTTTTTTTCCTTAGAGTGATTGCATGAGATAAAGTTATATCAAAATCTCCTGATCTGTCTTAAATTGAGTTCTTCAATGAAGCTGCACTGATATCTAAGGGCTGTGATGTTGGATCAGTGGAAAATATCTTCATAATTCAGACTGATGGCAAGAAGCCACCTTGCCTAGAAGGACAGAAGAGTACAGATCAGCAGTGATAGGGCAGAGTGACCCATGTAGTCAAGGTTAGGTGCTTCTCCTACAGCACCTCTGTTGAAGTGTCTATGTACTTAGTTGTGGCTTTTTAAGGGGTGGGATCTCCTAGACTGCCATTCCCAGCAGTCAGAAACTATATTTTAGTGATGTCCTCAATACCCATTTGATCACAAGATGAAGGCTAAAAGAAAACATTTAACATTGGTTTTTGAGGAGACAGTGTTTCCCTTTCCATGCTAACTTTCCATGAAGTACAACAAATGAGGCTGGCTGTCTAAAGAGGAAAGTCCATTCACAGGGGGGAAAATGGCCTACTAAATGAAGGTCTGGGTGAGAAGAGATAGGAATTAACAAACAGAAGTGAATTAAAAGACTATGCAAGGCTCCAGAAAACATCTGTTGATAACATTGTCCCTTGGCAGTAGTTGTTGGTGGGTTTCATAGTTTCCTAATAATTATGGAGTTAAAAGTTTGTAACTAGAATAAAGTCAGGTCTCCTATGGGTTTTCTTACATAGGACACATGAAATAAGAAGACAGTAAGCTGTATAGAGTTATTATTCCAGTAGTCTTCATTCATTTAACTATCAAATTATAAAAAAATTACTACATGTTCAACCTTTGCATATAGTAATTTTATCAGTAATTTTTGTGATACACATTTTCCTGTTGTTAGGTCTATCTTAAAAAGACTATCTCTCCAAGTATTGTAGTTCAATACAAGTGTTGCCTGGTTGCAAGATCATAGCAGGAGTTCAGAATAGACAATGCTAGTTAAGTCACCATGCTTTTCAGAGTTTCCTTTGGACAAAGTCAGTATTTTGTCTGAAAATGCCAGATGTTCCTATTTCTCATTTAATCTTCACATCATTTCTCTCTATGACAGCCAGATTTATCTTCCAAAGCTCATTTGCATTTTTAAAATCAAAGTTTTATTTCCAATTATAAAAGTAAGATATGCCCGTTATGGAAAAGGAGAAATTATAGAAAATTCACAGGTAAGACTAAAACCATTATTTTCCTCTTACTATATGTTTGAGTGGTTTTTGTTGTTGTTGTTGTTGTTGTTGTTTAAACATATAACAAACTAGGGCTGAAGAGATGGCTCAGTTGTTGAGATCACTGCCTGCTATTCCAGAAAACCAGGTTCAACTCCCAGCACACACGACAGTTTACAGCTGTCTGTGGCTCAAGTTCCAAGGGATCTGGCACATACACATGATGTAAATGCAGGCATAAGAACAATACACATAAAAATTAAAAAGTCTCTAAAATATATAATATACTATGTAATGTACCATAGTAATATACTCTAATGTAGCCTGTCTGAAGAAGTTACTGAATGAACAATGTGCATAACAGAATAAGACAGGAAAGATGAAGACTTGAGAAAAAGGTGGGCTCCTCACTGGACAAAGGCAAAAGCAGTGCCCAGTATGGTGTCAAATACACTAGCAAGCAAATAAAGCCAAAACCATATAATTGAGAAAAGAAAGTATCTTCAACAAATGATGCTGGTCTAACTGGATATCTGCATGTAGAAGAATGCAAATAGATACATATTCATCATCCTGCACAAAACTCAAGTCCAAATGGATCAATGACTTCAATATAAAACCAGATATACTGAATCTAATAAAACAGAAAATAGGGAATAGCCTTGAACTTATTGGTACAGAAGACAACTTCCTGAACAGAACACTGATACCTCATGCTCTAAGTTCAAAAATTAATAAATGGGGCCTCATGAAACTGAAAAGCTTCTAAAAGCAAAAGGATATCATCAAAGGACAAAACAATAGCCAACAGATTTGGAAAAAATCTTCACTACTCCTACAGCTGACAAAGAGCGAATAACCAACATATATAAAGAACTCAAATAGTTTGACACCAACAACCCAAATAACCCAATTAAAAATTTACAGAGCTAAACAGATAATTTTCAACAGAGGAGTCTCTAATGGCTGAGAAATATTTAAAGAAATATTGAACACCTTTAGTCATCAGAGAAATGCAAATCAAAACAACTCTGAGATTTCACCTTACACTCTTCATAATAGTTAAGATCAAAACTAAAAGTTCAGCATATTCTGTTGAGGATGTGGAGCAAGGGCAACACTCCTTCCTTGCTGGTATAAGTGCAAAATTGTACAACCACTCTGGAAATCAATTTGGCAGTTTCTTGGAAAATTGGGAATAGTTCTAACTCAAGACTCAGCAATAGCACTCCTGGGCATATACTCAAAGGATGCTCCAACATACTACAAAAATACTAGCTCTACTATGTTCATAACAGCTTTATTTGTAATATTCAGAAATTGGAAACAACTCAAATACCCCTTAACTGAGGAATGGATAATGAACATGTAGTTCATTTACACAATGGAGTAGTACTCAGCTACTAAAATCAAGGACATCATGAGATTTTCAGGAAAATTGGTGAAACTAGAAAATATCATCCTTAATGAGGTAACTCAGACCCAAAAGGATGGGCATGTTATACATTCACTTATAAATGGATATTACCCTTAAAGTACAATCCACAGACCCAAAGAAGCTAAATAGGATAGAGAGAGGAATGAACATGGGAATGGTCATTTCTAGGACTTGCCAGAGACCTGGAATGGGGAAAGGTCCAGTGAGTCTATGATGGTGACTCTAGTAGAGACTCTCAATGGCTATAAGGAACCTGAAGTGGCCACCTCCTGCAGCCAGGCACAACTCACAGACCTGGGCTTACCCTGACTCTGTTACTGGCTGTAGATACTGTTCCCTTAACTGGACTGTCATGTCTGGCATCCGTGGGAGAGGATGTACAAAGTCCTGCAGTGACTTTAGGTGCCAGGGTGTGTTGGTACCCAGGGAACCTCTCCATTCTCAGAAATGAAGGTAGAGGGGGGATGGAGGGAGGGGCCATGTGAGGAGAGGCCTGGGAGGAGAAGGGGCTGCAATCAGGATATAAAGTGAGTGAGTGAATGAATGAATGAATGAAAAAATGAATGAATGAAAAATGGGAAAATCACATATCTGAAATTAATCATAACCTCTTCTAATATTTTAGAAAATTCCAGTGTATTTTTTCACTGCCTTACCAATGATACATTCCCCAGATCAATGACTGAGCTACAAATCTACCTTTCTGAAACTTCCTGTCTCATTTATTTAAGGATCACTGCTCTCATACCTGCCTGCTAGTGTATTTGAGATATATCTTCATACCACTGGGCACTGCCTTCACCTCTGCCCAATGAGGAATCAATCTATTTCTCAAGTCTTCATCTTTCTTGTCTTATTCTATTATGCACATTTTCCAATAGATTCTTCAGACTGGGTACATATAATATTTTAACAGTCTGCCTAAGAATATCTTCTAACTCTTTCACATGTAGTTGTTGGTTTGTCTAGATATGAAACATTAGGTTGAATATAGTTTCAAGCTACAATATTAGAAAATACTTCTTGCTTTGTTGTTGTTTATTTGTTTTTGTTTTCCAGACAGGGTTTCTTTGTATAGCCCTGGGTGTTTTGGACATCACTCTGTAAATTGGCCAGTCTTACGCTCAGAAATTCATTTGCCTCTGCTTCCTGAGTGCTAGGATTAAAGGCAAATGCCACCACTGACTGGCGACAAAGGGCAATAGAAACTCCCAGGAATCTATGAGGGTGACCCTAGCTAAGTCCTAGCAATGGGGAATATGGAGTCTGAACTGACCATTTCCTGTAACCAAGCAAGACTTCCAATGGAAGGACCAGTACACTAACCTGCCACAAAACCTTTGCCCCACAATCTGTTCTGCTTACAAGATGTGCAGAGGTAAGGAACAGGCCAACCAATGACTGATCCAGCTTGAGCCCAATGCCATTGGAGGGAGCTCACCCCTGACACTGTTAATGATACCCTGATATTCTTGCAGACAGAAACCTAGCATAACTGGATTCACTCAGCAACTGATGGAAACAGATGCAGGGGCCTACAGCCAAACAATAGGCAGAGCTTGGGGAATCCTTTGGAAGAGGGGGAAGTTAATGTAGGAGCCAGAGGAGTCAAGGACAACACAAGTACATTTACAGAATTGACTAATCTGTACTCACAGAGGTTCACAGAGACAGAAGTCCCAATCAGGGACCATGCATGGGACTGATCTAGGCCCTCTACACATATGTAACTGTTGTATAGCTTAGTCTTGATGTGAGACTCCTAACAGCAGGATCAAGGACTGTCTCTGACTCTGTGGCCTGCCTTTAAGACCTTTTCCCTTAACTGAGCTGCCTTGTGTAGTCTCACTAGGAGAAAATACACCTATGCTTATTATAACTTGGTGTGCCAAGACTAGTTGATACCCATGAGAGGCTTCCCATTTTCCGAAGAGAAAAAAAGGAGGAGTGAATTAGGGGTGGGTGAGGTATGGGGAAAGGACTGTGAGGAGAGGGGGAGGGGAAACTGCAGTCAAGATGTAAAGTAAATAAAGTGATTATTAATTAAAATAAAAAAGAAAACACCTCTTTTTCTTCAAATTTTAACTAATGATGAATGGTAATTTGTGGAGGATTTATTGTTATTTTTAATTTTGGCTGTGGTATGTGCACATGTGTGTTCCTGTGTGTGGAGGGGGTAGGTGTGTGGGTGTATGAGTGTATGTGTCTGTGTTCATGCGCGTTTGCATGCAGGTACCTGCAGAGACCAGAAGGGAATGTCACATCCCCTGGACTAGAGTTGCAGAAATGAGTGCTGGGCACTGAACTCTGCTTCTCTGGAAGAGAAGCAAGCACTCAGCTTATGAAACATTTCTCCAAGAATAATGTATACCGCCTGGTTATTTCATCTTCTTTTTGTATACCTCCACCTGTATTGTGTAAGTTGATTCAGACACTTATATTTTTCCCTTGTGCCCACTAGGTGCTCAGTGTACATTTTGACATGAAGCATATTAATTTTAATTAATAAGGTGATCTATTAAATAATTTTTCACATGGCTGGAGAGATGGCTCAGCAGTTTAGGGCACTGACTGTTCTTCCAGAGGTCCTGGGTTCAATTCCCAGCAACTACATGGCAGCTGCCAATCATTTGCAATGGGATCTGATGCTCCCTTCTGATGTGTCTTAAGATAGCTACAGTGTGCCCATAAAGTAAAAATAAATAAATGTTTAAAAGATATTTTTTACTGTTCATTTGATTTCTAGGAAATACCGGCATATCAATTATTAACATTAGACAGTGGCCACTACTACTTAATAGCTTTGTTGTTGTTGTTGTTGTTGTTTGTTTGTTTTTGCCTTATTCTTTATGGCCTCAACTCTTTCAATATTGTAATTTTACTTCTGTTATGGTACTTTCAACGTAAACTACTTTTCTCATCTATGAATATTTTCAACCTATTTATCATGTATGTGTTGATGTATCTGACTTCTGTAACTCATTTTAAGATTTTGGAAACATTTATAGTTATTGACTGTTATTCAAACTTTTTCCCTACTTTGAACTACTTCCTTGTATTAAAACATTTTAGTCCTTAGTGTTTAACTATAACATTAGAGAATTTGTAAGAGGATCAGATGCAAACACATGTGTTCAGTAACTATATTTTTAGTAGCAACTTACAACAAGTTATGGTAGATATTTTACAATAGGTATAGCAAAGCAATACTCAAGGCCTTGATCTAGTACGTTAGTGAATTAGTTGTTCTTCCTAAGAAATTACTGATGCTGGTCCTAAACTTAGTCTCCTTTTACTGTAGTCCATTCTCTTTGTAGGTTCATTCATTTCATTCTATGGGTATGAGCGTTTTACCTGCCTGGATGTATGTGTATCAAATGCATGCTGGTGTTTACAGAGTACAGAAGAGAGTGTCTGATACCCTGAAACTGAAGTTACAGCTGGTTGTGAGCCATCTCATGGTACTAGGAACTGAACCCAGCTTGTCTGCAAGAGCAAAAAATGCTCTTACCCATTGAGGAATCACTCTGCCCCCTTGAACAAAGCCAATCTACATTTATGTCCTTTGGAATCTCTAAAATCTGAAGATAAATGTATGTGATTTTCATATAGTCATGCTTACATCTTAAATGTATTCGCAATTCATTTCCCTTCAATCTAAATAATTTAAAAACTCATATGTGAATTATGTAATGTCTCCAGTATGATTAAAAATAAATAAATAAACAACTCACCTGCGTTGCTGTCTCCATTAAATGTCCCTGTTCACACTACAAAAATACACAGAAGTGGACATTAAACTCCCTACTTTGGAGCTGTGTTATCGTCTCTGGTGTAAACATGGATGCCTAGGTCAGAATAAGAATACAGAGTGATCTTCAGCAATTTTATTTGCCACAGAAATGCTTGGCAAGCATTCATTTCTACCTTTCTGGAGTCTTTCTAACCCTAAGACAGAGCTCCTCTTGTTCAACAGCTTTTAGAGCCCAGTATGATGAACAAGGTAAAAGTAGATGCAAACACAGATCCTTCAGTCTCAATCTGGACACATTATTGAGACTGTATGACATTTTATCTTTATATATGTAAATGGCATTAGTAATGCTCAACTCAAATCAGTGAGCCATAGCAGGTACAAAAAAATAAAATAAAATAAACAAAGGAAAAGAGTGGAATTTGCAGTGAATATCTGAGTTGGGAGAGGCAGCACTGTTTCCTTGTTTACAATTATTTGCTCTGGGTTAACTTTTACTTTTCATCATGTTTATTTTTTCCCACCAAACATTTCATTATACAATTTTTCAAGCATATTGCAAAACTGAAATGCAATTTACAGTGAACAGCCACATGCCTCCCTCCTACCTTTGATTATTAATATTTTGCTATTTTCATTTAAAGCTCACATATCTGTCCCTCTACCAAGCGTTCTGTTTTCTTTTTAACGTTTCAAAGTAAACTGCAGGTAATTGTATACATCCCCTAACTGCTTCAGCATACACAGTCTTAACTATTTACAATACGTCCTTTCATACACAATTTTACACAAAAACATTTATGTCCAATTTCTATACAAGGTACAGCACAATTCCAAAATAGAAGTTCATGAAGCTTTTGCAAAGCACTGCATTCCTTGTCTTTAGTTTTGTACTGAGTCTGTGCACTTATTTCAGTTGGTAGATTTTATAATAGATATCCCATGCTAAGCTTTAATGATGATATTTTGAACTTCTAAAAGACGCAGGATAGACTGAGAAGAGAGTAGTTAATTGTCATAGAGAAATTATGACAAAGAGTATTTACCACTGAAGGAACACATAACCAATGACCCCAAATTACAAAAAAGAGAAAACCACTTTATGGAAAAATAAATTGTGCTTCATAGATTGAGCCTCGTGAGAATATGTTTCTAGCTGGAGATGATAAGAAACTTTTTTAAAATTCAGAACTTTATGTATTAAGTAAATTTTCAGTCAGTGAAGTGTCTAATGCTATAGCATGGAGCTTAAGAGAAACCTGCACACCCCCAGCTTTTCATGCCTGCTCTGAAAGTAATGAACTGACAAGTCACATTCAGCCTGTTTGGCTTCACTGACAATCTTCCAAAATTCACCCTTAATGAATGTTTACTTTTCAAGTGGCTGAATTCTTTGGAAGTGTTTGAAAATTGATATCAAATTTGTTCTTAAACTTCTTAATATAAATACGTTTGAGGAACACAATGGGGGATGCTTTGAAAATGCACAAGAATCACTATGAAAAATATTTCCTTATTTAAGTCATACTCTAAGAGCATTTTCTGTAAACTAGAAAAACCTCGAGGAATGTCAGGATTCAACACAAAGTCTTAAAATAGAAAAAGGAAAGAAAAGGAAAAAAAGAAACTCCTTTTAAATTTGAGAATGCATTATTGTGGTGTCACACAGTGTAATTCTTGTTATTGTTCACTCCCTCATGGTCTGAACATACACTGATGGCAAACCCTGAAAATGGAGCTCTCTCTCTCTCTCTCTCTCTCTCTCTCCCTCCTCCGTGTGTGTGTGTGTGTGTGTGTGTGTGTGTGTGTGTGTATCCCTGTGATGGTTTTCCTCACTGTTTGGTTCATTTCTTTTTCCTTGTTACCATTCCTGATCCAGACTCTCAACCAAGCCACGCTTACCACCTGGTCGTAAGATATCATCTCTTAAGCCATTCATACTTAGAGATTTATACTGATGAATATTTATGTTTTCATTTTGTCAAAAACATTTACTATATGTTTTCTATTAATATAACTTATTTTGTAGTAATGATTATCATATGGTACTGCTAAGAAATGCGTAAAGATAATATCTTAAGGAAGATAGTAAATATGGATCATTTGTAACTTTTTTTTAAATTATGAAGCTGTTACATAGTCTCTGGTAGGTAATATAACCATATTTATATTATACCATAATATAGCATGATCATTTTTCCTTCACTGATACCTATTATCCAGGCACTGGATATTTAATTAGCTTAGAGAACATGAAAAAATATTTAACACAAAGCTTACTAGTATAGTTATTTTGGATTAAGAAGGATGAATGGAGCTGGGCTCTACATCAATAGTAGAGCCTAATGTTGCGCGAGGCTCTGTGGTTGATCCTTATCCCTAAAAAGGAAAAAAGTGGGGATGGAGGGGGGAAGAGGAGAAGAAACAGAGGGAGAAGTATTATTGACATGAAAAGAAAATTCCATAAGTAATCTACTAACATGTGGAAGAATGGTTGGTTTTACAAGAAACCAAATCAAAGTCAGAAAAAAGAGAGAAATGGACCAGAATGCAATGCATTGGAATGTAAAATGATTAATCTGTTATTTTCTTTTTAACCAAAGCATTAGGATAAGCATTATTTTCTTCTTCATGACATTTCAACAGAACAAACAGAGGAAGGACTTCAACAAAATTGAGCAATTAGTATTGCTTTTCATCAGATATTCTTCATAAACCTACTGATGCCTTCATTTTTGACATCTAATTGTCCACACACCAGGTCAAATTCAAGTAATTCAAACATTGCTCATACATGAGAACAATAACAATCTAGCTGAGAAAAAGAGAGAACCTGAAGCTTTCTAGGAGAAGAGCGATTGAAAAATGAAGGAAAAAGAGGCACAGGTGATAAGCAGTAAATGGTCTTGCTAATGTTAATGGCAAAACATCTAGAGAATTACATAGAGCTATAAACTAGGCTGGTCATTCTCACACAGGGAGAAAATATCAGGAGACTCCTAAGCACTGTTTAAGTCACCTCTGCCAGCACAACGCTGTCTTATTTCTTTGTCAGGATGATTTTGAAGTATCTAACTTTGAAATACAATCCACTATTATGCTAGACCACCTAAGTACCATTTAGGAGTAAAGGAGCTCTTATCTCACTACTGAAAATGCCTTTCACTGACAGCCCTCAACAGTCAGGCATCTTTGGGAAATGCTTTAGCTAGAGGGAACTATTTTGTCTCACTAAATTAGTATGTACTCAGTGTCTACTTGGCATAAGATAATGAAGACCCACATTTAGGCACATATTTTTTTACAACCAACTTTTATAAGGGTTCAACCTCCCCTTTAGTCCACCACTCAGCAGAGGTAGTGGAAAAAGAAAGCTTATTAGGATTGGGGGGAGGAGTGGACCTGTTTAGTAATAGTTCTTTGAAGCTATTCCAATCATTGTTGTTCCACTAACAACAAACAACAAACAGGAATCAGCAGCAGCAGTTCAATACAGAAAAAAAAAAAAAAAATCACATGGTTAGCCAATCAGCCAAAGTTGGTGGAAACAGCAAGAAGCCATAGTGATCTTGAGAAATTCTTTGGTGAGTTTCCCTCTATGATGTCATTACAAGTAAAGCTCAGCAACACAATATAAGGCGAACCAATACATGCCTGTCTTCAATGAAGACTAGCAAGGTGGAGCAAAGTGAACCAATGCTCTAGCTCTCACTGTCTGTGGGGTCATACTTATATTTTTTCATGCCTCTTTCATGTGTTTGCTATAGGAAAACATCCTTTCGCCTGTGTCTGCTTAAGCAAAACATTCTTTCACCTGTCTGCCCCAGCAAAACTCAACTGTAACCTAACTAAGTTACCAAAGAAGCCAGAAATTTCCCCTTTCCCAGTATTCTCACTCCATTTGATACAACTGCAGCTGTATCATTTCTCCTTAGGAAGTCATTTGAATCTTTTCTCGAATTCATTTCTCTGTCTTTCAAATTCTTCATTTCTTGTCCTGCCATAGCTTGGATTCTAGAATGAATTTTCTAAAGCATTAATTTCCATTTAATGTAGACAACTTTGCAACAAGATGAAGTTGCACAGAAGAGCTACACAGAGGAAAGGTAGCTTCATGTGAACTATGAATATCCTTGGTCACATCGTGTTCATGCAAAAGATGAGTTGGTATTTATTAAGAGCAAGTGAAATCCACATTAGCAAAATCTTCACTCTGTGATAATTCACAAACAGGAATATCAGTGAACCAGCTTCTCAAGATAAGAATAATAATCTCCCTTTACTTCATTTAATGTGTAATTTAATTGCAGGGATTCAACCATCCATAGGAAACCCTTCAATGAAGCATAACAATTGATTCTGTCACTGTTACTTCATGTGCTTACAACATATCCTCTGCATGTGGAATAGTGAAGAAATAGTTACTTCTAATGTTCCATCAATGAGGAGATTATGAGAATTAGGAGTTCAGTGGTCCCAGTATCTTCATGTATTCAGGAGTGCAAGCTTACTAAGTGCAATTATTTCTATTTAGAAACTCAAACTGAATGGTAAAGGCAGTTAGCTGAATGTATTTGTAGATGTTGATTTTACTGAAATGAAGAAACTAAAAAGACCAGAACTGGGCAGTTTGCATTTAACCTTAGGAATGATGAGTTGTGTTGTCAAAGAGTTGATTCAATATGTAATTTGTGAGATAAAAAGTTCTGTGTTATGAGTCTTATAGTGTATAACACACTATGAGCTGGTGTCTGCTTTCCCACAAATTCTTGGACCAATACATCTATTTTTCACCCATCCTTTCACATCTGTTTCTAGAGACAAATATCAACAATGACTTGAATTTCCCCAAAACATCTTCTTGCTAATGTACTCTTTCTTACATAGTTTTCCATTTTTTCTATCCACTTTATTGCCAATTCTTTAGACTTTCTAATCCAACAGACAAAAAATAACTTTAGTAAGATAAGCTGGTTTGAAATTAAAACCCAAGATTTTCAATATAAAATGTTGATTCCATAAATAGATAGATCTAATGTATATACATATAAACATTTTGAAAGTAAATAAATAATAAATTTTAAAATATTTACCTAGAAATTGAGATTGAGACAGATTGCAAGTCACTTAGGAAAAGTAAGATGATATTTATAAACTTAATTTAGTGCCCAATGGAAGCCAATGAATTATTTTAAAGATTGTAATATTCTTCCAATGGCGTGGAACAGTAACAGGAAGGCAAGGAAAGGTTGAAAATGAAAGATAAGCTCACAGACTGCTACAAGTATTTAAGAAAAATATGAGGGAGATCTGTGGAGGAATTGGAAATGGGAGAATGAGAGTGAAATGGATTTAAAGGATATCATTTAAAAGAAAAATTAATTTCAAAGAATATTGTCTTTGGAGTGTACTAAACATAGGTCTATTTTATTGCCTTGGTGTAAATAACTGATTATTTCTTTACCCAGTGGAATGAGTGTATACGGTATAATTTGCCTATAGCATATAGATATTTGTAAGTTTCATAAGCATTTATAAATGTTAGTTCTAATACTATGTTGTGTAGGGGAAGGAGGTAAGGTCCAGAGTGACCCTCAGTTATCTCACTTAGCTGAATGATTCAGTAGAAATAGATTTAACTGAAATGACAAAACTAATAAAAATGGAATTGTTTGCAGTTTGGGGTTAACTTTGGAAAAGATGACTCGAGATACCCAAGAGTTGATTCAATATATGATTGTGAAACTAATTAGATGACTAATATGATTAACTTGGGAGAAGTATTATAGAGCTGAATAAAATGGATACCAAGAGAAGGAACACAGAATAAAAAGATTTAAGTCCTGAATACTGGAATTTGTAAAACTATGAAAGTTAGAATTTAGGACATGAGTTTGAAGACTGCTAGTGTGGACATAACGAGCTTTTGGGGTAGTATCAACAGAATGGATCATGGGCATTATGAAAAGACAGCATCTAGAGAATAAATATGAAGATAGAATGATGAGTATGAACATGTAGGGGTGAGGGGTGTGAGAGCTGATAGCCACATCAAAATTTCTCTAATTGGTATCTTACGAAATGCCCATGGATCAGCTCCCTGGAAGAAAGTAACTGGAAAAAGGATACTTTAGGAACTGCTTTAAGTTCTGGCAGATTCTGTGAAATCCACATAGTAACACCCTTTAGTAAGGGCTCTCAGTCATTTAGCAGCAGAGCAAGACACCTAATACAATGTTTTAAAATATGGTACTGATTTTCCCATTTGCTTTTCTTTTGTTAAATTAGTGTTTTTCCAGACAGCATTTCATGAATATGCCCCAAATCCCTTTTAGAATACTAAGAGGCCAAATCAGTGTCAAAAACCTCAGGAATTCAACTGGGATAGATAGCGAGATGGAAATGAGACCATGAGCGATAGAAATAACAAGTAAATAAGTAAGAGAAGGAAGAGGAGCATGTTTCCTAGAAGAAAATTATAAGGGGTCAAGAGAAGTTTGTGAGTTTTCTTGGATTTGTATGTCTTTTAATTATTTTTTTCTTTTTATTTCAAATGCTTACAGACTCTCAGGAAGTTATAATACAAAATAATACATCAAGTCCCACATGTTTATTATCTCATCTTCCTCAATAGTGTTACCTCACATAAATAACTGTCATAAAACACCAGGTAGTTGCCATGAGAATGATTCACAAGCATCGCCTATTTGACGAAAATCCATTTATGTGTGTGTGATGTCATACAAAATTTTATCACATGAGTACAATGCACCATTTGCACCATTTTAAATTCCTGGGGTTTTTTTGTTTTTTGTTTTTTGTTTTTTGTTTTTTGTTTTTCTGTTTAGTTACTTAGTTAGTTAGTTTTTTATTGTTCAGCATTTGGTGTTATCCCTAATCTACATTAGTCATTCATAAGAGTGTAATAACATCTCCTGGCTTTAGTCTGTGTGTTTCCCCTTTGAGGAATGTGGGGATTGCTCTTTCCCTTTTATAATTCTTTGCTCATAGTTTTGGTGTAAAACGTCTTTGCCTTTAATACATTTTCCAATCGAATTGCTCTGTTGAATTGTTTCTCTTGGGCTTCAGGAATTCTCAGTATATTTTATATATTAATCCTTTATCAGAAATTACCAGTATTTTCTTACAGTGCATAGCTTCTCTTTTGTATTTGGTGGAGAAATTTTAAATATCTGATGTGTGTCTATTTTAATTTTTATTCTGTGACATGATTTTAGTGTGAAGTCTAAATTCTCTTTGTCTAGTCTTATGATCTGATAATCTCTCTATCTCTGTCTTTGTCTCTGTCTTTCTCTCTCTCTCTCTCTCTCTCTCTCTCTCTCTCTCTCTCTCTCTCTCTCTCCCTCCCTCCCTCCCTCCCTCCTTCTCACCCTCTCTCTCACCTGGAATTTATGTCAGTCTCATATTTTGTCCTTTCAACATTTCATCTACTTAGTGTTTTGTAAACGTTTTGGATTTCAGATCAAGGTGCAACTGTTTTCTTTTCAAACTTAACCTGTGGGTTTCTAAATACTACATGAATTATGTTTTAAGGCTATACTTCTGTGCCTTGCTAAAACCTTGGGTATTCCTGTGTTGCTGCTCTAACTCTTTCTACCAACCAGGCCTCCCAGCTACTGCTAGTACCCAAGGCTTTAGCACCAGGCACAGTGATTTCTTTACACTTGTTCTTTTTTTAATTTTTCAAAATTTCTTCATGTATTCTTAATATTTTGTTTTTTAACATTCATTTTAAAGTAATATTAGCTGTGTCTATTTAACCCTTTGCTATATTTTTAATAGAAATTAAATCAATTCATGAATCCATTTGCAGAAATATTGATATCTTTAGTATGATGGCTGCAAAGGAAAAAATTCAAATATGTCTTTTGAAAATGGAGATTTTGATAGCTTTTTTAAATAATGAGGGACTACAAGTGGTTCAGTTAAAAAATGAAGTGAGCCACCAATGAAACAACTGAAGACTGGAGACTCAGATGGAGAGTCTCATCTGTGAAGTCCAGATTCCAAAACTATGATAACTGGGGAAGTAACTGACCAACAGTGAATTGGAACATACTCTTGAGATTCAAAAAACACAGAGACCTCATCTGGAGGACCACATTAAGTTCTCTCCCACAACCTTGTAAAAAGAGATGAGAATGATTATCCTTATTTAGGAAAGTGACAATAGTGGGATCCTTTCAAGGGTCTGTGACTTCATCAGCCATAGGTAGTTGGCTAGGTTGACAGTACATGGATTCCTTCCTACTGAGCAGACCTTAATTCCAATTAAATGGCTATTGGTTGTCCCATAGATATAAATGTCATTATTGCATTTATACCTTTGTATATTTGTAATAATATGGATCGATGTGAACATGTTCTGAAATTATGGAATAACACTTCTGAAATAGAATGCCATAAAAAGATGGAGAGAAAGACAAAGACAGACAGACATTATGAGGATGTGGGCATGGTCTCAGTCTATCAGAACTTTTCCTCACTAGAGCTCACACATTTCCCATCTTTCCTGTCCTTCTTTCAACTCATAATCTTGGATAAACATCCTTTCCGGAAAATGTTTCCTCACTCTTGCAACCATTTCTTTCTTTTCTTTTCTCTTCTTTCTTCTTTTTACCTAGAGTCCCCATTTATTTGAACTCTGGACTTATGCTAAACAAAATGGTGGTTCCTGGACTCCATTTTTGATTCCTGGCTGAGTGTAAACCAACTTCCTCCATCAGATAAATACTTAGCAATCTTGTAGTGAAATAAATGAAAGAGGAGTGGCAGGATGCTACTGTACATGTGAGCACATACATAGACTTTCTGTGGGAACTCATACCATTTTTGTTCATGACCATTATATCTCCATTTGTGTCAACATTATAACTCCCCTCTTCAATCCGCACAGTTTAATCTGCTAGGACTACAATTATTCCTTGGGAGATTTTAAACCATGGGGCACCAACTGTTTCTTCTCTATCTGCTGTTCTCATGAGAAGCAAAGCGCACTTTGGACCCTACCTCACCCTGTACCTCTGTACATCAGGGAGCCTTATTGTGAGCAGGGGCAGCGAACAACCTTGGGAGAGTTTCATAATTATGTGTGAGAGTTGTACACTAGTTCACTACCCCACACTTCTGTCATATAAGCCACCTCAGTTCTGTGACATGCTCTTTCCTCAGTGTGAATGAGAGCCATGAGTTCATAGTAATATTGATGGAATTCAGTGAGACAGTGCAATGAATGGATTTTTAGATTGAACTGTGCTGATAGTTACACAACATGGACAGCATTCTGAAGTCCACATGATTTTATTTTTTAAATGGCTATTGTGGTGAATTTCATGTTGTAGGAATTGGGTGTTTAAAATAGAAGCGAATTTTTTCAAAGTTGTGTGGTTTATCTTTAGAAACTGTTGAGCACAACATGATAGGCCTAGAATGTATTCAAAGGATGTCATTTCCTCCTTTTCAGATGAGAAGCTGAGGCTTCTACCGGAAACCTTAGACAGGTTACTGTCATGTGGAAGCAAATTCCAGAATCCATGAAGAGGATTTCTTGAGAAATAAACCCTGGAAGAACCAAAACTTTCCCTCATCTGCCAAGTATCCCAACCCCCTGTCTTTCTCAGACAATGACATTCCAGAGTCTTCTCTGGCTTGAATCTTCTTCTCATTTCCCTCCAGTCCTGTTCTTGTCCCCAAGGCCTTGCCCTCAAAGACCTTCTAGCAGGGAATTGTTGACAATGGCTTATTTTCCAATGATTCTTGAAGCAGCTGGAAGATTTCATTTGGATGATGATTGTTCACACTTAGGCCCATAAAGGGAAAGCAAAACTCAAGCCTTGGAGAGGAAGACTCAGTAGAAATAAACATCTTGAAAACATGCCCCAGCTGTGTGTTGACATAACATGGTCTTCAGCATGCATAGCTGTGGTTAGCAGAGAGTGAAGTAGTTGCTATCTATTCATTCCTCCTTCTACGTGATGACTTTGGCATAAAAGTGTGAGGGACCTTTCCTAGACATTTGCTCAGCATCCTTAACACTGTACTTTCAAAAGCCACACTTTTGAATTGTGTGATTCAGCAGCCACAACCTTCATTAGATAAAATGTTGGGGATTGAAGTCATGAAAGTACAGGTCTGAAAACTGTACACATGCAAGTTGTATAATCATTTACTTAGTCATCAATATTACATTCTCCAAAATGGAACCATAATATTAACCTTGATATACTCTAAAGAAAACGATATTCTAAAGATGAATATATTAACATATTTTGCTCTATATCAGCTTTTCCAAGAACAGTGCTAGCAAGAGTAGGACCGATCATGTGACATACTTCTGTCTTCTCTCATCCATTGATCTTTTGTCTCCTTGAATCACAAAAATGTATAGGGCAAATCGGATTAATTTCCAGATGGTGCTTAGAGGCATTTCTCACCAAGACAGAGGAGGGACACCTGGTATCTGGTAGGAAATCAGATTAAAAATATTTTCCATTTAAAGTTTGTAAACAAAGCTCTGTGGGATAATAAAAGCTACAATAATAATTAGGTGCGTGTCAGTATGACAGTGTTGCATCAAGGTATTTGTCACATCACCCGAGCTTTCATTTTCCAGGAGAGTTTATAGGAACAGATTTATGATCATGAACAAACTATTCTCCTACCTCAGGGTTTCATCAGCTGTTTTCCAGAGTAGCTTTCTACCTACCATTGAGCTCACAGATGAGAGTCAGGCTGACCCCACAGAACATAATCACCTTTGGTGACTCAGCCTAAGCTGAGGACAAAAACAAAACTTAGCACTACCCTGAAAGCAAAAAAGCTTAATCTGAGCTTCAATATCCATTGTTGCTGGGAGAACCCTTAATTTTAGAGAAATTAATAATCAAACAAAACTAGACAGGCATGTCTTTGGAACAACGACAGTCAGGTTGAGGTCAGGAAAATGGAATCAGTATGGAGTTAATGAACCAAAATGAGATAATCAGTGTAGGGCTGTGAAAACCCAGTGCTGTAGGAGAGTTCTTTAGAAAGATTTTTATACTTGATATTGGGGTTCACACTTTCACCTAAACCTAGCATTGAACCCAGATAATAAAAAGCAGTGTGTCTTATGACTGAACTCCCTGTTAGGAATTATGGCCTCATTCTGTTATGTTTAATATAAGTCTTCAGAGAATCTAACACCTTGTCCTCTATGAAAGAAGTAAAGTAGAGAGGTTTCTATATTTTTCAAAGGTTCATGAACTTAATAATTTAATGTAGGGCAAAAGAAATAACTCAACAGATAAAGGCACTTGTCACCAAGCCTATTGATCTTTGTCCAACACCCCCAAGCACACACACAATGGGTAGAGAGAATCAACTCTTATAAGCTATCCTCTGAGCTCCACACATGAGCTATGGCGTACATCCCAAATAATTGAATAAATAAATAAATATTAAAAACATTTTAATGAATGTTCTAAAATTTGAAATAACCAACTAAGGAATCACAATTAATTTTATAACTAATTAGATGGTTATAAAATTAATTTGGCTAACTAATATCACTTTCCCATGCAGTAAACCCTTCATTGTGTAGCATGGGGGACTACTCTCACTCTTCATTGATGTTGCAAAGGTTCCATGGGTTCATTAATCATGTAATGAAAAGGAAACTTTGTGTCATATAAACAATGTGTCTACTTTCCCAAGTAAAATGTATGACACTAATTTGTATTTTTATTTATTTTCTAATATTTATTTATTTTATGTGAATGACTGTTTACCTGCACACATATATGAACACCACCTGCCTATCTGATGCCCATGGAGGATAGAAGAGATGGTCAGATACCCTGAAACTGGAGTTACAGATGTTATGAGCCACCATTGTGGTGGGTACTGGTAACTGAATCCAGGTCCTAAGAGCAGCAAGATTTTCCCAACCTGTATGCACTATCTTTAACTATAGCAAAGCATCATGATTTATGATTATGTAACATTATTATGGAGTTAGGCTTATCCATGTATATTTCCATTCCTATAACTTTGCTCTAGCAAGCAATGCTAAAATAATCAATTTTGTACTCCTCTCAAGGAATATACTTTCAATGAATACATTCTTCAATGTGTATAAGATCCAGTATCTCCCATCAAGTGTCCTTTCAAGCACAGTGAATAAGCGGGAGTCATGGAATGCTGGAGGAAAGAGTAACGCTAGAAGCAACCATCTTCCAAGTGGTAGATGCAATATACTTATAAGTATAATGCTATGAGAAGGTCAAGGGCTCTCCCTATAGCTCTAGAATGAGAAAGGTGAGGAAAGCATGGCTAATGGACAGGAAAGAAGCTAAGGTGTGTCTACTCCAAGTTAATGGATGTAAAAGCCACCCACAGAAAAGAAAGAAAGCCAGGGAGAATGTTCTCTTGCTTTGACAACTGATATTCTTGCCATTATTGACCAATTCAACTTCACTCTTAGCACCTGGCTATGAGTTGCTGACCCAAGAAAGCTCTTGTTGGAGAAGGGACTGAAGGAGCTGAGGGAGTTTGCAGCCCCACGGAGGGAGCAACTCTGTGAACTGGCCAGACCCCCCAGGGTTCCCCAGGACTGGACTACCAACCAAAGT
The DNA here is from genome assembly GCA_019843965.1 of Rhynchomys soricoides. Taxonomy (NCBI): domain Eukaryota; kingdom Metazoa; phylum Chordata; class Mammalia; order Rodentia; family Muridae; genus Rhynchomys; species Rhynchomys soricoides. The sequence continues at coordinate 1,318,298 of JADRCH010000184.1, read as the reverse complement.
ATACATTTGGAGGGATCCACTGTGCTGGCCTCATATGTGGCAGAGGAGGGCCTTGTTGGCCATCAATGGGAGGAGAGATCTTTGAACCTGAGGATGTTAGATGCCCCAGTGTAGGAGAATGCTAGGGAGGGAAGATGGGAGTTGGTGGGTGGGTGAGGGAGCACCCTCATAGAGGCAGGGGAGGGGGAAAATGGAATAGGAGATTTCCAAAAGGGAGGCCTGGAAAGAGGAAAACATTTGAAATGTAAAGAAATGTCCAAAAAGGAAAAAAAAAGAGTTAAGCTTTATTAAGTAAAATGGCTTTAGTACAATATAGTAGCTAATTCCTTAAATAGGTACTTCTTCTTGCATGGAACACAATGCACTAATAGCCTCAAGAACAGGAGTTGAAGTTTATATGCACACATGCCTAAATAATGCTTGGTGTAAAAGTATAACTTTTTCACTCCAGCCAATGATTTTGTTAGTGATTTGCCTTTTTCACTTATCTATAACTTTCTGGTTTGCCCTTAAACAGCACCACCCTCCTCCCTACAGAGTAGGCATTTGGCTTAGCATCTTTATGAAACAACCATTGTTTTCATTGTTTTTATGGTAAAGTAACCTTCTACTTGTGGCAAGTAGTAAACGTATTCATTTATAAGAGGGACAAGCATCTCCTTAATAACCGTACTTTAAAATGTAAGTTGACATTATAAAATTCTTAGAAAGAACCAACTTGATGAAGAGGTACATCTGAGTAATGGGTGTTATTAATTTCTCCTAGGATCAGCCAACAATAGGGATTTTTACTGGGGTTTTCCAGGAGGGTCAGTGAATAAAGTCAAATGGGACTTGTCTTGTCAGATGATTCAAGAAATCCAACAGCTCAAAGAACTTGTTCAAGATAGAACATGGGGTTGAGTATGTGAAAGTGATGGCGTTCATGAAATTTCTGCTTAAGTTTCCATGATAATAAATACAATTTACCAAAAAAAAAAAAAAAAAAAAAAAAAAAAAAAAAAAAAAAAAAAAAAAACTGAACAAACACACACATCATGTTCTTAAACCAGGAAGAACATATAACTAAAGATGTTTTGAGCATTGGTATCCTAAATCCAGTTTGGGGTAAATGTAACAGTCAAAAGGCTATACCTAGCCACAAGAAAGAGGCCTGTGAATTCACATTTAAGAGCATGGTTTAGAAAATAAACACAACTAATTTAATTTCAACTTCTCCAATCTTCCAACAAAAACATGTGGCAGATTCTTGAAATGTAGAAATCAAGCCCAACATTCCAGGCATACATCTTTTTGTCCTCAGAGAAAGAAAAGATGAATCCACAGTGGGCCTGAGTTGACTGCTTAATCTTTCTCTTTCTGAATTCCATAAATGGAATTACATCGTATTTCTGATTTCTGGGTTACATGGCATTTACAGTTATCTACCATTCCTTGAGATACTGTAGAGTTTTTCCTTTGTACTAGGCTTTCCAAGAAATTTTCCTCCTTCATGTTAATACTTAATAGACTGAAATCCTTCCTGGGAAACTGATAAAGATAACATGTTTTTAGGTTATAAATTAAAAGATTCCCATTACTCGCAGACATTTCATGTCTAGGAATGTTTGTTAATTTGAGACCCCCTCTCTCCATGTTTATCTTTAATCTCCCAACCAGCTGTCTCCCATAAAAAGATATTTCTGTTTTTAGTTAGAAATCTTTTTTAAAGATAAAACTCACTCAGAAATACACAACCGCATGCAAAGACATTTTTTCCTGCTGACCTTATAGAAGTATCTCCAGATGAAAAATATTAAAGCTTTTTTAGAAATAGGGATTGCATTCTTCTGCCCTTGTTGAAGACCCTATGTTCATAGATTTTCAAGGACTCTCTGTACCCCTCTCTGAGCCTCTGAGGAAGAACACAGTCTTCTGTTACATCTAAGTTTTAGTCCCATTTCAAGTAAGCCAAATGGTTTGGAACATTCTGATTTCAGGAACTAGTTCCTATTGGGTATTGAGTTGAGGAATTAACCCCTTGTTAAGGCAGGTAGTAGTTGCATAGAGAAAACTATGAAATCCAAGCATCCAGTGAATAGCACACATTTTCTAGGTTATGGATGACTAGCTCACATCACTGTTTACTATTCTTCTTAGGCTGTGGGTGCCTTATCATACGAAGTATTGGATCACGTTGTATATTCCCTCTTTTGTTCCCCTAAAACCTAGTGTTGTACATGTAACAAAATATTTAATGCCAAAGCATAGTTGCTGGCAATTGAATTGCTATAATATATGTTATTCAATTAATTATACAAAAAGAAAAGATGTAGACTTCCCCAGTCCTTTGAGGGGTTTAGGTTGTCATTCCTTCTTTTGTCTACCTCACCAGTTCTGCTGAGCTAAGAGGTAGATTTTTCAGGTCTTCTTTTTCATGTATTACCTTTTATTGAGTAAAGCTTCCACAGCCACACCCAGTTACATGTTGAAACACATTTAAAAACTGACACCATGACTATTGTGACCACAAAGTGAACAAAGGCATGTGGAAGCAGATGATCACCCTCACACCATCGACTATGGAAAAGCAGCTACTCCCAGCTCCATTTTACAGACAAAAAGATTATGCAGCTTGTGGGGACACACAATACACACATTCACAACGAAGTCACCAGGTGTCTTGGAACTGAAAACATCAGCTGTTCCATTCATGCGATGGAACTTCATTCTCCAAATAGAAGAAAAGAAGGGGACTGTAAGTGAGCCCTGGGATGTGTCAAGCTCTGTGGCTAATTACCACATAATCTACTTTCTCTCACCCAAGCCTCCCTGATTGCTGAGAGGTATTTAACCTTGCTCTAGGTCTAAGGGCATAAATGCTATATAACCTGGGTAGACTGCCTCAGGACTTGGGCCTATCTCATGGGTACATAGAAGCAGCAGACAACTCTGTGTTTTGTGAAATGGTGATCTTTGCTCTTCATTAAATAGCTCCAACACAGTAAAAAGCCAAAATTATCCATCACTGATTATGGAATTATTTAATCAGGTGAGCATTCTTATCTTTGTATTTCAAGATATACTATTTTTGAATCATTTAACAGTGGGTTTAAAGTGATTGTATGTGCACCTCCATGAAGAAAATTCAAATCATCCTTCTCTCCCAAAAGATGGCTTCTGCTTTGTGATTCAAAGAGTACTTTAAAAGGTTTGTGGTTCCAACAAAGACACACCTTAATACTGTCTTATCTACTAAACTTACAAATAATCAAATCCTACTCCTACTTCATGAAAGTTGTCTACCAATATTTCAACATTTCATATGGTAAAATCCCCAAATCATACAAGAAGAAGCAATAGACAAAAAAAAAAGCTTCCTTCATGATAAATTTTTGACTTTCCTGGCCACATACCATGTTCTGATTCTATTTTTCTCCTTCTGTCATCTGATTTCCCTCTATAGGATGCATTTCCACAGAATGCATGCTTATTAACCATAATTAGTCAAATTTCTCTATATGAACTGTGTGTAGAAGCACTTGTGGTGTGTGTATGTGTGTGAGTGTGTATGTGTGTGTTGTACAACTATGATGCACACAGAATAAAAAGATGTGTATAAAGATTTTAAAAACTAGACGGTCTTAACCTATTTTTAACAAGTATTTTGTATGCTCATGCCCATATTTTTCTACATTCTTTACAAAATCTCACATCATGAGCATGAAATATTGTGATAATAATCCCATTACACCAGTACCTTAAGTTCTACCTTAGTCAGTAAGGAGAACAATGGTGCTACAATGTCATCCAAGCATCCTCATCTGACACTCCTATTCCATATCTCTGTGTGCTTCAAAGCTTCAGATACACTGGATTTCTTAATGTTTTCTGGTTGCCTCTGTGTCTCTGAAGGCATTATCCCCTCTCCTTGAATGCTCTCTCAGTGCAGAGTTGGGTCCAATTCTAAATCCTGATGCCAGTAGCAGCTTTATGCTTACACTTTGCCCAGCAATGTTAAAATGTGGAAGATTCTCTTAAAAGGTGCTCCATGTGCTCAGCAGTGTTGGGGGCTGCCCAAGACCATTTGCCATATCTAGAGTTAGATGCTGCAGTGAAAAATGAGCTGACAAACTTCAAACTCTGCAGAAACCACTGGGGAGAGAATCTGGCAGTTCAGCAAGCCAGGTTAATACCTGAATTACAGAATGTTCATGAACACCCTAGGCTGTAGGACTCCACTATGAACAAAAGCCTGTAAGCTGGGCCCAGGTGCCTGCCCTGCCACCACCCAACTGAGAGCAGTAGGCTGTCTGATTCTGTAAGACCTTGTCATCTAGCCACTAGGCCCTAGGGAATCACTTTTTTTCTATTTTAGTTTTTCATAAAAAGCATCCACTGGGTCTTTCCCAAAGCATACAAGGAAAAGAGAACAAAGACCAACAGCCAGGCTTAGCTTGGCCTCAAACCTGCTTCGCTTCACAAATTAAAGTTCCTGTTATATCACTTGTGGTATTATATCAAGGTTTGGGTTTCCTAAAATAACATCTGATTAAAGTTACTAGCGGCAAAAGGCACAAAAATGGTATTTACTATGCATCAGACCTCTGGGTGCTTTGCATACAGTGACTCATTATCTCTCATATTTGAAAAATGATGTCTTTTACATTTTTGGTTGATGAAATGGTTGGGTGGAAGGGAGGCTACAGAATTTGCTCAGGTATATAGATGGGTCACTTATATAATGTACTCAAGTGGCACTTTAGAGCACACCTGCATTCCCAGCAATCAGGAGATAGATGCAGGAGGAGCAGAAGTTCAAGGTAATCCTTGCCTGCATAGCGACTTTGAGGCCAGAATGGGATACAGGAGATTTTGTTTCAAAAAATAGTAATAATAAAAGTTTTAAAAATGCAAATAAGGAACACAAGAGTACACAGAAGCAGAATTCAACTCCAAATGATTCTGTTCCACATTTAGCAAACAGTCTTTCCACTGTGTTTGCCTTTGTGTCCCCACTGGAGTTTGTTGTAATGATCTGAGCCTGTAAATTAGGTAAGTCAGAATATGAGCATTGCACACGATCATAGGGCTGGATATTAGAGCTCCTCAGGTCTAAAATGCACCCAAAGCCTTAGGTTCAGTCCTCAACATGATAATGTCTTAATTGTTTTTCCTATTGCTGTGTGGGGGGAAAAAGACCTGACTAAAACAACTTAAAGGAGAAAATGTTTATCTTGGTTTATAATTTGAGGATAAAATACATCATGGCCAGAAATTTAGTGGTGGGAACTTGATCTAGCTGGTTACATTATATTGTTATACAGAAATCAGAGAATGATGAATATAGGTGTTGGCTCCTAGCCAGCAGATCCAGGCAAGAGGAGAGAACCTGGTCCAGCTGAGTCTATCCGGATCTGAGCAGGATAGTGAGTGTTGGCGGCCAAAAAGAAACACACCATGCCGGGAGTCTTGTTGAAGCAGAAACTCAACTCTACTGTATCAACCTCTCGCTTATATAGAGAAGACAAAGAGGGTGGGCATTTAGGTATGAGGAGAGATGATGTAGGAGGCAGGGAAGGGGAAGGGGTGACTGACAAAGCCAATGACATACCTCCATGTCAGCAATGGCAGGATAGAGGGAGGGCCAAACAGTTCTTGCTGAGTCACTCCTAAACAGAAGTGACTGAGACAGGTCTCAGAACTTGAACCAGGCTCCGGTTTGTCCTCAAGACCCAAACCAGGGTCAAAATGGGACCCAAGCCTACCACTTCCCGGGACCCCACCTTCTTGCGCTTGAGACAGCAGGAGAGGGAGAACACCCCTAGTGCTGCGCCTTCAAGGTCCAGTTCTGAGCCCTGGCCCAGAGCTGCTGCAGCCCCAGATTGGCTCAACAATATGGTGCCCAGTGCAGGAGGGCAGACAAGCAAGTCAGCGAGGAATCAGGACACTGCTCTTGCTGCTACAGTCTCTGCTGCAAACCCTGGGCCCTTGCACCCTGCCCCTATGGCTGGGGTTGACCCAGGCTGCATGCAGTGCTCCCCTCTGTGTGCCAAGAACGCATGCCCATGACCATCAGCATCCCCTGCAGAGCAGAGGCCACTCTAAAGAGGAAGCAGAACTCTGTCCTCCCTGTGCCAGCACTGTGCTCGCCACCAAGGCTGCCTCAGGCCCTGTGGCCCTGGACGCAGTGTAGAGAGCCATCACCATGGAGGCTGCCACGACCCAAGGCCCAGACTGGGCAGCCGAAAAGGAGCGGCAAATAAGATGCCCTGCAGTAGATCAGGAGCAGCAGTGCCACCCAGATCGCAAGCAGCTGTGCTAACTGCAACTGCAAGCGGTGGTGCCACCCCGAAGCAAGGCATGACCATGATCATGATCTTGGTGAGTGCTGCCCCTGACCAGAGAGAGAAGAGGCCCAACATATCGGCCCTTAGCATATTGTCTCCATTTGATTTAATCCAGGATACCAAACCAGTGATTGGCACCACTCCCAGTAGGTATTTGCACATCAATTAACCCAGTCAAAACAATCCCCACATGCATTTCCAGAAGTTAAATAGTCCCTTACAGTTATACCAGAGGCTTGTCTCCTAGGTAGTTTCAGACTTTGTTGACAGTATTAAACATTACAAATAATATTTAAAAGTGTTTCCTAATGAGAATTTTCTTCAGTCAGGGTAGTTTGACTGAAGGTCAGGTTTTCCCTCTAAACTGATTAATAAAACATATGGTTTCACTATTTAGTGGAAGCCACTGGAAGTGTACTAGGTATATTTCCAAGGACAACAATTTTAAACCCACTGTTAATATCCAGTATCGTCCAAAGTTTGACTAAGAAAGACAGCATCCTTGGAACATGTCTGAAATATTGAGTCCATCTATTTTCATGAAGAATCTAAATCAACCCAGGATTAAGCCAGACCTCTAACCATCAATTCTGTACTGTATGTAGACTAATGCATTCTGTTCTCCATTCAGCAACCCCAAGTTCTGCTCTTGAACTCATCTCCTGATCTAGTATGGGAACAGAGTATATGGCTGGAGTCCAACTCTCAGGTTCTCAGCTGCTGTAATAGCCAGTGCTTATTTTGTAAAATATTCCTGATCAATATGTTTGATTCACATGCAGCTTTAATCCCAACTCAAGTAGCAGAGAAAGTAGGAAAAACCCTGACCAATTTGAGGATAAATTTGGTTCCAGGCATCTTTATGCATGCCTGTAATTTCAGTATTTAGTAGCTGAGGCAAGGAGGATCAGAAGTTTGTAGCCAGTGTAGGATACATGTGAGACTTTGTCCCCTACCCCCCCCCCCAAAAATAAATAAAACGTAATTTGAACAATTCATTTTCCTACAATTTGGAGTTAACTTGAAGACAAAATCCCATCATTTTTCCTTTTCCTTCCTTCCCTTTTTCACTCATTGCTATTAGTCCTTCTTTCTTCTTTCCTTCTTACCTTTGTCATTATTTATTTAATCAATATAAGATAAATTAATGGGGATCTTACCTTTGAAAATATATATAACCTTATTTCTTTAGCAGCAATAGCTTCCCCTCAATTAAAGTGATATGCACAACATAAGGAAAGGAACATGTAATAGCTAAAGTAGTTTTGATATACTGGTTAAGAAGATAAAAGTAGGAATTGATATACTGGTTAAGAAGTGGACAAATAGAATGTTAGACACAGTTGTAGATTTTGTATGAGTTTTGCTGGAAACTGCAAAGATCTGTAGCAGAGCAGAGCCTCTCATTAGAGAAACTGGGAGGAGGCTGTTGTGTTAGATGCTTGGAGACTTAGGAACTAAACCAAAATTAGAGACAAGAACATAGTTTTCTAATTCATAGAACATTAATGTTTAGCTAACCAGTGTATTATACTGGGAAACCATAATGGAAATGGTCTCTAAGAGTGCACAACTGCAGACCTGCAGTAGTCGTGGCTCTCTCCTCTCTGCCACAGTATACTCAGTCAAAGCCAGCTGGGAAAGTCCATCCACTTGTGTCATGGCAAACTTCCTTTGTGATTCTGGTGAATGGTGAAGTTGTAATGGAGTAGACTGGCTATGTTAGCCAGGGCAGACATAGGAGTTAGAGAACTGTGTGCTCTGTGTCATCAATGAGTGGTAGAGTCATTATGATGATGTCACAAGGACATGAAAAAGCTGACGCGGGGGGACAGATTGGCAATGCTCTGAGATTTGCAGAGGATTCTATGGAAAGGAGAACAGATGGGAATGGACTTATACTCTGCTTCATCTCCTGGTTGTGTTCTTATTTCCCCTTTGCTTTATTTGAGACTATATCTTCTTCCAATATACATTTCCTTTACATATTGGGTTACATTTAAATTTCCTTCATTTTGGCTTGGAACAAAGTGCAAGTTTATAAAACACATTCACATACAAATTAATAAATGGAGGTTGTCAATTTATAAAACATCCACTCCTGTCTGAGAGAAACATATCAGCAGTGACCATTGGAGATCATTTTAGTAAGAGAACAGATACTTTTGGGGGGGGAAATAGATTTGTAAACCATTATTTTTCTCTCCCTAATCCATGCTGCACGACAATAGAACATCTCCTTGCCTTGCCAGCCTTGTCAAACTAAATTATTAAATAAAAGCATATGACATAAAGCTATGGTTTAAAACGTGGATTTCTTCCAGTTTATTTCTGCACTGGTTCATTTTAGTGCATGGAGAATGTTTTTCTAGTTTTTAACTAGAATTCATGGTATAAATTGTTTTTCAGTCCAGCATATTTTGTAAAATAAGCCAGCCAATGGTTGGCCAGTAGATGATAGACAGTGTGTGAAATTTAACTGGAAACAGTGCCTGTGTAGAAGGAAGCTGGTCCTTTAATCTGCTCATATTGAAGATAGCTATCCTATGCACTAATCCCTCATTATGTGGCTTACTTACCCTGTGCCTCAAGGTTACTCCTTTTCAATCTGTAAGTCAATGTTGAACTAGGATTGAGAAATTACTGATATTTCAATAAAAAATAAAAAAGGTGGAACATAAAAAAATATCTATGAAAACCTAATGTAGTTTTGCACTGTGGCTTTTTAACAGAATTATCAGCTGACACAACAGCTGCAAACTCAGCATTCCTGAGGCAAGGTCCTAAACCAAAACATAAAGATCTGGTTTCAGTATTGAGCTTTGGACCATATCAGGGTGTTACAAAACTACTTCTTTAGGGACTGCCTTGAAATAGCTTGTTGTAAAAGATTGGCTGGGGTTACTCAGTAAGGCCCACCTGTGCCCAAATCATCTCTCAGTGTCTACTGTAGAAGTTAGTATTAGATGATGTCAGATATTTTGGAAGTTGGGTTTTTGTGCACACCCTGCTCTTTCTTCTTGAAAGAAAGAAAGAAAGAAAGAAAGAAAGAAAGAAAGAAAGAAAGAAAG
>JADRCH010000184.1:1294112-1308888 GCA_019843965.1 Rhynchomys soricoides | reverse complement strand
AAGAAAGAAAGAAAGAAAGAAAGAAAGAAAGAAAGAAAGAAAGAAAGTTTACAGTGTTATTACAACTCTCATAAGCATCTGTGTGTTCACTTATTTGATCATATTTATTGTGACTCTACTGAATCTAGAAACTGAACCAGGTACTGAGTACCTAGTTATGGACATGCTGGATGGGGTTCTAGTGGTGTTGCCAGCTAGTCTTTTAGCATTTTTTATTCCCCTTTTCATTATTTCAAAACTTAAAGGAAGATACATTTGATCTGCTTGCTCTCTTTTAGATACATCATACTTCATGTACTAGTTAGAAGACAAATTTGATGATGTTTTTGGCATACTGATTAGTGGAACCACAAGTAACTGTGCTTACTAAATCATTGCTTACTCACAGCCCCTTAATTTACTTGTTTGTTCACTTTTTAATCCATTCATCCATCTAGCCATTCATTCATCAGCACTGACAAAGGCTTTATTAAAATGGAATGTGTTTTATATGTTTACATTCAAATCAATTGCAAAAATGAAATAGCCCTGTAGCTTCCTTTCAAGCCTAGCTGGATCTGTCTAGATAGAAGCTATGATTCTAGGATCAAATGCTACTTTACAGCTGATGATGGGGTCCTAGAGGCAGAAATGCAGCTCCTAACATTCTTGCACACTATGGAGAGAATATTGTCATGAATTCATGCAGGAAGACTTCTGCTGAGGACAACCATTTCTGAGAAAACACAAGATTCGCCTGCTATCTTTCAGTGATTGACTTGTTCTTGCTTAAGGATGATTTTTCCATACCTAATGACCCATACTCTGCCAAGATCTGCTAAGAATGTCAATTTCCTTGAAAACAAGGCTCTGGTTTTATTGCCACTTATGTCTCCTAACTCCTCCTGTTAATGATATTAGCCCTAATGAGGATTAAACAGTGTCACTCCTGGCAATGAGGACTGTAGGGACCTTAATGGTTCTGCAGCCATTACATGCATCTCTTAGTTGGTAATGTAGCCACTTCTGTGACTGAGAAGCTTTAACAATAGGTACATGATACAATGTTGAGTGCTTTGCTGAGGTGAACTGTCTGGAAGAGGTAGACAGGAAAACAGTAAGCAGTGCTATATCGATAGTCACTCCTCAGTCAGAAAAATATTTACATTCATGGCTTAATTCACAGTAGCCAAGATTGAATGGAAGCCAAATGGTTTATATGCTTCTTAGACAGCATATGACATTTGACGGACACATATGTCCCAGAAATAGCCACAGTAGATTAACCAAGCTTACCTCCTACATCCAGGCAGAATGGATTCCACAGCCATCCTTGATGCTCAAGACCTGGGAGCTGCCCATCAGCAGCCTGTGATGGTGGCTACTGCAGCAGCATTTGAAAGCTGTTAGAAATGCAAAGTCTCAGGCTGCACCCCAGATCCACTGAATGAGAATTTACATTTTAACTAACAAGATCTGAAGTTTCATTTGTGAAAAGCATTGCTTTTGGCTCCTATTACTGCTTCTCGTGTTTTCTGTCCTTCACATGGCTACATCACTGGCATTTGTACCTGAAATTCACATGTGAAAAACAAAAACAAAGTGAGAAACCTTCACCTAATTCCTAAGGAACACTTTTATTAAATAGATGTTTATGGACAGAGATGTTTTAAAACTGAGTAAATTATGCCAACTCTATGCATAAAACTTATTCTACACATAATCATTTTTCTATAAATATTATTTATTAAATCCCAACTATTTAAACAGGTATTTTCATACTAAGAAAATATATATGTATAAAAATAATTGAAAATATAAGAAAATATGTTGTAGAAAATGTTGCCTGCAATTTTAAAAATCACTCTTGCTCCTTTTCCCAGGGCCACGCTCTCAGCTTAACTCCAAGATCGCACCCCTGCCAGCCTGTGCTCCACCTGGTTACCTCTTCCTCCAGGCTAGCTTTTCCAAGCCTCCCACAACATCCCCAGCTGCCCTCTTCATCCTCCTGCCCACTTTTGCTCCGTGGATGGAAAACACTAGACACTTTTAATATTTTAAAACTAGCCAGATAGCACAATACCTAGGATCTTATCAGCTAACCTATTCTAGCCAACCGCTGGTGGCAGAAGCTGCCATTTCCAGCCCCCCAAGATCTTACATGACTGTTGCAACCTCCAGTTCCAAATCCTGGTCTGAATCATCTTTTTCTCCATCCCTTCTCTTCCTCCTGGGACCCGGAATTCCCACCTTTTTCCCATCCCCCAGCAATTGGCTTCTTCCTCCTTTATTCACATAATCAAGAACCAATTAGGGAATCAAAACCTCCCTCTACAAGAAAATATATGCATGTATAACTATACATAAAAATTACAAAGCATATTTGACAGTAACATGAAACAACCTCAGTGATAGTTTTGAAAAAGAAATGTTTCATGCTGTCTTAAAGATGTGATGGGAGCACTCCATTCATGAACTTAAAACAGCTCTTGTTACCTGCACAAAACCTTAAAAGCTACACAAGACGTTCATCATAGACAATGTTGTCCATGAGGACTAACACCTACCTGAGAAGCAGCTGGCAGCTAATAACTGCTGGTGATGCAGAGTCATTTTCATTGAGTAATGTAGTTTCCAATGCTCTAATAAACAACCCCATACTCATGTTGATTCAAGAAAGTCTGACTAAACTCAGTGGCAGTGTCATAAAAAAAAAAAATTAGACAAAAGTAGAATGACTTATTGGGAATGATGTGTATGTGTATGTGTTTTGTCTAAAAAAAATTAGACAAAAGTAGAATGACTTCTTGGGGTTGTATCATCTAGCTGGAGCATTATCTATACCTTTTTATCTAGAAATAGGATCTTACAATAATTCTCCCATCCATATTGGCATGCCAACTGGTTTTGTCATTGAGCTACTCTTACTTGGGCTCATATTTTTGAGATTTCATGACTGTTTTATATCAGAGATAGTCCTTGATTCCTGGCTTTTACAGTCTTTCTGACCTCTCTTTTGTAATATTCCTTGAGTTCTATATATAGGGATTGTGTGGTAGATGTATCAGTTGGACTTGAGCACCTCACCATCAGTTAACTGTTTCTATGCATTTTGGCCAGTTGAGGATTCCTGTGATGGTCTTCATCACCTGGGACAAAAAATAAAATAAAATAATTGATGATAGGTGATAGCTATGAAAATATCTTAAGGATAAGTGTTTAGAATGTAGCTAGAAATTATACTGATACAGAAAAGTGGATTTATGTGGCCTATGGACTCACCAGCCACAAGCAATTGGCTCAGTTTCAGAACTAGACAAGATTTTATTTATTTATTTATTTATTTATTTATTTATTTATTTATTTATTATTTATTGAGTTGGTTTCTTTCATCTTTTATTTTATTAGAAGGTTAGGAGTATTGCTTGTTAATTTCTACAGTGTCTCCTCTCAAGTGAGGATTAATTGACATTTTCAGTTTGGGGAAGGAAACTTACAGAGATAATGCACCACAATCTTTACATCATAGAGAGAGCTCTTGTGCTCAGGGTGGCTTAGCACTTTCAGAGTTCATGTAGTTTACCTGGTGAGTCAGTGCTTGTTAGTGTTCTCCACTGGAGAGTTGTCATTATTCAGCATTGAAATATTTGTTCAAATGGAAAAGGAGCGGAAGTGTCTTAGTTAGGGTTTTACTGCTGTGAACAGGTACCATGACCAAGGCAACTCTTATAAAGCACAACATTTAATTGGGGCTGGCTTACAGGCTCAGAAGTGCAGTCCATTATCATCAAGGTGGAAGCATAGGCAGGCAGACAAGAAGCTGGAGGAGCTAAGAGTTAAATCTCTTGTTCAGACGGCAGCTAGAAGACTAGCTTCCAGGGAGCTAGGATGAGAGTCTTAAAGCCCACACCCTCAATGACACATTTCCTCGAACAAGGCCCCACCTCCTAATAGTGCCACTTCCTGCATCAGGCATATTCAAACCATCACAGAAAGTTTTGGGCTACCTCCGCCAGGATGAAGAGTCTGTTCAGATTGCTTGGTATCCCTCATAGAGATCCATCAGTTCTCCTGCACTCATTTATTTTTGCAGTGTGTGTTTGCATTAATATGGAGTCATAAATATTCATGCTCAAAGTTTTCATACAGTACTATTTTATTGCACAAAGGCTCCTGTTTCTCTTTTACCTTCTCTTGTTACTGTTACATTGTTTATTATTACTGACTCTCAGGTTCTACAAGATCCTCCAAGCCTAGCCTGGATATTGTCAGTCCCACTTATAAAATAATATATTTTACCCAGAAACTCTGTTTTCTTTTAATGGGTGATGGTACTAGAAACCATATTCCACATACTAAGTTTTCTTGTTGTTCATGGGGTGTTACTGTTTCTAAGCATCCCAAGCTGGCAAAGCAAGAAAATACAAAAGCTACTACAGAGAGAGAGAGAGAGAGAGAGAGAGAGAGAGAGAGAGAGAGAGGAGAGAGAAGAGGAGGAGGAGGAGGAGGAGGAGGAGGAGGAGGAGGAGGAGGAAGAAGAAAAAAAGAAGTAGAAGAAGAAGAAGAAGAAGGAGAAGGAGAAGGAGAAGGAGAAGGAGAAGGAGAAGGAGAAGGAGAAGGAGAAGGAGAAGGAGAAGGAGAAATTAAACAATCAAATAACAGTAATTAAATCATGGTTGAATAATAGTTCATGCTGTGGGATGTAGAGAATCTTCAACATTTTTCAGAGTTTACTTGCTACCCTTCCCTTAACAGCATGATAGACCACTACCAGAAAGAGATCTTAGGCTCCTGCTGAGCAACTAGAACACACTCTAAGGAGGCAGGATTCATTGAGCAGCTCACTTAGTTAGGGGGAACAAAGACTGCAAACCTTTGGGGATGAGTAGGGGGTATGGGGTTAGTGTACACCATTGGCTGTTGTGTACACTTGCTGAAGGAGTGATGCCAGGTGATACTAGACTTAACATTATAAAGTGAAAGGAAGTTTAACCTGGCTACCAGGCTACATGACCTCCTCTGGTGGGGCAAAGGTAAGAGCAAAGGTGGGGCTACTAGTCAATTGCACTGGGACATGCAGACCCAGGGCAGGTGGGGAGGCAGTCCTATTCCTGCCAGTCTTGGGTCAAGATTTCTGGGATGTGGTTATACCTCAAACCCACTCTTGCTTCAGGCCTGCTCCCCATGGCTCCAAGGCTCCCGAGCCCCACAATGTGATCAGATCAGAGGGGAATTTACAGAACTCATAGTTCTCCTTCCTTAGTGTGTTTTCTAGGAATTGAACTCAGATCTTCAGACTTGGTGGCAATTGCCTTTATCTCCTAAGCCACCTCTGCCCCCTTGAGTAATTAAACAAACAAACAAAAACAAAACAAAATAAAAAAAAAAAAAAACTACCACCACCCCCCAAAAAACAAAAAAGTAAAACAGGTCAATAATTCAAGAAGAAAACATACCTTAATATAAGGCAAGTTAAAGATATTTTAGAATATGCTGAAGATATTTTCAAACATGGATAAAAAATATTAAGATTTAGTGGGAGTGGGGGTGTCTCTGACTCTTTCACCTGCTCTTGGGACCAATTTTCTCCTACTGGATTGCCATGTCCAGCCTTGATGTGAGGGGTTTTGCCTAGGCACATTGCATCTTGTTATGTGGTGTTCAGTGGGTATCCTTGCAAAGCCTGTGCTTTTCTAAAGGGAAACAGAAGAGTTGATCTTCACTAGAGAGAAAGTTGAGATGGGACAATCTGAGAAGTGGAAGAAGGGGAAACTGTGGTTGGGTTGCATTGAAAACAAAACAAAAATATTAAAAAATTAAGTTTAAAAAATGCCTGTTTCTGTGCCCCATTTTTAATTGGTTATTTGATTTTGTGGAGTCTAACATCTTGAGTTCTTTATACATTTTGGATATTAGCCCTCTATCAGATGTAGGATTAGTGAAGAACTTTTCCTAATCAGTAGGTTGCCATTTTTTTGGCCTATTGATGGTGTCTTTTGTCTTACAGAAGCTTTTCAGGTTCAAGAGGTCCCATTTATCAATTGTTGATCTCAAAGCCTGAGCCATTGGTGTTCTGAGAATTCTTAACAGAAGAATCTCGAATGGCCCAGAAGCACTTAAAGAAACGTTCAGCATCCTTAGTCATCAGGGAAATGCAAATCAAAATGACCCTGAATTTCCATCTTACAACAATCAGAATGGCTAAGATAAAAAACTCAGGTGACAGCAGATTCTGGCAAAGATGTGGAGAGGGGAACACTTTCAATTGCTGATGGGTTTGCACCTGGTACATCCACTCTGGAAATCAATCTGGAAAACTAGAAATAGTTCTACCTGGACCTAGCTATACTCCTCCTGGGCACATACCCAAGAAATATCCCATCATACCACAAGGACATGTGCTCCACTATGTTCATAACAGCCTTATTCATAATGGCCAGAAACTGGAAGCAACCCATATGTTCCTCAGCCAAAGAATGGACACAGAAAATGTGTTTCATTTACATATTTGCTATTAAAAAGAAGGACATTATGAGCTTTGCAGGCAAACGGATGGAACTAGAAAATATCATCCTGAGAGAGGTAACCCAGACCCAAAAGGTCATGCATGGTATGTACTCACTGATAAGTGGATATTGGCCCAAGTATAGAATACCCAAGATACAGCACATAGACCATAAGGAGATAAACAAGAATGAAGGCCCAAGTGAGGATGCTTCAATCCTACTTAGAATAGGGAACAAAATCACAGGAGGCAGAGGGAGGGAGGAGCTTGTATGGAAGAGGGAAGGGGGAGAGGAGAGGGAGGCAGGATCAGGTATCAGGGAGAGATATTAGAGAAGCCTGAAGGGCCAGCAAAATGAATGTAGTATGCAGCTGCCAGTGGTGGGGTGTAGCAGGTGGGAGAGCCTGTAGAAACTCCTAGAGGCCTGGGATGTGAGAGGCACATTAGCTGAAATGCCCAACAATGGGGAGATGGAACCTGAAGAGACCACCTCCAGTAGTTAGATAAGGTCCCTAAATGGGGATACCAACCCACCTTTATATTATATGACCCAGAATTATCCAGTCTAAAAGAAACTCAGGGACAAAAATGGAACAGAGACTGAAGAACCAGTCACCTGCCCAACTGGGGATTCATCTCATCAGCGGGCACCAAACCCTGACACTATTATTGATGTTCTGTTGTGCTTGTAGATAAGAGCCTAGCATGGCTGTCCTCTGAGAGGATCTACCAATAGGTGTCTACCAATAGATAGACACAGATACTTACAGCCAACCATTAGACTCCTATGGAAAAGTTAGAAGAAGGATTGAAGGAGCTGAAAGGAATGGCAACCCTAAAGGAAAACCAACAGTGTCAACTAATCCAGACCCCTGAGCACTCCCAGAGACTAAACCACTAACCAAAGAGCATACACGGGCTGGTTCAAGGCCCCCTGGCACATGTGTAGCAGAGGACTACCTTATCCAGCCTCAGTGAGAAGATGCACCTAATCCTTTAGAGACTTGATGCCCCAGGGATGGAGGATATGAGGGCACTCTCTGAGGCTAAAGGGAGGGGGGATATGGTAAAGAACTCTTGGAGGGAGGATCTGGAGGAGTATAACATTTGGGATGTAAATAAATAAAATAATGAATTTTTAAAAATGCTTGTTTCTATAAAAACAGAGGACTATGTATGTACCATAAAAATCATAGCATCACAGCAGTCTTGAATTTGAGCTGAGTCACTTAAGGCAGTGTGTGTTGCATGCTGGATATGATGTGTATTTAGAAACAAAGCTGCAATGAAGTCCCATAAAGTAATATGAGTGGGAACTTCTGGGACCACCTCAGATCCATCATGAGTCCAGTTCTGAATCACTTTTTGGTTTTATGTTCAGAACATTTCACACTCCAGTATGCAGCCTCATGCATGATTGTGGCCCACAATTTGAGAAGCTATGATGTATATCTCTGCAAAGCTATACATTTGTTTCAACTATTGTTTCCACCTACAACCTGTTTCTGCACTGATACTCACATTCTTCTCCATGTAACTCTTTGATTTTATTCAACTCAACACCTCAATAGAGAGTAAATTCTGTGGGACCACATGGAATAGTTTATTTAATTATTCCATTTAAATGAGGATTGGAATGAGAATTTATGGCCCACCCTCATAGGAAACATTAATGGTTAAAATGCACTCCTTAAGTGTGGCTTCTTTCCACTTTGTCTTACACATGTCTCTCATTTCATTCGTCCTTAACCCGTTTAGTGAAGAACAATCTAGAAGAGAGAGAGCTTACTAAAGTATCAGATCAGGGGTTATAGATCTGTTTAAATTGCTTATCTGATCTTGATAGGTTCTATGTATAAAGAATATTATCTATTTTCCAATTTGGTGTAATACATTTTTTTTTAAAGTGTGTTTCTATGATTGTTGATTTTCTCAGAGTCTGCTGTTATATTACATTTTCATTTCTGTTTGTTTTTATTTTATTTGTTAATTTGAATATTATGCCTCAGACTTTTAGTTAATTTGTATAAGGGCGAGGTGCCTGTTGTTCTGAAGTCATACCAGTGTCTGATATTGTCAGTTTTCAAATGTCTCAGTCATTCTAATGCATATGTGGTAGAATAGTGTTGCATAGTTCACAGCACATCGCATGGCACAGTTTTTGTGTGCTTAGTTGTCTCTTCTGATTTCAAATCTAGCCTGGTTTACACAGTGAGTTCTAGGAGAGCCAGGGCTACACAGAGAAACCTTGTACCAAACCTGCCTTTCCCATAATAGACTGTGATATTTCATACACATCCAAAATATGTGGAGATCACACAAATGTAATTAGTAATCACAAATATAATTAAAATATTTGGAATATATCCACTTATCTTTATAATATAAGGCTTATTTTGCCTCACAATTTCAGAGTTTTCAATCTATGATTGATTGATTGACCCTGTTGCTTTGGGTCTATGGTGACATAGTCCATCAGGGAAGAGTAGAAAGAGATAACACTCAACTCTTAGCAGGGAAAAGAAAGAGAGTGTTACTTGGAACCCCACCATCCATTTTGAGAGCATTCTTTAAATTACCCAACTTACCCATTAAACTCATCCATTAAAAGAGTTACTACAGCTCCAAATAGCCCCAGTCCTGTAGGATACTGTAGTATTATAGATCTGACATCAACAGTTAACTACCTTGATGAAACCATTATACGTCATACAGATAGATACATATTGAATGCTGCTATACATATATGTGTGTGTGTGTGTGTGTGTGTGTGTACAATTAAAATATAAAATTAAAATAAGTCAGTTGATTTTTCCCATTTTTCCCTTTTATTAAACATCTACTTTTTCTTATACAATATATCTTGATTACAGGTTCCCCTCATTCTGCTCCTCTCTTAACAAAAGAACAAGTGTCTAAGAGGTAACAAACAAACATGATATAATAAAATATAATAAAAAGAAGCAAAATCTATCATATTTAAGTTGGACATAGCAATTCAGCAGAAGGAAAAGAGTCCCAAGAGCAGGCACAAGAGTCAGAGACTCATTCATTTTCACAGACATGATTTCCATAAAAATACCAACCAAAGTGCTATAATATATATACAGTAGACCTAGTGCAGACCTATGCTGTTCCTGTGCTTGGGGCTTCAGTCTCTGTGAGCTCATATGCACCTTGCTTAATTGATTCAGAAAGCCTTGTTCTCCTCTTGTCCTCTATGTCTGGCTCTTATAATCTTTCTACCTCCTCTTCTGAGAGATTTCCTGAATTCTGAGGAGAGGGATTTGATAAAAACTTCAATTTCAATTTTCTCTGCATAATGTCTGGTTGTGGGTCTTTGCATTTGTTCCCATCTGCTACCAGAGAAAACCTCTCTGGTGATGTCTGCAAAAGGCGCCCATCTATGAGTATAGCCTTAGCAGTCATTTTATTGATATTTTTTTCTTAGACTAGTAATGTTTGGTTTTACCCTAGGCCTCTGGGATATCTAGTGTTTGGTTCTTGGTTACCAAGCAGTGTGGGATCTGAGTTCCATAATGTGGAGTGGGCCTTAAGTCAAATCAGACATTGGTTGGCCATTCCCACAAGTTCTGTGCCACCATTGCTCTACCGTATTTTTCAGGAAAGATTGTAGATCGAAGGTTTTTCTGAATGAGTTGGTTTCCACATTTTTTTTTGGTAGTCTGCAGAGTTCATTCTAACATCAAACAAACCAGAACATAAGGGTGAAGGCTCCAGGTAGACACCAGCTCAACTTCTCTATCTTCAATGACCTGTGTGGTTTTTATTCTCAGCAATGAGGTCCCACTGTCAGTTGGCAGAGAGCAAACTTTGGTTTTACCATCATCCTGGGTTGTTTGGGGATTTCCATAAGACTCTACTAGTCAACAACTCAATTGAATGCAACCTAATACAGATCCTGGAAGTGTCACCTGGCAACAAAAGATAGCCAGTCACATCCTATGTTGCTAGGAGTCCTCATTAGGATCATCTTCCTGTATTCCAGGAAGTTTTCCCTGTACTATGTTTCCATCCACCCCCTACAAATGTCTCCTATTTCCAACCATATCTTCTCATACTCTTTTCCCCTGTCTCATCTCCCCCTATACCTGATCCCTAGCTCCCATCCCCACATGCCCCAGTCTACCCATGTATATGTGTATACATATTGTATATGTTATTGTATACATTTGTACAATTAAAATATAAAAATTAAATAAAACTTGATTGATTTTATGTCATATCATAAAAATATTAAATATTTTAGTTATAAGATCTTTCTTAGGTATTTGAAATGGATCAATTTTCTACTAGTGTATTACCTTATAGTTAATTATGTTAACTGTGACCCCCCATATCCTAAAAGTTTGCAATTTTAATGGGTACCATCCACATTTCTTTTATGTATTTTACTTTTTTTGTTGAAATAATTAATATTCATTAGCATAAGAGAATTTTTTTCCAAAGAACTGTCAGCCACATTTCAAGGCAGGCCCAATGCCCAGGAGTACTTGGCAAACACAAAATGAACTCAGTGATATTTTGTGGAAATTTTGGTTTATTTTTGCTTTCTCTACCTGGACTTTTACCTATTTGTTTGATTTTCATTATAATTTCTATATTTTTTCTGAGATTCATTTCTTGGTTTTGTTTTGTTTTATTGAGATGGGTATTTGTGGTTGGGTAAGTTTGTAAAAGGGAAGGTATTTGGGAGAAGCTTGGTCAGAAAAAAAAACATGGTCAAAGCATACTGTATAAAATATGTTCTAATAAAAATCCCCACAGAAGTATGGAAAGTTATATAAATTTTTCCTCTATTTTCTTCTAGAGGTTTTAGTGTTTGATGCTCTGTAATCTGGTTTGCATCCATTTCGTGGAAGTGTAAGGTTTCTGAGTAGATACTGCTTTATCATATTGATTTATATGAACCTGTTCACAATTTCAGCTTCATACCTAGCCCCAAGTTCTTATTCCTTGATTTTTTTCTATTTCTTTTCTCATCTCTACCTTATTTGGTGCATAATTTTAAACATTTTAAAATTCCTTGATCATTATATATTTAGAATATTTTCCCCTTCTCTTTCTTTCTTCCAAACCCTACTATATATACCTTTCACTCAAATCTATGGCTTTTTTATATTAATTGCTGTTACTTGCATGCATATGGTTGTATTTCCATGTAGATTCCTAAATACAATTTGCTTAGTCTGTCTAGTGTTACTTATATTAACCATTTGGTATTGGACAGCCAATCCTGTGATCTTCCCTAGGAAAGATGTTTTCCTGCACTTAGAATACTATCCGTACACCCTCTGCAACATGCTAGATCTAGCCTGGGTCCCACATTCAATACCCTGGCCTACTCTGGATACCCAACTTTTCACTACAACCAATTTTTAGGTTTCTCTCAGACCAAATCCAACATTTTCATCCATATTTACCTTGCTCCGGAGGTCCAAGCATGGTCCAGGACGTACACTTTTTCTAGCCTCCTAGCCCTCTCTATTGACCCGACTTCAGTCTAAGCCATTTCCAACCTCTAGAGCCAACTACCATGCCTGTACATACTCTATTAATCCTCAACCTACTCTGATCATATCAGTCTTAGAAAAAAATAAGTCTACAGACCTAGGTCTTAAAATACAAACATTAAGAATGACCAAGCCAATATCCCGTCTCTACAACCTAACAGTACTGTAAAATTGTTTGCCAATATTTATTATGAATTACCCAGATAAACCATAGGACACAGGATTAAAAGAACAATCATAAACTTCACCAAAGAACTCAAGGAATTAATGATCGCACACAGATACTCACACACACACACACACACACACACACACACACACACACATACCAGCTCAATGAACTGAAGAAGAAAGAACTTGAGAAGAATAAATGCCTGAGTTATGGAAAAGACAAAGGCAATCCACGACTTGAGGCTAGAATTCAATAAAGAGATAGAAACACTAACAAACATACAAGAGGACATGGAGTTGGGATTGAAAAACTGCATGATTCAAATACAAAACACAAAAAAAGCCTTACAAGTAAAATAAATTAAGTGGAAGAAGGAATGTCAAGATTTAAATATAAAGGATCTAAACCAAATAATCAAGAAATGTGAAAAGAAAATAAACACAGGAAAAGAACAGTTATGAAATGTGAGACACAATGAAACATCTAACCTTCAAATTAAAAAAATAAACAAGATAGAAGAATCCCAAGTTGATGGCATAGGCAAGACGTTCAACATGATCATAGAAGAAAACTTCCCCAAACTAAAGAGAATGCTTATCTAGATACAAGAAGCACACACTACATCAAATAGATAAGACCAGGAAAAACACTCACCACATATCATAGATAAAACAGTAAGTGTATGTATTAAATAAAGTGTATTGAAAACTAAAAGTCAAATACCAAGAATAACAGTAAAATACAAAACTAACAGCTTATTTCTCAGGGGAAACTCTGAAAGCCCGATGAGCCTTGGGTAGTATATGCCAAGTCCTAAAAGTCTTTGATGGTCAGCCTACAATAATATACCCAACAAAATTATCTGCTTTAATTAATGAAAAACATTTTTTCCACTATATAATCACCCTAAAGTTTTATAGCCAATAAACAAAAACTTGAATAATCCAGGAAGCAGTATTTCAGGCTAAAGAGAAGAATGAGCATTGAATAGTACTGTGGGAAGAAATATGAAACCATAATTATTAAAATACAAAGTATCAACAAGAACACAAACAGCATCTCCAAAGCTCAATAACAGCATAGTTACTATTAATACACATAATTCAATAATAAATTCAAATATAAATTGCCTTGATTCTTCAATAAGAAGGCACAGATTGATTGAATAGATCAAGAAACAAAACCATCTATCTATTGTCTGTAGAAGTTAGATCTGGTTCTTTCTCTTATTCAGAAATAAGACTGAAACTCATGATATATTTCCAAATACATTGGCCCTATAGCTAGGCTCTTCTCTGACTATATCATAACTTAAAATAACCCACTCATTCTAATCTATATTCTGCAAAATGGCTGAATAACTGTGCTCAGGATTTATGCATCCATCTTTCTGGGCAAATCTCCCATACCTGGCACTATCTCAGAATCCTTTCTGACTCCAGGATGCCCCACCTTCTAGTTTATACTTACCTAAAGGTTATATTTTTTAATTGCCAGGTGATGCAGCCATATATTACCCAAGATATTCCCTCCACATCTTACCTTTTAAGATACACACCACTGTAGAGGAAAAGATGGACCAAAATATTCCAATCACATGGATCCAGAAAGTCAAGATACATCACCATTCTAATATCTGACAAAATAGATTTCAAACTCAAACTAATCAGAGGAAATCGAAGACTGACACTTCATCTTAACCAAGTTAACAGTTAACTAAGAAGACATTACTATCATGAACAAAGATGCCCCAAACTCTGGTGTATCTAATTTCATAAAAAATTTAAAAATGTAGTAATGGTCTTAAAGATATAAAGTAACATTAATCTATAAATAATGGGTGATTTCAATACCCTACTTTCTCCAATAGACAAGTCATCTGGACAAAAAAGAAACAGATATGACATCATACATTAAATGGATTTCACAAAAATCTACAGAATATTCCACACAAACACCAAGGAATAAGCATTCTGCTCAGCAGCACAAGGATGCAATTCTAAAATAGACCACATCCTGAAAGACAAAAAAATAAAACTTTGCAAATTCAAAAAGATTGAAATCATTCATTACATTCTATCTGACCACAATGCAATAAAAAGAATTGACAGTAAACAAATTTCTAGTAAGCAAAGAAACTAATGAAGATTAAATATCTCATCACTGAATGAGTGAGTCAAAGAAAAAAAAAATGAATGAAGAAAGAAAGAAAAAATTTCCTGGAACTAAATGATGAGGAAAAACACACTACAAGAAAACATCTGGGGCATGCTGAAAGCAGGCTTACAAGGAAATTTTATAGCTCTAAGTGCCTATATTAAAGAATGAGAAAAAGCACACATAAATGACTTAAAATCTCAAAAATGTGGAAAGACAAGAACAAACAAAATTCAAGCCCAATCAACAGCTAAAAATAATAAAAATCAGAACAGACAGCTATGGAATAGACACAAACAAAGCAATACAAAGAATCTGTAAATCTAAGAGCTGGGTTTTTTGAGAAGAAAAACAGGTGTGACAGACCTTTGACCCAACTAGCGAGAGAGAGAGAGAGAGAGAGAGAGAGAGAGAGAGAGAGAGAGAGAG
>JADRCH010000184.1:1211866-1294102 GCA_019843965.1 Rhynchomys soricoides | reverse complement strand
GAGAGAGAGAGAGAGAGAGAGAGAGAGAGAGAGAGAGAGAGAGAGAGAACCTGTGTTAACAGAGTTAGAAACAAACAGAGAAACCTGAAAACAGGCATTAGAAAAATTCAGATTTATCAACGTGTACTCTGTTATGCTTGAAAAACTTAAAGAAATGGATAAAATCCTAGATTGGTCCAAACCAAATTAAACCAAGAATATATCAACAACAAACCAGAAACATAAAAAAATGGAGAGATTAGAGTAGCAATTATAAACTTAGTTTAAAAATAACAGGGCCAAGTTGTTGACCCCAAATTTATAATACATACAAAAGAATATGCAGAGACAAAGATGGAACAGAAACTGAGTGAATGGGCAACCAATAACTGGCCCTACTTGAGTCCCATCCCTTGGGCAAGCACCAATCCCTGACACTACTAATGATATTCTGTTATGCTTGCAGACAGGAACATGTCCTTCAAGAGGCTCAACCAAGTAGCTGACTCAGACAGATACAGACACCTACAGCCAAACAGTGTATAGAATTTGGGAACTCTTATGGAAGAATAGGAGGAAGGATTGAGGGCCCTGAAGAGAATAGAAACTCTACAGAAAGACTTAAAGAGTCAACTAACCTGGACCCTTTGAGGTCTCAGAATCTAAATCACCAACCATGTGCTGGACCTAGGGACCCCTGCACATCTGTAGCATATGTGCAGCTTAGTATTCATGTGGGTCCCAAACAAATGGAATGGGGACAATCCCAAAAGCTGTTGCCTGTATGTGGGATATGCTCTTTTAGCTGGGCCACCTTGTCTGGTCTCATGGGAGAGGAAGCACCTACCTTTGCAGAGACCTGAAGTGCCAGGGTGTGGGGTGATACCCAGAGGAGCCCCGACCCTCTCAGAGGAGAAGGATATGAGAGATGAGGGATAAGGGATGGAGGATGGGGTATGGAGGAAAGATTGTGGGAGTGGGTGACTGGGAGGAAGAGGTCAATGATTGGGATGTAACATTAATTAATTAATCAATCAGTTAATTGATGGAAAAGTTCACTTTATCCCTGAAATGCATGGATTTATCAACATATTCAAGTTAATAATTGTAGCAAACCAGGTAAATGGACTTAAAGACAAAATCATGTAAACTTCTTGATAGATACAAAAAAATCACCTTTGACAAAATCTAGAATGTCTTCATGATAAAAGTTTTAGAGA
Organism: Rhynchomys soricoides; assembly: GCA_019843965.1. Lineage (NCBI taxonomy): Eukaryota > Metazoa > Chordata > Mammalia > Rodentia > Muridae > Rhynchomys > Rhynchomys soricoides. The sequence continues at coordinate 1,292,903 of JADRCH010000184.1, read as the reverse complement.
ATAGACTAGAGGGAACATACCTCAACATAATAAAATCTATACATGAAAAACCCATGGCAAACATTATGCTAAGAAAGAAAAGCTTGGCGCACTTTTCCCAAAGTCAGGAATAAGACACTGATGACTACTATCCTTACTCATTTTTTATACTGTGCCCAAAGTAGTAGCTGGATCAATAAGGAAAGAGAAAACATTCAAAGGGATACTAATAGAAAAAGAATTAATCAAACTATCTGTATTTGCAGATAACATGATACTAAACAGCAGAAGTTTCCAAAAAATTTACCTAAAAAACTTCTAGAACTGATGAATACCTTTAACAATGTGCCAGGATACAGAATCTAGAAGTGATGAATACCTTTAACAATGTGCCAGGATACAGGATCATCTTCCACAAATCAATGATGACTTTATACGCTATCAACAACCATATGGATAAATCGATCATGAGCACCCTCCCACTCAAAATAGCATCAATCAAGCAATCAGGAAGAAAGAAAGAAAAAGAAAGGAGGGAAGGAAGGAAGGAAGGACCTTTGCAATGAAATCTTAAAACTTCTAAAGGAAAAGGTAAGAGAAAGATACTAGAAAATGGAAAGACATCCCATGCTCACAATTAATGTGAAAATGAAAATTTTAGGGATTCATTACAATCCAAACCAAAACCTACATCTTATTCTTCATAGAAAAATAAACAAACAAACACAAACACCTATCCTAAATTTTATATGGAACCACAAAAGACCCCAGATAGTCAAAAATAATCCTACGCAAACAGAACAATATTTAATGGGTCGCCATTTCATATCTTAAGATACTACCAAATTATAGTAATAAAAATTATATGGCATTGACACAAAAACAGTTGTCTAGTTCAGTAAAACAAGATAAAAAAGTCAATCATGAGCACATGTAACTTCTGACAGTTAATATTTTTTTAAAAATGCTGTAAAAATATACTGGAGAAATGAAAGCATCTTCAACAAATGGTGTTCAGACAACTAGATGTCCATATGCAGAGGAATGAAATTAGACTTGTATCCATCACCTAGTACAAAAACTACCTCCAAATAGATCAAAGACTCAAATGTGAAATCTAAAACACTGAAACTGCTAGAGAAAAATACAGGCAGTATCCTATAAGATACAGGTGTGTGAAATGATATATTTAGGAATATATATGTATATGAATATGCATGTCTATACATATACATATGAGTATGTAACAAAAATTAATGTAAAAGCCATGAATGTTAAAGAAAAAAGGAGGGGTATATAAGAGGGTTTGTAGCATGGTTAAAGATGGGAGAAACACTGTAAATATATTTTGTAAATAAATTACAAACTCAAGAGAAAGGAAGTTCTAAAGAGAGCAAGTTTTCAAACTCTTTTGGCCCCGCTGATTTTTTTGCTAAGCTCTTCTTTCCCAAGCTTTCTGATTTCAGCTGTTCCATTTGTTTCTAAATCTTGTCTTCTCTGATGCTTTTTCTGTCACCCCAAGCCACAGTTTTTGCTCACATGACTTCAGCATGGCTAAGGCTATGATTCCTCCTGCAGCCAAGGGTAGTCAGGTCTTTTATCATTTTCCATAATCCAGCCCCAACTGGTTTTAGCAGGTGATGCATTCCATAAAACACTGGCTTTACCAATCATCTATCTTAGTATCCACAAGTTAAATTAGAGGGAAACCCTGGGAAGATTATGAGAAAAAGTTCTGGAGAAAAAAAATACTCCACAAAATAAGTTGTTTTAGAATGTGTGATTGTTGTAATTAATTGTCAACAGAAGATGCTCTGGATGCCTAGATATCTCTAGACTGCTGTCACTCTTCTACCTTCATAATATAGGGCTTCACCTGGGCATCAAGAGGTCTGAAAAAAAAGTCAGGCCCTCAATGGTCAGCTGTCACTTAGAATTGTCTCACAGTGACCAAAGTCACAGGAGCTAAACTTGTGATTCCAAGGCTAATATGTTAATTCATAATGAAATAATTTACAGGTTATGACTTTTAGCTATCAAAAGATGCACATGAATGTGTGTATCTATATATATGTAATTTCCAAATAATTTACATTGAATTTTTAACTATTCCATTATACACATCAAATAAGTTAAAGAGAAACGAACAGTATTGAGACACGTTATTCGCTTAGTAGCAGAGGAAAGTAGAAAGAAGCTTGTGCTGAAGACAACACTGAGCTAACAACAAAGAAAATAACATTCTCCCTTTATTCTCCTTAGATGCTGAGCTCTACACTCATCTCTTTTTCCTTTCTTAACATATTCATTCACAAGCTTTAACGATGCCATTGGCCAACCTGCAGAATTATTTTACTTCCTGGCAAGGCTTAACTGGAAATCAACACACATTTATTCCTGAATTTGAATTGCAATAGATCCACATGTCCTTAAATACCTACCAACTGGCACAATTATATTATAATTCAAAGACATGTCTAGATGATATTAACATTTTATTATGCTCATTAAATACAAAAATGATCTCAGGATCTCATCCTGGGTACATACTGTAAGTCAAGATTTGTATTCCTGCCTTTTGAAATCTAGCTAAATGGACACAGTCAATTATGTCCTTTAAAGGGACTAGGCAGTATCAACAGACAAAAATGACTTCAGTAGTGGACCTAAAGGTGACCTCACTTTCCTTGGTAAATTACTCTGCCTGGATAAATGCAGTGTTTCTTTCTGACCTTTGACAATAATGGTGCATTTCATTTGGATGGCACTTGGAATCGATTTATTGAATTGTTTATACTTCCCTTGACTTACTTTTTTCCCTCTAGGAAAACTGCTATGTATAGGTGGCTATGAAGAAATATTGTAGCACTGCGGGGACAGGCAACATAGACTTCAGGAAGCATAGCACTGCCTTTTAATGATGACATGATCTTGTTCCAGTAAGTTAGACCTTCTAAACCCAAGAATCCTCACCTTAAAACTGGTACATAATAGCATCTCCTTCATAAAACTGATGCAAGGTGTGGTGAGGGCTAGTCCCTAGTGGCCTGCATTGTCTCCTGAATAGCTTCTTCTGAGTCTCTCACTCCTAGAATTAGTCCCAACTTTGTCTTTCTGGTGAAATGACCTGACCCTAAGACCTTAGAAAGGCATTTTCTACTTTTGCCTGCCCTGCAGCTTCCAGCATGGTACCTGGAACATATCAGACGCTAATAAGGGACAATTAAGTCAGACTGAGGCCAGATAGATCACTCAACTGTGTTCACTGGCCTTTGGATTCATCCAACTTAATAGTCGTTTCCTGTCATTACCAATTTGTCAACAATTCAGTATAAAACCCTCCTGATTCACAAACCTCCCCAAATGCCAAGAGTCACTCATCCATATTACAAACCTAGGAGGTAAACATTATTGTAAATCACCATTCATGAATAAGGACACAAAGGAGGTTAAATTACCAAGGCTATCTAAATCAAGTGTGGTCAGCCTTTTCCCTTAGTTCAGTGGCCGATGCAGTAGGGGTGGTGCCCCTTAATAAAGGCAAACATTTAAATAGTGGCCACTTTATATCTAGCTTTGGGCTCAGATGCACATATGCATTATCTTCTATGTTTTAAAACTATCAAGATGCTACCAGCCAGGTGTCTCTAGGTGTCTTAGTCTCTGTTGTATCCCCACAGCTCAACACACTTGGAGACCCAAGGTAATTACAAATAAATCTGGAAGAGTTCCTTCATGCAAAATAAATGAAACATGCTACGTTGTCTTTCTGAGGCAGAGGGTCCCCTCTCCCCAATTTTATTTATTTTGTAATAACTGAAAAAATGAGTAGTTAGTAATTTAATCATGTTCACACAGTAAGTAGGAAAACAATTGTTTGAATTAAATCTTCTTAACGAAGTCTTTTACTTCTTTATTATCCTACCTAAGATAGGTACACATTAACAAGCAGGGAGAGAGAGGAGAAATAAGACAGAAAGGAGAGAGAGGGGGAAGAATCATTATTATCCCGCTCATATGGTCACAAATTCTTCAGCAGGCAAAAGAAATAACGGGTCATAAAGCACTTCTCAGCCCCAGCCGCTCACTTTCTTTACGTGTGTATTGCTACTTTCAAAATCATTAAGCCAGAGACTGTACAAGTGGTAATTTTGAGCATATGACAATTGCCTCAGAGTCAAAGGCTGTATCCCAACAGCTTAAATACAACAATAGTAGGTTCTTTTCAGAGGGCACATTTTTCTTCACAGCTGCCAGCTCTGCTTTCTATACAAACTAAAAATAATGATCTTTCCATTACGGGAGTGCTCGTATTGTTACTTTCCTTCTTAGCTTATATTAGTGCTTAAATTATCCACCCCTAGTCTCCAGGGGTTTAAATTTGGCTGGGAAAACTTTTCCTAGGGCCAGAGAGTGACATTAGGAGTGTGAGGCTTCCACTGCAGCTTCCCACAGAGCCTGGGGCAAAATTATAGTACCAAAATTGGCCCCAGATTTTTTGACCATTGTTTGTCAGCTATTAAAGGTCACTGACACATAATCTTTGTATTTAGCCCCAGGATACTTTACAATGCTGATACTCTCTTCTTTTCTTAAAATTTTTGTTTATTTTCATTTTATGTGTTTTGATGTTTTGCCAACATATAGGTCTGTGTGATGGTGTTGCATTCCCTGGAACTGGAGTTACAGACAGTTGTGAGCTGCCAGGTGGGGCCTGGGAATTGAACCCAGGACTTCTGGAAGATCAGCCAATGCTCTCAACCACTGAACTATCTCTCTAGCCCCCATCCTTTCTTCTTAATCTATCTGTCTCATTGTCAAGGATAAAGTGACTCTACCCCATCTAGTGTGGTCTCAGCTTTTACCCACCCAAGGCTTTGTATAGCAATTATCTTCAAAGGTAATAAATATCCTAGATATTTTTTGAGAAGGAAGAGATGGATCTATTCCCAGAAAAGTCTGATTCATCTGGAGACCACAGTGATTGAGAAGGCAGTCCTAGGTAAAACAAGGGGATGCAGGTGAGTGGAGGATAAGGTAGACAGGGAACTCAGGGGTGCATGCTAGAAGGGGAGAGAGACATTCTTAAAAACAACAATGACAACAGCAACAACAAAACTGTCTCCAAATGAATGTCCTCGCCCTGGAATGCAAAAGTTAGAACAGAGAGACAGTGACCTCTCCCCCTGGAAAAAAATCACAAGGTAAAAGAATAGATCCTTTTACTGATTTCTTCCATTTAAATGTTTGTAAGTGTTTCATCTGCCGTTATTTATCTACTAGAAAATACACAGAGTTAAGATGAGAAGCATTTAGGAAGGAGCCAGGAAGCATTAGTTATAAACAATCTAGCCAGCTTGCTGCCTAGCACTCTTGACTCTCATGGTTAGGTGAGATTCACTCTGCCTACTTCCTTATCTATGGTGATATCTTGAGGAAGCCTTTAGTTCAAGACTTAAGGAGACTGGGGTCATCTGAGAATGACTGAGCTACAAGGGAATGAGAACCAGACCAATTTAACATACTTAATGAAAGCATAATTACTTACAGCCTGCTGCTGGTAGCATCCTGAGGGTTCCTGATACTAATTGCTAATCCCTCTTTCTGAAGATTCCCTTCTGTACACTCTAAGTGGATCCTACCCTGTGTTAATTGGTGCTACCATGGGTGTCTTCTGTATATCATTCTTAGTTTTAATCCTGGTTTTGTGACTCATTTATAATAAAATATATCCTTTTGCTGCCTGTGATGATGCATATCTTACATCTCAGCACTGTAGAGACTTAGGAGAATTGGAAGTTAGAAATCAACCTATCCCTCACAGAGAGATCTTGTCTCAAGAAAACAGAGCAAACCAAGCAAGGCAAACAATGATAACAACACCCCCCCCTCCCCCATTCAATGACACTAGGGAAGTCTTACCTCCTGTCAACACTTCTGCAGATCATAGCCACCAGATAGCCATCTTGTCGAAAGCCTGGGCCCGATTTTATAAAATAAGAACTTTAGATTCTCTGGTTTCTGGATCTATCCATTGCCTGATCCTAAACTTAAAACTTTGTTGCACAGACTAAGTTTAATTGTGGATCTAAGCTAAAAGCCAGTTTCTTATTGGGTGTTTGTATGGGCGTATGACCTTACTTTTGGCATTGGAACGACCTATACTTTAATATTCTGCAAACTTCTCTTCTATAAGCTGCTGAAAAGCATCCTTAAATGTACAGTGAAGAGACAAACACAATGTGGAGATGATTCAGAAACCATTAATTAGGTTGAATTTAGAAATCTCTCTCTCTCTCTCTCTCTCTCTCTTGTGTTTATATACATTACAAAGAATATAACTGGTTTTTCCCTGCTGATATGATTCTCACTTTACGTGTGAATATAGCTATGCTAATATATCTCAGTGTACTGCCAAGACTTTCATGAACTCCAGAATCACTGCCCTGTGAACAGCTTTGGCGATCACAGATTTTTAGATTTATGTTCCACTTTGTAAGACAGAAATGTACATTACTTGAATTATTTATTGGTATTATGCTTGTTTCTATGGCCCCTTCTAGAAGCCCTTTGTTTTTTCCTACCTTTAAGCTCCTATTTATAAGTGGAAGGAGGTGCAGAGCAGACCCCCAGGGAACCTCTCCAGTTTTGTAGCCATGCTTGGGTCATGTGACTACTTTCTTGTCAGGACTCTACCATTATTGTTTGTGTTATCACTTCTGCTGCTAGTACTAGTACTATTTGTTTTTTCTTAGTTGCAGAACCAAGAAGAACTATTGTTGACCTACAATGTGTTTTCCTACAAACAGCACAATAGCTCGCTACCTCATATACACACAGAGCTTTCTTTTCAAAGCCTTCCCTATCTACTTTTGGGGAAAGACCTGCAAATCAGATGCAGCTCAAGAGGTGGAGGAGGTGAGGAGCTCTCTCAGATGAAAGCCCCACCATTTTCTTATCAGCAGTCTTCCTATTTATTTCTCTATCAGCCACTGCAGCAAGCATCACTTCTTTGACTGACTAAACATCTACATTCCTACTAATCTTGATTAAAATAAAGTTGTTTTGATCCTGTTAGATTCTGTGTGTCCAACAGTGAAAGAATTGGCAGGGAATCCATGGCTACTGGTACCCCGACAAAGTAGCATATTATTTATCAATTTTATTGTTGCTTTATCCAATTCAAATATTTTATCCTGGAAATTGTGATATTTGAATATTTTTTCAGTGAGACAGACATGATGGATGTTGTTTGCTCTCTTGAGTATTAATGGTAATTTCCCCATGAGCCTCTCATTTATCAGAGATGGTTGACAAGTCTAGCTTCCAGGTTTCTCTGTTGTTCTATTTCCCCACAGGACGCTATGCTCTTGGGTTATTCAGTGATAAAATGCCTCTCATTTACTTCAATATTTAGGATGATGTAAGTTAAGAGCATTGTGTATTCTTTAGGAATATTATTTAGATTTTGAAAGTTTTACCCATTGTAATTTTTGAAGTTGTTTTAAAACATCAGCAACAGTTATACACATTTTGATTCTGAGACTGGAGTTCATATGCTCATAAAATTACAGACAAGCTTTCTGCTTCACCTATGTGCAAGCATACCATGGAAATGGCTTATAAAGCATCCTAGTACTGTCTCAAAGAGTCCAACTTGCTGAAGCACTGAATTTGTCATGATGCCAGGTTTGTGTGACATTTTTCTGATTCTGACTCTTGCTCATCACCTGAGAGCTCAACTTTTTATTAAGAAAACACTGAAAGCCAATGGAGAGAGCCAAATAGGTTTGCAAAGGTGGTCATGGTTAAAGTCACTGTGTCTCAAAACAGAAGGCATCAACATGGGGGATATATGAAGGAGAAGAAAGGGGCTTGGCATGATTTAGAGGGGAAAGAAAATGGATGAGAATAATCAGAAAATATTGTACATATAATGAAAGGCCCAAGGAACAGGTTTTAAGAAAAAAGCAAGAAGAACTTAGGTGACTTATCTGAAAAACTAGAACTGAGTTATAATCCAGATTTTATTTTATTACTTATTATTATTATTATTAATTAACTAATTTTGTCTTTTGTCATTTTGTCCTCACTGCTCTTATATTCTTAGGGTCCATTCTTATTTCAGAGTCTGACGGCATACAGCACACACATTCACTTACTGCAACACTGCAGATTAATTCAGCCACTCCTAATATCTGAGCCCCAGGACGAGGCTTGAACCCCATTGCTCTATGGGATTCTCTTGGCAGCATCAGCTAAACGAACAATTCTTTCCATCATGTAGGTGCTACACACAACACTAGGGAAGGGTAAGCTATCCTAATTTAACTAATAATGATTACTTTTAGCTCTTCCAAGGATCAGAAGATGGCAGAGATACAACAAGTACACCAGATCCAGATCTTAATATTAAAGGGACAAAGAAAACTCATCTAATTAACATCTGCAATTCCAGCTCTGGGAGGCAGAGGCAGGAGGATTGTACCATACATTTGAGGTGAGATCGTGTCTTAAAAATAAACCAACCAAACAAAACCAAAACCAAGCAACCACCAACAACAACAAAACATTGGATCACAGTTCACTTTTTAAAAATTTTACTAAATATCCCCTTGGTAAAATTTCAAAATTCACCTAAGCTACAGAATTATTGTGATGTGTAGATGATTTCCTAGCCATGAGAACAAGCTGGCAAAGCGACTGGTCACCTACAGCATTACCACATATACATCTGGAGGAAGTCTGTCGTTGCTGCAGATGGAAGCATCACTCCTTTCTAATTTTTTCCTCGAGGTAAGAGGCAATGTCATCCAAATGGCGTTTGATCCATCTAGCCTTTAAACTTGTGAACAACTCAAGCTGTGCTAAGAAACCTTCAATGATGGCCTATGGCAGTTTGAAAAGAGTTTGGGTGGAGTGAGAGACAGTCCAATTAAGTCATCCTATAGCTGGGAGCAAGCTCTAATTCGGGCAGGTTGTAGAGAGTTTGACAGAACTTTGCCGACATGAAACATCTGAACTTTACAAGAACACCTGGGGCTGACTCTGCTGGATGTGACACAGGGAGAAATCTCCGAGATTGTGTTTTCACACGTGCTCTGAGTGCTTATCATCCCAGAAGCTTCACACAGCTCTGTGGTCATCCCTGAACTCACACTGGAAATGGAGATAATCCAGGACCTTAGGAGAATAGATGTATCTAAGACCACATGTTATGTTAACAACTAATCTGCTTTTGGAACTGGAAATTTGAAGCTCTCAGCTCAGTGTCTCTCGTGGTCTAGGATCTTTCTGCTTACTTCCCTGTTGATGAGGCATGTTCTTTCTTAGCCTCTGCTTACCTTCACAGCCCAGTGATCACTGCTTTGTTGCCCAGTTAACACTGCATTCTCATTCCTCTGCCTGATAGACACTGCATTCCCATCCCCTTAGAATCTAAGACTTAGATGTTTTCCTTATCTCATTTACTAATTACAGGAATCTTCCTCTCATATACATCTCTTTCCTTTTTAAGATGTCTAGTGACAGTATTAAAATTCTAGAGTCTCTGTCACTCTTCAGACACAAATTTGTATTCCCCAGTACACAGACTTATGCAACAACTGATGGGCAAACAGTAATTAGGTAATAATGAAATTGAGTCAGGTTTCTTAGGTAGACAGGCTGTATGTGTATAAATGTGAGTAAATATATGTGCATAATTAATCCCATCAGAGTCAGGTCAGGGTATAAGTATCAAAGTGACATTATATAAAACACAATCCTTGATCTCCCTAATTTTTTCCTCAGGACAAAAATCACATGATCTTGCTTATATGTGTAAGAAAATGCATGCAATTAGAAAGTAGAATAATATTCCTTGAGTAATGGGAACAATTGATTAAAGCTACACAATTTCAGTTGAGGAGAATGATAAGTTTACAAATTCTACTGTTCAATTTGGTGATTTAATCAATAAAAATATATGATATCCTTGAAATTGCTCACCCAAGTTCATGGGTGACCTATTGGCAATAGATAAGAAAGGGAACTAGATTAGATATACAGTATCTGTTGAATGGATAATGAAAATGTGGTACATATACATAGTGGAATTTTACCCAGCTGTAAAGAAAAATATAATTATTAAAATTTCATATATACTTGAAAGTTCCATATATATGTGTATATACATATATGCATATGTATATATGTATATATAAGAGATTACATGCATGCTTAAGAGATATTATGCTATATAGAGCTGGGTGGATAATGCCTCATTCCATAAACTATAAAACAAAAATCTTGTGCCAGATATCAATGTTCCTTTAGAGTTGTTAGTCAGGGCATTCATGTGGAGACACCAAATATATAAACTATAAAACATACACACAGAGAGATACATAAACACACACACACACATATATATGTATGCATATATACATATATAATATATATATATATACACACACACACTATGAAACATAAATCCTAATCCTGTACCAGGTGTGGGTCATCCTTTTGAGTTGTAAGGGTGTTCATTGGAAACCCCAAATATATAGCCTTCTACCATTCTCTTAACTAACATACAACTTCTATAGTCACCCAACTTTATTTTGGTTCATCTTTGCCTTCTCCAGTCAACACTGTGTTTTGCAACCAGCTTCTCCAAGAGGTCTTGCATCTCTCATCCATAAAATGTAGCAGGTAGTTACATTACATGTGTTTTCCATGACCACTAGTATTTCCAGATTCTTGGTCATTGAATCTAAATATTAAAGGAGCATACACAATTGGCAGCAAGACATTTAATTAAAAGAGAATGAAACCACAGTAGAGAGACATGCTACAAGTGAGCAGAGGACTGAAGGAAAATGACTCATGAATTCGTTTTAGGTCCTTTTTTGTAAGCCTAGATATGGAGAAAAGCTGACTCCCTAAAGAGGGTAATGAGGAGTTTTCTATTTGGCAGATGGACTGTTGTATAATATCAGACTATTGTACATGTGTGGGCTGTATACGCCATAACATAAAACATAGTTTATGTGTATAAATATTTACCTGCATGTATTTATGTGCACCATATGCATGCCTGGTGCTATTGTAGGCCATAAGAAAGTGTCAGACATAACTTGTGGAACTACAGTTACTGCAGGAAAGACCTATCATGCTGTACTGGAGACTGAACGTAGGTTCTCTAGAACAGCAGCAAGTTCTCTTTCTTTTTCTTTTTCTTTCCTTTTATTGGATATTTTATTTATTTACATTTCACATGTTATCCCCTTTCCTGGTTTCCCCTTCAAAAACCCCCTATCCTATCCTCTCTCTCCCTGCTTCCATGAGGGTGCCCACCCACTCCTGCCTCCCCACCCATGGCATTCCCCTACACTGGGGTATTGAGCCTTCCCAGGACCAAAGGCAGCTCCTCCCACTGACGTCCAACAAGACCATTGTCTGCTACATATGTGGCTGGAGCCATGGGACCATGGCTCCATGTGTACTCTTTTGTTGGTGGTTTAGTTCCTGGGAGCTCTGGGGGGATCTGGTTGGTTGATATCGTTGTTCTTCCTGTGTGAAAAAAGTAAGTTCTCTTATATCATGAGTTATCTCTCCAGAAGCCCCTGAAATTTAAAGCATATATTTACCACCACATACATACATATGAGATTGTCAATAGGGTTTTTCCCTAATAGGTCATCTCAAGGACTAATTAGCCTTCACTGCTCTTGAGGGCTAAGAAGGCCTTGCTTAGTAGTGCCTCCATAAGTGGTTGGTCACAAATTTGCAACAGGAGGGGAGATGCTGCATGTTTCCCTATTGAGGAAAAACAACCAGGAGTGTCATCCTGGATCCTCCGGCTAACCTGGCACTGCCTGTCTTGGCTGTATTGTAGTCCACTTCTTATTGTTTTAGTTTTTATTCTTCATTGTCTTCTGGACCCATGTTATTAATTTGCCTGACTTTATTTTCTATCTCTTCTACAAGAGTAAAGTGTAGGTATGCTGGCTGTAGTTACCTGAAAGGAGGGACCCACAATTGAAATAATAAGATCCAGATGTAGGACCTTTTTAAAATTAGTGATTGATGCACAGCCCAGCCTATTGTGGGTAGAGTGATTCCTGGGCAGGTACTTCTGTGTTCTACAAGAAAGCAGGCTGACCAAGCCACAAGGAACAAGCCAGTAAGTAGAACTCCTCCATGGCCTCTGCATCAGCCCCTACCTCCAGGTTCCTGCCCTGATTGAGTTCCTGCCCTCACCCCTTTTGATAATGAACTGTCATATAAAACTGTGAGTGACATGAGCCCTTTTCTCCCCAAGATACTTTGTGGCCATGGTATTTCATCACAGCAATAGTAACCCTAACTAGGACAGAAGTCATGGTTTTTGTTGTTGTTGTTGCTGTGTTTTGTTTCCTTTTATAAGAGTCCAGCTCTAGATAATGTTCTCACATAATGAGAACATAGTAAATATTTAAGAAATGAATTCATGAGCTAAGCAGTTTTATATGGTGGCAAGCCTGAGGTTTCATACATAATTTATGATAGATTTGCTATTTAAATATGTGCATTTAAGAAATTAGAACATTAATTAAAATTAAGAAAAATGCAACAAGAGTACCCTTTTGTTATTTGGAATGATTTTCTTGTAGATGCTAGCCACAAAGATAGGCTTCATGGAGCCACACAATTCTCTTTTCAGAGAAATATATTTCTGGGAAATGGCAAGTTTTTGTTGAAATCTGAATCTTTGTAAATTTTAAGAACAAAAAAAAAAAAATGTTGATAACTTCCTAGCATGGCTAGGTCAGAATGTTCCGGACATATTATAGGCTACACATGAAGTACTAATTTACAGGATACATGCCACTTGAAACACAGTCTGAAGAATCAGTAATGACTCTAACAGGAATGCAGACATCCTAGTGGTCCTGAGAAGTATTTGCTAGGAAACACAGGTACCTGAAAAGGTAGTTAAATGTAATCTCAGACCTGTTAATTATCTTTCTATCATGTAACAGATACGCAAGATAGTCAATTTTGTAGGGTTAAGGTTGGCTCAGGTTCATGGTTTCATAGACCAGTCCATATAGACTGAGCCCATGGCTTTTGGGTCTTTGTTGAGGTCAAAGAGTTCATGATAAAGGAAAGTTGCTCACCTAGTGAAGAACAGGAAAGGAAGGACTGGGATGCTTCTGTTATTTCAAGGTCATTTCTGCTGCGTCATAACTTTCTTTAGGTACTATCTTTCAAATTAGCCCATTCTTAATACTGTCACACTGAAAAACAGCCTCTAATCCAGAGAGTTTAGTGTAAATTACAAACATAATTTAGATCACCCATTGAGTGAGAATCCTTGCAACAGGGTAATTTCCTATTTAAGAAGTTTCCTAGATGATTCTCAGGCCCATCATCTTTCTTGCTTTTCAATTCATAGGCACTATGGTCATGGATAATGTTGCAGAGTATTCTTGGATATCCCAAGTTGAAGGTGGGGAAAAAGAAGAGAGGAAATAGCCATTCATCTGTGTGTGTGAGGATCACCTGGGATTTAACTAGAAAAGGGGTACATTCATTAGGGCCTATCACTATCTTGTGTGTGGGAGTGTGTGTGTGTGTGTGTGTGTGTGTGTGTGTGTGTGTGTGTGTAAGTCCGTGGCTTAGACTTCCTTTTCTTTGTTCTCCCAGCATGTGGCAGTGTCTAGCACAGCAGACAACAATCATGCTATATCCAGCAGATATATAATATTTGCTTTTGTCATTTCTTATAAATGCAGCCCAAATTTGCAAGCTATCTATGTTAGAAAAACAAGCATCAATAAGACAATTCTTAATAACAATAGAAAACACCATATTTTATGGTATTTAGGAAAACGTTGGAGTCAATGGGCAACAATAATCTAACACTCCCTGTTGTGTTTATAAAAAGATAAAGAGAGGGGAGTATGTTCTATGGAAGTGTGGTGAGATGTGGGAGAACGGGGTGGCTTGACAGGCCCATGCTAAGGCATCCCTTCTCCCTGAGGACCAGCCAGAAGAAGACAGTATAGTATAGAATAGAGTATAATCAGAGCATGAGGTAAGGGAGTTAAGAGAGTAGTAGAGGCAGAGAAAGGCAGAGAGAGAGAGAGAAGGAGGAGGAGGAGGAGGAGGAGGAGGAGGAGGAGGAGGAGGAGGAGGAGGAAAGGCTAGCCATGAGCACGCATGGGGAGAGAGGGGAAGGGAATGGGGAGAGAAGGGGAAGGGAAGAGCAAGCACGAGCAAGAGAGCAAGAGAGGAACAAGAGATCGAGGAGGGGGGGACAAGTAGCCCCTTTTATGGTGGGTCAAGCCTACCTGGCTGTTGCCAGATAACGGTGGGGTGGAACATACTTGGCTGTTGCCCGGTAACTGTGGGGTGGAGCTTAGACAGAATGCTAACATTCCATGCATGCTAATAGCTAATTTCAAAGCTATCATAATCTACATATTACTACATACCCATGAATCATATGCTTACTATGTGCCAGGATTCTTTCTGTGGCATTTAGAAAAATTTGTTACATAAAACAAATGTGAACACATGTATCTGGTTGCCTTTGTAGGGGTAGAAACGCAGTATAAAAATAAGAAAAAAGAAAAAAAAAAAGAACAAAAAGTCTTCAGATGGTGTACCAGAAGGGGCTAAAGTTTTTTGAGTAGAAAGAGTAAGTCGAAGAAGGCAAACTGGGTAAAATTTTAGAGCAGAGTGCCTTGCAGAATTAAAGAGAAAAATAACTAACTTTCCATTCACAAGATGGTCTGTGTGTTACCATTTGCACTCCTCATTTTCAGATGGATGGGCTGAAATTAAATTGTTACACTAGATCAGCTAGTAAGATCTGCAGATGCATCAGACTCAGCAAACCTGAAGATGTCCAGAGCCCTGGATTTCTGAAATTCCTAGCAATATATTATGAGCCATTGGCAAATGATCCTGTAGCATTTAAGGGAACAAAGTAACCACAGCGCTAGGTCAGCTGCTGTGGCTTTCCAAGAGATGCAGGGCAGGAATAAGCAATTCCACCAACCATAATCCTAGGCTTAATTACCCAAAGGGCAGCAGGAGCCTTCAGTCACCCGCAGAGTCTGTGGTTGGAACAAGACTCATGCTTCTAATAAAGAATCAATAACACAGGGGCCACTGCATAGTTTTTTACTTGCTGAAGTGAAGGAGGGGCTCACTGGGGATATGACATCAGGGCAAAAGGGAAAGTGAGCACAAAGAAGGTTATAGGTTTATTTTTAGTTTCAATTAATAATTTTTGCTGAGACATCAACTTTGGGGTGACTTTTTTAAAACTTGCAACATAATTACTTTCTAATTGCTAGAAATGAGTAGACATCTGAGTACAATATTCCTATATTTTTCTTAATTGTGAAATTACTGAACATAGATTTGCATCCTTTAACACCTTTGTTATTACTTGAGAGGAATAAAACCGTGTTAGGATTGTAGCTAGTCCACCCGAAAGGAGGCCTTAGAGATTGCCTTGCCAGAATTCCGCACTTCAGAGATGACGAAGTTGAGAAGCTCAGACAAGGCAAGCGCCACACCTGAGAGCCCTGAGACTGTGTCAAAGAAGAGACAGAAGTGGTGTTTGGAAAACCAGACCTGATTACCATCAGAATCACCTATTCTTTGTTCACATTCACTAAATAGGAACATAATCCCAACACAAGTTAATTGGATTTCTTGCTATAATCTTGCTCCCTCCAACACACCCTCCCCATTGATTTTCTTTAATGAAAATATACCCTCATTCACTGAAAACACGACAGATTTTCTGCTGTTACTGGGGTTGAGATAACTGTCCTCCTGAGGTCTGTGTGAGATTTCCAGAGAGGTGTTGAAGTCTGGAAGAGCGGGAGTTTTTTGGAAATAAAGTAGAGTGTGATATGCCGCTTTGTCACAGGACCAAAGCCACAAATCTAATAAACTCATCAACTCCTACAAGCGTGACCTCAAATGTCTCCATAAGTTGATCTCCCTTAGATGGCTACATGTCTGAAGGCTGTCTAACACAAATATATTCCCAGCAACGTTGAACTTTGTTACTATGTGAGGAAGGCTCCCCACCAGTTGTCTTCTCTCTGTGTTTTCCAGGGATATACTTTATGTTCTTCCAATGGATTTATTCTTCTCTTGAACTCTCATCTCTGTGGCATGCCTACCCTCATCAGGCCTTGGTTTGTTTTCTCCTCTCTCCAGTTTTCTAAGTCCTTGTCTCTTCTCTAAGCATCACTCGATTTCAAGTACAGTGATGCTTCTTGTTTGTTTTTGTCTTTTCTATAACACAGAGCCAATGTATAGAAGGAACTATGATTTTCCTTCTATCTCTATCCTTCAGCAGAAGAAAATGAAACAGAAGTAAAACCAGAAGTTTAGTCTTTGACATATCTTGAATAAAACATGTTCTCATAGATTTCTAGAGATAGGGAAATGTGATTATAAATGCATGGTTAGGATATCTCTCTTTCTCTCTCTCTCTCAATCCTTGCCTCCCTCCATTTCGTTCCCTCTCTAACATTTCCTATAGCATAAATAATCTCGAACTCACCACATAGAGGATGTCTTTGATTTTCTAATCTTCTAGTTTCCACTTCCTCGGGCCTGGGATTATAAGGCTGCCCAGAACACCTGGTTTATGAAGTCCTGGAGATTGACTGGCACTCTACAAACAGAGCTACAACCCCAACTCTGGTATTCTCTCTTCAAGCTTCAGTTTCTCATTTGTTAGTATTACTAGCATCCTATCATATTATGTAATTGTAAGTTGTAAATTTGTAATTTACAAAATTTTGTATAATGTATATAATGTAATTTAGATTCCCTATTCATTTCTTGAAAACAATAGTTTACCTTAAACTAAATATATATATATATATATATATATGTATATATATATATATATATATATATATATATTTATATTTAAAGGAGTTTACAGTCTAGGTTGATTAATAAGAAACATAAAACATTATGCCCAAATGTTTGAACAGATATGCAAGGAAGTGGGGGAACTTATTTCCATTTTAAAGATCAGTAAAACTTGAGGAAAAGGACCGACCATTTGAGTGAAAACAGATGAAGGAGAGAGGAAAGGAATTTATAAATAATACTAATAATAGGAATTCTCAAAGATAACCTGTTTTTTTCTGAAATACAATAATGGTGGGAGCTCCCTTAAAGCTTTCCTTGTTACTATTGAAATGTCTGTACTTTATAATCTCAGGAATACAAATATAAAGATTATCAGAGTGAGTTGTTAATCCCCCAACAGATTTGTTTAAAATAATACAGGTCATCCTTTAAAGAAAATGGAGGTAAATTATAATTAAAGCCTTGAATATTACCTTTCACCCAATTCAATAAATATTTTTAGAGACTTATTGTGGCTCATGGTCATAATAGTTGCTGAAGATAGGGACAGGACAGTGTCTTTACTCATAAAATCTTGATGAAGAGTTACCCACAGAAACAGAAACAATAATAAAGTGATAGCATTGTTTTCTAAAATTGTGTACGGCTTGATTTCACAGGATACTCTTCAAAGGATGCTTTAGTTAAGGTGAACTTTGAAGGTGAGTAGGCATTTGCCCGTTATCCCAGATTGGGAATAGTTGGGGAAAGCATATTCTGAGAGAAGAACCTAGCAGAACATTATATTATGTTATGTGCCTAGTTCGTGTGCAAAACCGTTACTTCTTGTGGCCTCATTAGCAATACCACTTTGCATGTTGTTGTCAGAGGTTCAATTTATACTCTGAGTAGTTACCTTTTTAAAATGCTTTTTTTGAGAGTTTTATACATTAATATTGCATTTACATTATTTCTATGTCTCCCTTCTCCAATTCCTCGTACATACATCCTTCTCCCTCATAAATTCATGACCTCTTCATGTACACTTACTATTGTTTTGCACACACACACACACATTTATCCACAACTGAGTCTGTTATTTTTTTTTAAATGTCCCAGTGTTTAGAACTGACAATTTAGAACTATATAATCTAGCAAGGGGTTAGTCTTTGTAAAACACTGATTCTCCTTTATTGTCTGTAGCTCTTCATCTAAGGATAGCATCTTGTAAAATGTCTGCCATACATGTTAGCTTGTTGTCTGGTATTGTCATTATGCAGATCTTGTTTAGACAACCATACTGTTGAGATTTCACAGATGCAGCATGTTTTTCCTGTTTAGCAGGCATTATCTAACAGCAGGCATCCTGGTCTTCTCACTCTTACAGTATCTCTGCTCCCCTCTTCTTTGATGTCCCCCTCTTCCTTGATGTTCTCTGGATCTTAAGTGGGATAGAGAAGTCAGACCCTAGAGGAGAATCTACTACTGCCATTTCACCAAATCAGAATAATGGTTAACTATATTCTAAAGCCTTATCTTTGTAACCACAGATAAGCACAGCTCTCACCCTTCATCAAAGAAGCCTCCTTTTGCTGCACAGGGAGACTACTTAAGAGAACTGTAGCTGGTCAGAATACAGAACTTAAGAGATCACAGGGATGCCCAGCCCCAGTTGGTCTAGTAGTTACCTTTTCTCTTTCTAAGTCTCTGTCCACCTTTCGTCTCTGGCATTTGGAGCTTTTGGCATATATTTCACTTTTACACTTTTTAAGCATCACATAGTTTTTGCTAGAAAGAATAAAATACTAGCTTTCTGGACTCTTTTATTCCTTTAGTTTATTCTAATTCATATTTGCTAACATGCGCTTTTCCAACTTCAAGGTATTTCTTTAAAATGCCATGTAGTGTAAATTTCTTCCAGATGGATTTTTTCAAATGTATTTTTCTCTCTAGAAAATTTCCCTTCAGTTTCAAAAGAAGCATTCATTGGCAATAACCTTATGGTTGACATCCCTCTCAACCTGACAATGCACATTCTGCCCTGGAGGCTGTGCAGGTATTGAGTTCCTCATAGCTTTCTCTCATAGGACATCCTTTGAGGTATCTTTTTCTCAGTGACTAATGACTAACATATCATATGTTTTGTCTTGTTTTCTAAAAATATAAAGTTAACTGGAAGCATAACTCATCTTTGATAGGCTGTTGGAATTTGTATGGTGTAGATTTGTTGTTGTTGTTGTTGTTGTAGTTGTTGTTGTTGTTGTTGTGATTAAAATGAAATGAGTAAACGACCAGGATGTAAAGTCTACATACCAAAATGCTATGCATGTTGCAAATAATTTTTTAATACGTGTGATAATTAAGATACTTTGATGAGTAAGAGTGGGTTGATAATGAAGGAAAAGGAATCATGGTTATAGTGGGGCTGAAACTAGCTAGATTAGACTTCATGAGAAGAATAGTCTGGCCTGTGACTAGAGAGATGAAGGAACATATCTAAGAGATGGATGATCTCAGGATGCATACATCTGTACAGGCGTTATTGTGATGGAAATGAAAGATTCTAAGGAAGCACTTACCTTAAGTTCTAGATTAACTTCAAGAAGAGTGCCAGGGACTCAAGGGAATAACAACTGCAAAAGAGAAGACAAATATTGAGGAGATGATCATGCAACGTGGACTTCTTTGGTTGAAGTGCTCATGTGATGCTACAAGATCAGTTCACAGGATTTCTAGGTACAAAGAGATCACGTGACTGGCCATGGTTGTTGTGAGGATTCAAGTAATGCCCAGTCTGCACAGATCCAATCAAGTTGGGGTCCCAGCACTGAGATGGCAACTAGACAGAAGTGCCATCCCTAACCCCACAGCTATTTCCAATTGACAACCTTTTAAAAAAGGAAATGTCTCTTTTATCCAATGAAGTTTCACCAAGTATACAAACAATTAAAGGCAGGTACCATGCCCAGCAGAAAGATGGCAAATACAAAATGAACTCAGTGGTCCTTTTGGAGATCTCATAATGCTTTGCTTGGGCATGTTTTGCTTTCCTGGTCCTTTGCTTCTATATTATAGTTTCTGATGATGGCATTTTGTGAGTTTTAGGTATGTGCATGTGTGTGTGTAAGTTGCTGCATGTGCATGCATTTCTTGTGCTTTTTCTTTGTTTTTTTTTTCCTGTTCATTTTGTTTTCTTTTGGTTTGATTGTTATGTGTTTACCTGTTTGTTTCCTAAAGAAAGATAGAAAGAAGGCATGGAGTTAGACAGGTATAAAACTTAGAATAATCTGGGAGGCGATAAATATATTGAATGGGAAGATCATTTTCAATAATACAGTACTGTTGGCTATTCAAGCATTCCCTCTCATCCCTTCATTCCTATGAACTATTTCTTTACTCATTTTTCATGACAGATACTTTTGACTCTCTATCCAATAGTCATCTCTCTCCCTCTAACCTTCCCCACTGGAAGAACATCATTTTGTTTGAGAGCATAAATTCTTAAGGCATGTACTCTGAGAAGCAGAAAATACCTCTATATTGGGCCACCTCATGTGTGAAACTTGCTATAGAGATGTGCCAGTGATAGACTTAAGCAGAGTGGGTTAATTCTAGATGAAAATCAAGCTCTCATCTTCAAGATCATGTGACTTCTGATCAAATTATTTAACCACACTAATTAAGAGGTGATTAATTTACACAAGGGAGTAATAATATTATTACAATTCATAAATATATCCAATGTTTGCTGATGACTCAGTTTTACTTCCAATGACTTTAAAGCAAGGCAGCTAATTAAATATCTGAACACCATTATCCACTAGAATAAGCATTCACACCAAAGAATCAAAAAAATCTACCCACATCAAATGTGGACATTTATAAATAAATTTCCTACTTCACAGAAAATGTCCAATAAATAGCAAAAGTCTTGAACTGGGATGGAGATATTAAATAGCCAGAAGTGTCACTGTGGAAAGAAAGTGAATTACAAATTTCAAAGTTTTGGAGATAAAATGTTTAGGAAGGACAATTAACAAATGTGATTGATGCATTGTTGTGTATATATTATGAAGTAGTTTAGCAAACCTGTGATAGATATTGGCATTGATCAGATCATGGAGATCTTCGAAAGAGAATGGATCAACATAAATTACATATATATATACATACATATATATATAAGACACATATATAAAGTATATAGAAAACATGTATTACAGGCAAATACACACATGTACATACAAACACATTCATACACTTACATACATACACACACATACATAGACACATACAAACTCACACATATATATTACACACATACACATAGTCACACACACATACACACATTCATTCACATACACCACACACACACACACACACACACACACACACACACACACACAGTTTTCTTGCTCTTTAACTTTCACAAAGACACTTCGATCAATCTCTAACCAGAAGTGTCACTGGTGAAAAATGTCACAAGAGTTGTATTAAACATATCCTGCAACCGTATATCCGGAGCAAAGATAAAGTGCTGACAGGAAGATTGAGTTCAGCCTGCAAAATTGATTATTTTACTTCCCAACTTGCTAGCCTTTAATTGAAATGGATAGATCTGACGGAGCACCCTTGGCCTTGGCCACAGTGTCTGGCAGAGCCTGAAAACTGACACCCTGACTTTGGAGGGCACAGATCCAGAGGTTTGCATAGGTCAATTCTCCCTCCTCATCCTGTCCTGTTGAAGATGATGGGATCAATGGGAAATGGCCAAGTTGCCACTCTGCTGCCTTCCACTCATCCTCACAGCTTAGCAATGGAACTCATGTTTCTCCAACAGCAGTGAATAAAACTAGAAGCTAGTGCTCACTGAATGGTGACCTCAAGTCAAGTGGAAACAGTGCCCTTCCTGAAAACAATGATTGAAGCTGTCCCCCCATGATGAATAGCAGACAGCTCCACTTAAGCTGGAAAGATAATGTTGGAGAAGTCATTCTGAATCAGTTTGCCTGTCTGTTGTCACATTTCCCAAACAGTGTTGAATTGTTTCCTTTGGATGATGCCTCATAACCCAAGCAAGTGTGTGTAATGGATTTTTTTTAAATGCAGAGGATGAGTGGACCATTGCCTCTTTGATAAGATAGATGGCATTCAAAACAAAGGATCTTATTGAACAAGCTTCATGTGCCTGAATAAAGAATGTGATCATCTTCTTCACTGATGTTTAACCAAAGGGTACCATCCTTGTGTGGTACCCTTCTCTGGCATGCTGCTTTACAACTGTCAACTTGCTATGGTTTAATCCTTAAGACTAGCATATATCACTGTTGAGATTAGCACAACTGATATGCTTTTGTAGTTGTTAAAAGAAATGAAATTCTGTCATTACTAAAAGTGGTTTATTAAGGAAAAAGATGATTTAGAAGTGGACTAGGCCATGCTTCCTAAAAAGAAGGTAGGCTGCCTTCAGACTCTCTCCTCTCTGATTCTCTTCCTCTAGACGCAATTCCCCAGTCTTGTCCCCCAGTCTACAGAACTCCCATGGCAGTCTTCCATGTGTCCCTGCTCCCATCTCTCATGGATCCAACAGATCTTATTTCTAACCTTCCTCTCCCCAACTGTTGCTTTGTCCCGTGTCTAAATTCCAGCAACAGCCCCATGCTAATCCAAGGACCACTCCTCCCAGAACCACAACTAGGCTGACAGCAGACCCACTTCTCCAACTGCTCCTGAGATATAATACCCCCACTCTCATCCCTTGCTTTGTAGTAAGAAACCTGCTGTGCTCTTCCTTACCTCTCCAATGCAAACCCCAATGGATCACAAAGACCTGCTTATCCAACCTTCCCTTCTCCAACTCATCTCAGTATTTCAGCCTCCAATGGCAGCCAGCATTCTGTGTGAACATGCCAGCTGAAAAATGTAGGAGAACATGCAACAGGCAGCCATTACACATTGAAAATCTAGAGAGTAAAAGAACAAAACATCCAACCAACACAGATAAATCCAGAATTTAGCACCTGAATATTTAATCATCTCAAACTCAG
Organism: Rhynchomys soricoides; assembly: GCA_019843965.1. Classification (NCBI taxonomy): domain Eukaryota; kingdom Metazoa; phylum Chordata; class Mammalia; order Rodentia; family Muridae; genus Rhynchomys; species Rhynchomys soricoides. The sequence continues at coordinate 1,270,014 of JADRCH010000184.1, read as the reverse complement.
ATGCCAAGACACTAGTATAAAAACATAATAATAGTCAGAGTAATATGTCTCCATTAGAGCCCAGCTATTCTACTCCAGCAAGCCCTGAATATTCTAACATATCTGAAGCATAAAGTAAAAGACCTTTTTGCTAAAATAATAATAATGATAGTGATAATAACAATGCATTATTCTTATTATTAGAAACAAAGAGAATGTACAAAATTCAATAAAAGAACAGTTGTGGTTTTTTTGAGGAAACCAACAAGATAGGCAAACTGCTATCCAAACTAAAATGAGGAGAGAGAATATCCAAACTAACAAATCAGAAATGAAAACCTGTAGTCCACCAAATTGGAAAAATCAAAAAAAATAAAAAAAGAAAATGTAATTTTCTTATTAGGTAGCATTTTAAAAAGATAAATTATAATCAGATAAACATCTTAAGTAGATCTTTAGCCCCTTGTGAAATAGTAGTTATTAAAATCCCAGAGCCCCAAAAAGCCCAGTGATAGATGGTTTTAGCACAGAATTCAACCAGATTTTAAAAAAAAGTTTATGCCAATACTCCTCAAATTATTCAATAGAAACAAAAGTAACAGTACCCAATTCAATTTATGAGATCACACTTACCCTGATATCCAAACCACATAAAGACTCAACAAATAAAGAGAATTACTAAGAAATTTCTCTTTGAACATAAATACAAAACTAATAAAATACTTGCACCCTGAAATAAAATACAACAAAAACCTCATGCACCATGGTCATGTAGGCTTCATCCAAGTATAATGCAGGGATGGCTCGACATACAAAAGTTGGTAAATGTAACCAGTCATACAATAAAACTGAAAGATAGGAAGAAAGAAAGAAAGAGAGAGAGAGAGAGAGAGAGAGAGAGAGAGAGAGAGAAAGAAAGAAAAGAAAGAGACAAGGAGAAAGAAACAAAGAAATGGATTAAAAAAGAAATAAAAACAAGCAAACAAAATAATCATCTAATTATAAGCAGAAACGACCTTTAACAAAATCAAACACCACTTCATAATAAAAGTCCTAGAGATATTAGGGATACAAGGAACATTCTTAAACACAACAAAGGCAATTTACAGTGAGCACATATTCAATATCAGATTAAATAAAGAGAAACTCAAAGGAATTCTACTAAAATCCAGACAAGACAAGGCTGTTGACTTTCCCCATATCTATTCAACATAATCCTTGAAGTTTTAGTTAGAACAAAATGAAACAACTGAAGGAGATCAGAGGAATACAAATTAAGAAGTTAAACTATCATTCTTTGCAAATGATGTTAATATGCATAAATGGCTCTAAAAATTCCACCAGGGAACTACTACAGATGATAAATATTTTCAGCAAAGGGGCTGGATACACAATAACTAATTTAAGGAAAAAAATTGTTAGCCTTATTATATACAAATGCCAAAAGAACTGAGACACAAATCAGAAAAATAACACATTTTGAAAGTCTCAAATAATCTAAAATACCTTGGGGTAACTCCAAGCAGTGAAAGACTTATGTAATGAAACAAGTTTTGAAGAAAGAAATAGAACATATCAGAAGATGGAAAGATCTCCCATGCTCATGGATCATTAAGGTTTGAATGGTAAAAAATGGCCATCCTACCAAAAGCAACCTATGGATTTGGTGTAATCTCCATCAAAAGTCGAACACAATTCTTTCTAGACATTGAAAGGAAAATTCTCAACTTCACATAGAAACACAAAATCTCGTGATATCTAAAATGACCCTGAACAATAAAATAACTGCTGGATGTATCAATATTCCCAATTTTAAGTCATGCTACAGTGCTATAGAAATAAAAATTCAAATGATAATGGCATAAAAACATACTCATTGAGCAATGAAATCTAATTAAGGACCCAGACATAAATCTACACTTCTATGGACACCTGATTTATTTATTTATTTTTGATAAATAAGCCAGGAATACATACTGGAAGAAATTACTCAATCTTCATCACATTATGCTGGTTAACTGGGCATATGCATGTAGAAGAATGCAAATAGATGCATATTTATCACCCCTCACAAAACTCAAGTCCAGTTGGATAAAAGTCCTCAACACAAAAATCAGATACACTGAAACTAATAGAACAGAAATTAGGAAACAGCCTTGAACTCATTGACACAGGAAATAACTTTCTGACCAAAACACTGATAGCACAGGTACTAAGATTAACAATCAGTAAATGGGACCTCATAGAACAAGTAAAGGATATCATTTCAGACAAAACAGCAGCCTACAAATAGGAAAAGTTTATATATATTTTAAGAAACTAGATATGGGATGCAGATCTAAACAAAATTCTCAATATAGGAATCTCAAATGGCAACAAACAAACCAAAAAAAACAAAACAAAACAAAACACAGAAGTGTTTAACAAATTTAGATATTGGGGAAATGCAAATCAAAATTCCTTTGAGGTTTTATCTTATACCAGTCAGAAAGGCTAAGATCACTACCACAAGTGACAACTCATGCTGTTAAGGACTTGAAGCAAGGGGAATATTCCTCCATTGCTGATGGGAGTGCAACCACTGTTGACATTAATATGGTGGGTCCTCTGAAAGTTAGGAATTAATGTACTTCAAGACACAGTTATTCCACTCTTGAGCATACACCCAAAGGACCCTGGATCCTACCACATGGACACTTGCTCAATCATGTTCACAGGAGCTTTGTTCATACTCTCCAGAAATGGGAAAAAAAATCTAGATATCCCTTAACAAACAAATGGGTAAAGAAAGTATAGTACATTTACAACATTGACTATTACTAGTATATATATAATGAAATTTGTAGATAAATGGATGCAGCTAGAAAAACATAATCATCCTGAGTGAGGTAACCCAGTCCCCCAAAGATCTATATGGTATGGATTCACTTATATGTGGATAGTAGCTATTAAGTAAGTAGTTACCAAGCTACAATGGGTAAAACCAGAGAGTTTAGGTTAAGAGGACGTGTTTAGTGGGATCACATGGATCTCCCTTTGAGGGGGAAATAGATTTTGCAGGTGGACTGGGAATGGGTGGGGTGGGAGAAAGAAGATTAAGTGGGGCAAAAATAGGATAGAGAGTGATAGTTTGAGAACATATGACTGGAAATAGGTGACATTTTGGGGATGGTGTTAAAACCTAATGCAGTGGAAATTTATGAAATCCATGAAACTGATGCTAATGAGGACTCCGTAATGGAGGATACAGAGACTCAACTGCCCATCTCTTGCGGCCAAATGAGGCTTTCAGTGGTAGGACTGGGTTACATTTAATTGAATTGTTGACCAGGGTTACGGGTTGTCCCATGGAAACCCCCCCAAACCCAGGCTTTTGCTAAGATAAAGGTTTATTCTCTAAAGATTCACAGCAGGGCCCCATTGTTGCAGACAATACCCAGAGAATTTACTGAATATAAGGGGTCAAGCTGGAGGGACCCTACATCTCTACATTCAATTCTCCTGGTATGGAAGGGTATTTGGCAGACAATGAAAGAGAAAAATAAGGCACCAACTACAGACTACGCCAGGGCAATGGTGGCACAGAACTTGTGGGAGTGGCCTACAAATCTCTAGTATGATTTAATTCCCAGTGTATGAGAAGGGACCCATACCCTATACTGCTTGGGTAACTAGGAACCAGAGACTAGATATCCCAGAGACCTAAGGTAGAATCAAACACTATTGGACTAATATATATGTGTGTGTATGTTATGACTCGTAATCATATTGTTCTGTACTCATAGATCAATGCCTTATCCAATCACAATCAGAGAGACTACCTCTGGCAGCAGATTGGAACATACGCAGAGACCCCGAGCCAGACATTACGTGGAAAGAGAATCTAAATGTGGTGTCTATACCAAATCCTTAGCTTACCTTTCCTCAAAGCTCAGGAAATCCTGCAGAAAATGAGGCAGAAAGAGTGTAAGAGCAATAGGGGATGGAGGACACCAGGAGAACAAGGCCCTTTGAATCAAGTAAGCAAGGCACATACTAGCTCACAGAGATTGAAGGACCAAATGCCAGGCCTACATAGGTCCATACCAGGTCATGTGTGAATGTCTTAAAGCCAATAAATTTCCTCCTGATGGTGAAAATGAGTGGATCTCTGACTCATTTGTCCACTCTTGGGACACTTCCTTCTCTTGTGTTATCACGGCCAGTCTTGACATGATAGAGATTGTTTGTGTGTTTGTTTGTTTTATTTTTTGCTTCATCCTATTATACTTTATTTTGTCATGCTTTGTCATTGTCTCTGAGAAGACTGTCCTGTTCTAATGAGAGACAGAAACAGGCAGATCCGGTGCATCTGGGGGAGAGGGAAGAGAAGGCAGATAGTCTCTGGGAGGAGTAGGGACAGTGGAAACTATAATCAGGATACATTGTATGAGAACAGAACCTAGTTTTAATTAAAAAGTTTCTAGAGGTGACTTTATGTGTTCATGTATACATAGGAACAGTTACATTGTGAGGAATATCACAGAATTTCCAAATATATATATATAACTAGAATGATTAGTTATAATATTTTTAATAGAACAACTAGTATGCAATCCTGAAATTATCCATATTAAGACGTTCTAATGGTTTGAAATTGTAATATGATGTTAATTAGGATTTGTGAGATGGCTCAGAGGGCAAGGATACTTGCACCAAATCTGATTGAGTTTGATCTCTGAAACTCACATAGGGGAAGAAGAGAACAACTTCTATTCCATGTAGTCTAAAAGTATGCCATGACTCCTTGTGAATGTGTGTGTACATGTATACACACACACACACACCCACACACACACGCACACGCACACATGCACAAAAATAAACACCTTGCTAATTACTGGCTCAACACACACACACACTCACACACACGCACACATGCACAAAAATGAACACCTTGTTAATTACTGGCTCAACATACACACACACACACACATGCACACATGCACAAACAAACAATAAGTGGAAAAAATAAATACCTTGCTAATTACTGGCTCAACATATAGATATATCTACATATATATATGTATTTATGAACATAGCACACAGAATTTACTCCTTTGTATTTTTACATAAACTGAACCATGGAAAAGCAGCATATAAAATGAGCTCAGCTATGAGAGGTTATCAGTTGTTATTTCTAGGCTGAATAAGTAGCTGTACAGTTTTAATCATATTTTCATATATTTTAAGTGATTATGCACTGAATTTCAAAGTGAATTAAAAACTAAAACCACTAAGGCAGGGAAACTCATCTGAAGGGAAAAAAAAAACAACATTTGTCTAAAGGAAAAAGATGGTATGAGGTCCCTTACTTGTCAAAAATCACTAATCTTTTCCCACTGAAACCTCAGGAGTTTGTTACAATTATCCCAGCACCCAGAGAGAGGTAACCCACAGCCCTGGAGGGGGAAATAAGTTGCCAGGGTGAGAATGTGACTTGGTAATGAGGCCAGTTCTGGACTCTCCCTGTGACCACTGACAACTGCTGCGAATAGTTTGAGATCTTCAGCTTCTGCCTCTCAACCAGCTGTTTTATGTTTTGTGACCTGTGTTTCCTCTGCAATTGTAAATATCTGCTCCCCTCTCCAGGAGAGGCTTTTATTGGAAGCATTAAGCTCCCCACTGATACAGCTTACTTCATGACATTTTCCAAAGTCACAAGGAATACAACATGACATTTTACAGGGTTGTGGTTTTGCAAACATTTCAACAAAACAGGCCACTTTCTCATTAAAATAGACTAATTTGACTGGGACAGCTTGTGGTATGGACGATTTCTTTCTGAATCTCAACCGAGTCCTTCCCCATCTGAATCTTGAGTTTTCCCTTGGTGTAACCTGTGCTAATCCCCAAAGTGGTCATTCTAGTTCAGCAGCTAATGTCTTTTAACTTTCCATTATATCCTAGAAAAGATATTTACTTATTTCCAGGAACGTTCTCATGAAGAAATAAGGTAGTGAAGAACATGAAGTCTAGAAGTCCTTGTAAGTAGCAGGAATTGTTCAAAAATCTAGATTTACTAACAATGACTATAAACCGATCATTATTGAAACTATGAATCTACAGCAGTGACTCTCAACCTTTCTAAGGTTGCAACACTTTAATACAGTTCTGCCGGTTGTGGTGACCCCAACCATACAATTATTTTGTTGTTACTTCATAACTGTAATTTTGCTACTGTTACGAATAGAAATCTAAGTATCTGATATGAAGGATGGCCTTAGAAGAGCCCTGTGACCAAAAAGCAGTCTCAACCTAAAGTTGAGAAGTATTGTACTATTTAGAAAGTACCAGTGTATGTTATTTTTACTGTTAATGATGTCAGATCACATATCTGATCACAAATATATGTGATCAGATACAATGAGAACTATGAGAGAAAGCAAGGAGACACATTTATCTACCACAGACTTACATGAAATTCTTATCACAAAGTTAATAGTATCCCATGAGTGTCACAAGGCAAAACATTACATTATCTGCCCAGTGTTTCTACTTTTGGCAGTAGTAGGGTTGAATTTGATCTTCATGTGTGCTAGGCATACCAACAAGCATCCTCTGCAAAGCCAGCCTTGCCTCTTGATTGTAGAAGAAAACCTGTGACCATCCCTGCCCCAGTACAGAGTCCATTCAAATTGTTCAACAGCAGTAGTCTGAAGAAGAACCACATAGGAAAACCAGAACCTTCCTTGGGATTCTATATAAATTATTATAAATTATAAGAAATAGTGATAGTGCCTTGATGTTTACTCATCATAAGCAACACTTTCCTTGCTCTGTTTCTCTCCCTAGCATTCACCATTACCCTGCACCCTATGTATTCATTTATTTTGCTTACTGACTGCCTTATCCCAGTAACATTTAACTTAGATGAAGACGTTTATGTCTATTCTGTTCTGGTCAACTGGTGCATGAGTTTTCCTAAGTACCTCAGGTATATATGTGGTTGGGTCTTGACCATATTAAGAAATTCAGTGTGTGCCAGAATTCTGTTTATTTTAAAACAAATCATGTTGTCTTTATGGCATTTGGTGGGATTACCTCTCTTTGGAATGAGAAACATTGTACTTACCAGCCTTTCAGTCAAAAAGTGGTTTCTTTTTAACAGGAAGAAAAGACCTAGTGGTTCTATTTAACAGGACAAAATAGCCGAGTGTCAGGACCTCAGATGATGTTCTCTGCAGCTGAGCTTTTAGTTCCTCCTCACCTGTCTAGGCCAGTGAAGGGAGAGTGCTTACCATGCCAAGCCAGTGGCAAGTGTGTGAACATTTCCAAATGGGAGGCAGACTTTTCATCAGTTTGCATTTAATGGCATGTTGGTGCCACTTACATGGTATCTACTCACCTTGCAAATATTTCAAATTCTCTCTCTAAAGTATAGATTGCATATGCATAAAAAGGTCTTGGGTCAGATGCACCAGACTGTTTTCCCTTTACTGGATGCACATTTAGCATCTAGTCAAACAGTACTATGGAGCTAGGTTCTAAGTGCAACGTTAGACCCAAAGGATACATAATAGATATGGCATCTTCTATGCAAAGTTCAAATTATCAGAGGAGGCAGAGAACAATTAAACACATGAAATAAATACAAAGTATGCTTTGATGCTATAAAGAGAAAAAGACAAGAAGATTCCTCAGGGACTATATTTCACATGAGCCTTTGAGCAGTTGTACTCTTCAAAGAGAGGTTGCTCAGGGTACCATGCTCTGAAGTGAAAGAGAAACTCCAGGCATAATACTCCCTCCCCTTTGGCCTTTTACACACAAATACTGAGATTGATGCCAGGGTTGAATGATTTCCCTTTTTTTCTCATTGAATAATGTGGAGGCATTGAAGAACTCTTCAGAAAGACTTGGTCTTACCACCAAACATATTTTATGCTGAACTGGACCTCAGATTGGATGGAAAGCACTGCCTTGGAGGTGAATGCCAAGTGCTTTATGCATGTAATGGCAGTGCTTTTCATTATCCATTATTTATCAGCTTGGGGAGGTAAGAGGAGAGAGCAAGACCCTTTAGAATAATGTGAAGTCTTTCTATATCAGCTCTCTAAGCACAAGCATGCCGAAGGAAGCCGTTAGGCTGTTGTCGGTGAGCATACACATCATAAGCCCATCCACTCATAGCCTGCAATGTGCAAGATTTCAGAAGTGCAACCACATGAAAATTCCATCAGTCTCTTTGGGGAGTTGCAATTGGCAGAGAATTTCATTACATATGCACAGAGTAGGAGTGGGTCATAGGTTGTAAGATGTGTAGTTTTCACCTCTAAATTATACAGTTATATTTTTTTGTCTCAATAAAACAGAATTTCTCAATCTTAGCTGTTCATTGATATCATCTGAGGAATTAAAATGTAAAGTGATACCTAAGACAAGCCCTTAAAGAGTTGACTTCACAATTCTGGGGTGAGGATTGGGACTTTTCAGAGCCATGCAGATGACTCTCATGTTATGACAGCACCCACTGTGTTTGTAATTGTGAGAATAACCTTAATTGAGGGTATAGAGCTCAACTGTTTTAGAACTGTTTCAATCCTGCCTGTCTTGCAAGTTTGTACGAAAGAAGAGTTCAGCCAGTCAATAGGCCAACTCTACGTATCTTGGATGCATGCTGCCATCTTTCCACAGTACATACAATGGTCCATTTGACAGTCATTAAATCACAGAAATGGCGAGGATTCAAGTCATTTACATGACAGGTATTTACTTTTTTGTCTGTTCTGAGAGGGAAAATGAGTAAGCTAGTTGCTAAAGGAGGTAAAGCTGGCATGCAGTGCCTGCATGCCTTCAGTAAGTAGGATAGAAAGAAGAGAGGGGTGTCCTGGGGAGAAATGGAACAAAAATAAGTGAAAAAGGAAAGAAATTATAAATATAGTAGCTCACAGGTTCCGACCAGAATTTTATTCAACTACCTTCCCCATATATATGTGATGGCAGAAAACTTCTTTTATGATGAAAGTACATTTTTCTGAAAGGTAAAAGAAAGAAAGCCATAAGACCTCCTATATGCTATGAAGTTGGGTTCCTTCTGAGTATGATAAAACCACTAATATTATCCAATCCCAAGCAAAGTCCACAGCTTTGAATGTGTCATAGAAAAGTGTTTGCATGCATAAATGAGGACAAGCTTTCTGAAGATTGGGAAACAAAGGTCAGTCTCACGGATCTGTCCCAGTTTGCCAGAGGTCTAGGCCTTCAGAAAGAGAGAAGAGAGTCAGCAAATATTAATCACCTGTAATGGACCAGGCACTTTGCTGAAAGATATATCTCATCATCCCCAATTCATAGATCAGGAAATTTGGGCTTTGAGACATCAAGTGATTGGCTCACAGTCCCAAGCCAGCAAGAGAAGCTGGGATTCAAATTGAGTCCTCCATCTTCCTAGGTCGTTTCTGTTATCCATGCTAAGCCCTATGGGAACTTCTGAATTTAGACTTTCATCAGTGTGAGAGACTACTTCTTAGCCCCAAAGGAATCCACTTTTATTGGGTCTCCAAGATTTCTTCCATCTATCTTCCAGAATGATAGGCTCAGCTAATAGCCCCAATTAGAAAGCTCCTCTGGCTCCCACCCTGGATGCATTAGAGTGTGTTGATCAGGGGAGGAACATTGGTCAAAAATATTCTAGAATGTAATATGGTTCCATTAATTGCCACTAGTGAAATCTGAAGAAACACGCCAACCTTTGTAAGCACTGGTTTGACCATCTATAAGGGGTGATAGTAACTGCACCTGTTGTGTAAGGCTTTTGTGAGGATTAAGATTGAGATAGCTCCATTATACACGTAGCATAGAACATAGTAAGTGCCCACCATCTGCTTATTATTATTATTACACTCTCTGGGGTCTCTGTCCACAATTTCCTCTTTCCCAGAAGGCTCAGAAACCCAGCTTTATCTTCTGTGACCTTCCTTTGATCCTAGGACTCAGCAAGTCAGCCTGATCTGAATGCTTTACCAATCATGGCTTCAGCTCCTGCCTCTCTCCATATTTATTTAATCTCCTTACATTCCCAACCATCAACGACATGGAAGAAATAAAAATGCTTATTTCAAAAGAGGAAATAAAGGCACTGACTTCTCCTATTTGGAGAACAAGTAAAAATTCCCTGATTCTGTATGGTGTTAACTGGGCTGGAAAGAAGTGATAGAAAACCAACAGCTAGACTGGAAGTCTGCTAGCCAAGACACCTCTGGGAAGAGTCATTGAATTCCCATGTATACAAGAACTGAGATGAAGGGCTTCATGAGATGATTGTTTTGATTTGATCCATTCTTACACTGGAGCTAGTAAAGTAGGCTTAGGGACCCCTGTTCTGGCACATGCTGTCTTTGATTGATAATTCAAATAGACTGCTAGCTCTTAGACCAGGTTACATAAACAAATGCATATCCCACAAAATGGCTTCCTTAAGTTCACACCTAAACACAATCATGGACTTGTTACTTGAATACCCTGGGCTTACAAAGAATAGATCACAAGGTTAAATTCTGGTCGCGATACCAACCAAATTAAGATCGTAAGCATACACTCTCCGAATTGCAGTTTCTGTGTAACAGAAATGTGTATACTTCCTTCTCCATTTGTAAAGTACATCCCTATTCATTATTTCAGAGCAGAAACAGTGGTACTAAACGGGAGAGTTTCTCCCTTTCATAAATGTCATCTAGTTATTCTCATTTAATTTGATTTATAAAATAATAATAATAATAATAATAATAATAATAATAATAACAATAATAAATGTGTCCAGGGGTCCATTTTAAGGATGGAAGGAGACATTCTTAAAATATAGTCACTGTTTAATAACATTCCCAGTGGAATCTCAGCCTTGAGAACCCATAATTTGTGGAAGTTTCCCGTTCTAACAGTGGCAACACCCAGATTTGAACTCAAGTCAGAATTCTACTTAACTTGTTCAGAGGCCAAAGCTGCACATTCTTCTAAAAAGGCACCAGAGCAGGAGGGAAAAGATGCCACCTAACAGAATCCCAGGAAAGAAAATAGTCTTACAAGTCAATAGTCTGGGTTGTATAATTCCATTTGGCTCTGGTTGTGTGATCATGAATGATTTGATATCATCTGCGCCCCAATTTTTAAATATATAGTCACAGAAATATGTCCATTGCAGATATTCGCACAGGATTAAGCATTATAGTATGCATAAAGGTACCCTTAGTGCTTCCAATAAAAACAATGTTCTGTCTGACTGAACAGTTGGGAGAAACCATAGGAACTGTAGAATGTAGTAGAAGTGAAATGTATATGTGTGGCCTATCTTTGAACAGAGAAGAGCTGATCAGATGTCATACAGCTCAGTAGAGCCAAGTCTAAGTCTCATCTGTTGTGCAGATTAAGTCCCAGGCTCAGCTAGTTATCAACAGAATGCATCTGTAGTTGAATCAGGCCACGTGGCTGAAAGGCAAGTCTGGTAGCATTCTGATCTTGCTGGCAAACACTGGCTCAGAGGTGAGGGTTATATTCTGAATTTCACTCTCACAGTGTGCCAGGTAAAAGCTCTCTCCATACTGACTGTGAAAGTTGAAGGCTGTAGGGTTCATGCAGGCTGCACCCCACTGTCTGAAGGACCAGCCCAGCATGTTCTCAATCAGTGTATATATTACGGTTTAGATATGAAGTGTCATTTGAAAGACTCATGTGTCCAAGACTTCTTTCATAGGATGCAGCTTCAGTATTGTAAGGTTATTGGATTACTAAAGCTACATATAATTATATTGCCTTATTGGGATGTAGTGGGAAGAAAGGCATCATAGAGGACATAAATCAATATAAGCATGGCTTCGGAAGGTAACTAGGCCACAACTCCACCCCATCTCTCTGCTTCCTGTGCACAAGGTGAAGAACTTAGCTCTCATACATGTACACATTCTCTTATCCTCATGATGTTCTGGCTCATCACATTCTTACAAACAGAGCCTTCCTTTAAGTTATTAACTAAAGTATTCTGTCAATGCAATAGAAAACCTAATTAATCATATTTTTATATAAATATGGTATAAACATATTGTTGGTAAATGTTCTACAGAAGGCTCAGCCTGGTGTCAAACACATCTTAAGTCCCGTCATATTTTTGCAGATGTTAAAGCCTTGAAGAGGTAAAGCACAGCCTCTTAAGTCTTAGATTTCTATAGTAGGATTAGCAACAATACATGTATTGTGACAAATATTGAGAGTCAGTAGATACACCAAATATTTGATAATTGGTAAATATTAGCAATATCTGTAATTGTAATACTAATTTTCCTTAAAAGTAGTCTTGTGCCTAATATTTCAAATATAAGTATGCCTAATATATGATAATTAAGAGCGAGGTATCAGGAACACAATGGTTGATAACCTTCATTTTTGGCAATGAGTGAGTTAGGCTTTGAAGGGCCCATCATTCACGGCACTGAGTTAGACTTAACAGGAGGCACAAGGGGCTATAGTAACAGATCTATAGAGGCAGAGGGGATCCCTGAGGCATTTGAAAAGAGGGTGAAGGATGTCAGAGAGAACTCAGTGAGGGCCCCCAAGAGGTATACCTTTTAAGCTTTTAGTATCAAGTAATTATAACCACCTCAAGGATGAGAGTCAAACTAATCATTTTAGTAGTCATATCTAGAAGAAGGCATTTAACAGAAATGAGGGTATAAAAGTTGCTTTGTCAGAACTACAAGATCCTTTTCTGCTTGGCTGCAGTGGACAACGTGATGCAAACTCATCTGGGACTCAGAAAATCCTCCAGAAATTTCAAAGTTCAAGGTTCCTCTGAGCACCCAAGGGCAGACTAGAGTAGTCTTTCTACTCATGGTCTCTGGGGTTAAACATCTTTAAGTGAACATTTTCACACCCACAGACATAAGCTTTAACCCTCTCTGTTCAGTTGTGGTTGAGAGTCAGTAAAAGCTAGTTTATCATAGCTTTCACAGCCCCTAGTGTATACAATATCTCATTTATCACTGTTATGGAACAAGGGTGGCGACTCTTGCATAGAGACATGAGAAAAAGCTTAAAATCTACTGAGGGCAAAGGAGTCATAAATAAGTAAGCAAACACATAAATATATAATTATAAATTAGCAAAGTGCTAAAGCAATAATAAGCAGATGGGTGTGATGGAGATTAAAGAGAGATACAGTCCATTCTGTTAGGCTCTCTTGGCGTGAGAAGCAATATTAAACCTGAGATTTGACAGAGGAAGCAGCACCTGTCAGGGAAGATGCTCTACAGTGTGAGCTACGGTAGGATGGCCCTACAGAGTTACATGTAAGCATCTCTCCTCATGCCCGGGAGATATACTCTGTAAAAGAGCTGGACTTTGGATCTTATTTTAAAGTTAACTAAACTGAAACTAAGAATTTATCGAGAGAATTTTTCAGGCTTAATGGCTTAGAAAGGGAGTCAAAGAAAGGCTCTAGTTTAATCTCTCAAGGCTCACATCCTAACCTTTACTGCCACCAATGCTGGCTACCTAGAGGGTCAAAGGGATGGATTAAGGTACTGTTAAACTGGGTCTCACACAGAGTATCCTGGCTTCGGTCTTCATTTCTCCAGCTGCTGGGGATTGCCATCTCAGGGGCAACTCAACTTTCCTGGAGCAGATCTGTGTGCTACTTTGAATTGTAGTAAAGACTTCTGACTTTTTCTTTAACTCCTTCATCCTAGCTTTACTCAGACCTACCTGTCCTGAAACCCTCTGAGCTGAGTAGCCTTGAGAACCTGTGGAGCAGTACCTAGTAAATAGCTGCAGTACACAGAAGGCCCCTTCGGTACTTTCAACCTAGGGGGCTTGAAAATAGGGGTGGCAGTGATACCCCTATGTATGGTATGTATGGTCTATGTATGGTAGACATGTAAGTACCAAGTGTTATGTCAGCTAAACCAGAAAAGTTCTGGTAGAATAAATTATGTGTCTATAATTTCACCAAAGTACCATAAACCAAACGAACTTCTTTAAATTTATAGCCTGCTCTATGAACAAGTGTTACAGGTCAGAATGCAGGAGAAGATTTGGTGTGTGTGTGTGTGTGTGTCCATGTCTGTGCGTGCATAGGCAGTCATACTTCTATGTCCTGAAAGGGAACCTGCAGGGAGATGTAGCAAAGCTTCTAGAAACAAAGAACCAGAGATGTGTCAAAAGCAACATGGAGCAAAAATATATAGTAAACAAGGGATAGAAGGACCTAGAAAATGTTTGGAAAGAGGGAAGTGTCTATCACAAAGGCAAAACTGAAATAGCAAGACAGAAAGAGGCAGGTGGAGAGGGAATGAGGCAGTGAGCAGGCATAGACTGGGGAAGATGGTAGAGCAGAGTAGACTGAGAGGTCAGCCAAAGAGGAAGGGGAGGCAGGGCTAGAGAGAAGCACAGAGAAACCTGAAAAGCACCGACAGAGCAAAGTAGGCAGAAAGGAAAACAGATGTCAAAAAGAAGGGTGAAATTCATCTTCTGTAACAGACAAGAAATGCTACAGTCAGAAATGCCGACAGTGTGACTGGGTGGGGGACTGGGAAGAAGAAATAAGAAGTTCTTTTTTTTTTTTTTTCATACTTTATTTACATTTCAAATGTTTCCCCCTTTCCAGATCTCTACTTTGGAACCTCCCCATTTACGTCCCCTTCCCCCTGCTACTATGGGGTATTCTCCCACCCACCCACCCACCCATCCAGATAGTTAGATAAGGAGGAGAAGTAAGCAAATAAGAGTAGAGAGAGCACCAGAACAGACACAGATCAGGAGAGAGATGCAGATGGGGGCAGGCAGCTATATATACAAGAGATGCACAGAGATAGGGACACAAGTAGTCCCAGAGCAAGCTGAGCAGCCATGCTGGTGCTCAACAGGTCCTCTGGGCCAGCAATGCTGAGGCCTGAACTGAGTCTGCTGCAGCCAGCAATGGCCTCAATGGGTCTGAAGGAATAGGATCCCCTTAATGAAAAACTCCAGCTCGTAAATAGTATCTGCTAACAGGGTCTTCCTTTGCTTTCTTGGAAATGGAAGCAGGAGTTACTTGATATTGCTTTTTTGTAGAAACAGGTATATATGTCAAAAATGGCTCTTTCTGTTCTCTAAAACTACATTTCTCCCTCAAATGGTAGGATTATTATTATTATTATTATTATTATTATTATTATTATTATTACTATTACTATTATTTGCTTCTTGCTGAGTAGACATGTTCTGAATGTCTGCAGCAATGTTCTTCCTATTAGATTTTTGGGTAACACTTTACCACAAGGAAAACACAATTTGTTTGGATTTGTATCTGTGAATTGTTTATGTGTTCATCAAATATTATCTTTAATGATACCCTAAGAGGTTCAAAGAAACTTCTCGTATGTAGCCTTAAATAAAAAGATAAAACATAACCCTAAACTTTGTGGTATCTGTAGAGGAAGCTATGAGCATTGGCTCTGGAGATTTATTTCACAGCATTTTGCCCTTCATTTAATACTTAGAAAAAGATTTACTCTTTATTGAACTCTACTCGGTGCAGTCCAGAAAATGATCTACAGTAGTCATCCTTTTAGTTTTGAATGAGCTTATTAAGGATATATATCAAGCCAAAGTAAAAGAATAACAAATTATAGACGGGGAAATGATGATGATGATGATGATACAAACGGACAGACAGACATTGTCAACAACTAGAAAATCAACTGGAGAAACCTCACTGAAGAAGAAATCTGGAGTTCCTGATGGAGAGATCCTGAACAGAGCACAGTGCCCCCTTAGGAGATCAGGCTTCAAGTAAAAGCAAATAGAGACAGAACAACATCAAACTGGGTTCTCATAATATCCAGCAAAAATTACTGGAGAGATTGACTCAATGAGCTGCAGTTCTTCACTGAGCTTTCTCTCCGTGAACAAGTTTTCCATGGTTGAAGAGTTTCTCTTTTCCATTCTCGGAATTTTATATCATTGGAATTTTATATCATTGGATAAACTCAGGTGACCTTCATTGGGAATGGGTGCACCTTCTAGCTATTCTCAAGGATACTCTATTGCAGATGTAGAAGACTATTACATTCCCAGATACGAGAGGTCGTAAAGGACACTTAATATAAACATTATTGAGTCTGAAGGAGGAGTCAACCTCCCATTCATAGGTTGCTTCTTTGTGATCTCAAACAGGACATGGTGAAATACCAATAAAATGAACACGACAAACCCTTTTTCTGTGTTCCATGCTTTGCAGAGAGCACAAAGTTTAACCTTTCCTGAAGGGAGAATCATCTGTCATCTCCATTCCCAGGTGATGAAAAGACCTGAAGTTAGAATGTTCAAATATCTTGCTCAAGACTCCATCATTTTAATAATAATGGTGCCTCTAATACATGTGATATGTCGTGTGGTACTCATACTACACTTAGTTATTATTATTATTACATACAATTAGTTATTATTGTATGTTCAGTCTTCACAGACATTTTTCATAAACAGTACACTATCATTGCAATAGCTGAGGCCTCTTAAATTCAAAGAATTAAATTGAATTATCCAAGACTACTTAGCAAATAAGTAGTAGATTAAAAATGCAGACTATCAGTATGCAATTATGAACACTGTACCCTCACTCATGAAGTTTGATATCTGGCTGCTCTTACTGAAGTCCCCAGCATTTCTCAGGATATATGCCCAGGAAAGCTGAGGTCTGCATTTTTCAGGGAATACTGTTTTCCCTCAAAGAATGTATGTTTCATGAGAGCAGGGATCTGTGCCCCAGTACAAGTAACAGTGCCTGGCTTTTTGAAAGATTCTGTAAATACTGCTGATAAAATGAGCCTCTGAGCCTGGCAGCGCTGTCTGCTTGGCGGGTGGTTGGTTAACATCTAGTTAGCCTCCTGTTTTTCAAGAGCTCACACTACTTTGCAGCATTGTGGACCACACTGTGCTGACTTGTGTATAATTCTTTACTGCTCAAAGAAAAGGGAACATTTCACAATGTAGGTAGCACATTGACTCTAAAAGCTTCTAATCAAACAACTCCCCGGAATAACTGATAAACAAGTGTTCTTATTATAACACTCAATCGAGAAACCCAAGACTTAGAAACAAAGAAACAAAGAAAACAAACAAAAAAGTATCTCATGGTTTCTTGTGTATTCTTTTAGCCTGCTCAGATTTCAGCATGGTTTTTTAAGGTTCTAGTTAAAAAGGGCCTTTTGGATTCATGTTTATAACTACACAAAAAGTCCCGGATGCTTTCCTTGCTTCTGTTAGGAAGCTGCTCTGGTTAGACTTTGATCTGGACCTTTTACCCCCTGGCCTTGTTCTGCCTTCAATTTACAGGTCAAAGGCAAACCCAATTTAATGCCATGAGGACTTTCTAGCCTGGCACCTCAGAACTTCATGGTGAATTTTATTTCTTGCTAAATAAGAACCCAGATCCTATAGGATGCATGAACAAAGAAAATGCAATGAAGTAAGTTCTTTGACTCATGGGTATTTTCTCACTGGTGCTTAATTCTGAGAGCAATTTCTTCTGTGGCTGAATGCCAGATTCTAATTGTTCTCTATTTATAACAAAATATAAGTTCATTTAGGGATAGGATTATTGATTAACATTTCCACAAAATGATAGCCCCTGGCTATATGCCCTTCTAGACAAGTCTCTATGGGCAGGGTGCTATTGTTCCTCTCTTCAAACATTTTAGTGTCTTAGTTAATGGAAAAACCAGCCAGCAGCTTGTTCCAAGCTATAACTCATCAGTTGTTCTAAAATCTACCCCCGATACACTTCCCAATGCAGACCATGGATGTTCTCTGCTTTCTGCCCAAGCTTCCTTGCCTGGCATCCTTTCCCGGCCTTTCATCTTTTATTTCTTATGACTTTCCTCTATGTCGCTCAAGGAAGTCTTACAGAGTCTCCTAACTAGTTACCTCCTGTATCATGCTTTCATCAGGAGCTCCACAGAGATTATCCTCCTAGCAGTGGAGTTTTTAGATATATTGGCAATGTGCTTGGATTCATAGAAACGGCCAACTACAACATATTTTCTTGTGTGAAGCCCTTGCCTTAGAATAATATATTGCCATATTTAATAATCAGAAAACTCTGCAGGGTAGGTGCTTTCATTATTTCTATTTTATAGAAGAGAGAACTAAGCAGTGGGGGAAGATGCTGTAAATTACCCAACATTAACGAACTGGTATGTGGTAGCAGCAGAAGCAACGGGGCTAGCCATTTAATGTCCTTGTTCATAACTCTCTCTTCTGCCCCACCAAGAACTTGAGTTAAATCAGTTTGGTCCAAAAAAACCAACTCCAAATTGTGCTGAACCCATGAGCCAATTTAAGTCATCTCAGTTTTGAAACATTGGCTCTATCCTCTCTTCAGTGACTGTTCTAACATATACTTTGGGGATTCCTTCTTGGAGTTAAATGTACTAACTCTTATAAAAGTTTCAGTGTTAGATAGTACATGTTGAATGGTTGACTTAAAATGCCCACGACACTGCTAATGCTTTGCCTCTTCCCTGTGAGTGATATTTGAGACCAGTTTCCCAGACACATGAAGTGGGTATGATGTTAAAAATATATATATAATTCTAAATCACATTTTTTTAAACTTTTGCTATTTTCCCTATAATAAGGATTTTTTCACCTTAAACCGTGAAAATCAAACTTAAGTAGTCTACACACCATATCTCTTTCTCCCATCTCCCGAATCATGACCTTTATACTCATGTCTTTCCTCAGATTTCCCTGCTTACAGCCTGCAAAGCAAAGCAGCTAGCCACTTTGTTCCAGCACCAACCCATCTAGATGTTGGGGTTTCTTATGAGCAATCTCAAGACAGCAAATGTGATAGAATGTTCCTTCACAACTGAACTGCCCTCTGGAAGTGAAGTACACCACCCAAGGCTTAACTGTTTCCCTCCTGGTCCTGACTGAGAGAACGTGGTTGCCTCTCGCCACACACAACAGACAGCAGAAGGTAAGCTACAGAGGATAGAGTTTCCATTGCCTCCTGGAGTAATGAGATCAGTTTACCTTTTAATGGTTTGTTTTGTGCATCAGTTATCAGGGTCACTGTAAACCCCTTCAACACAAGAGTAATCAGGCAGCTGTTAGAGGTGAGAGGAAAGGGGAAACAATGCCTGCTTCCAGCTTATCTGGCCATAGTCCAGCGTTGCCTTCAGAGAACTGGAAACAAGCACTGAAGGAAAAGAAGAGGGTAGCAGGCATACGCCGTGTTATTTTGCAGAAGCCAGGCCAGCAGAATAGAATCGCAACGACCCCAGATAGCACCAGCAGCCAAGAGGATTTAGCCCTCTTACTTCTGACCTCTTGTGGCCTTGCATCTGTTCCCCCAAATCCCCCATCTGTTCACATGCAAGACCTTCAATATGTTATTCTTCCCCAAGGGTGACCTTCAGGTATACCCCTGAGATGCTACTGAGGCTATGAAAGCTATTTTCACATTTGCAGTACTCATGAAAGCACTTGTGGCTCATTTATTTGTTCATTATTTCAGTATAATAGCAAGAGTCTAATGTCACAGTGTGTCATTCTTGCTGGGGAAGGAAGGGACATCATGAGGGGAGATGCTCTCAATAGGACTTCTAATCCTTTTGAAGACCACTTGTGAGTAGCTAGGCAGTAAAACAGAAGCCAATATTTATTTAATCATCTCAAGACATAAAAATTAATTTATCAAGTCAGATAATGTAACAGTCACTCTTTCCCAAGAGCTTGGTGGGATCAGGAAACAATGGGAACCCTGAAACATATTGAGTACTCTTTAAGTGCTGAGGATTCAATGCTGACTACACCAGTCCAATGACCATATCCTCAAGCAGATTCCACACAAGTACATGCCATTCTATTCAAAATGTATACATAGGGAAGACTACAGGAAGAAAGAAAAGACTAGATCCTCTAAGACACCCAATACAATCAATATAATGTGTCTTCCCATGAACAGGAATATTGAATAAAGCATTCTCAGGATACAATAATGAAAAACAGCAAAGAGGAAATGGCCAGGGCCATGGATATATCTTTCTAGATTTGTCACTTATTCTACCAACAAAATAGTGCCATGGCTTCACTCGAGGGTACCTGAAGAGGCTAGGATACACAGTGTGCCCTGGGGATCATGACTTGAATGCTGGGTCATCAGCTGGTTGTACTATTTTTGGAGTTTCAGAGGACTCAATATCTACTTCTGGCTTTTTGGGCACTTGCAGACATACATGTGCACATGCATACACACACACACACACACCATAAAATGAATCCTTGAAGAATAGCAATTTCTTGTCTACCTCTGTGTGTGCCCTAGTATCCTTATGAGTATCTGATAAAACCTTCTGACATATTTCAACTCAGTGGACTACTGCCCGTCACCAACCAAATGGAAGACATTTTCTGTTTTATTTTAAACAGTCTTGACTAATGTTTCTACCAGTAAACTTGAAAAGTGCCTTAGTTTATGATTTTCTTTTGTTCTGTTACTATAAAAACCTTTATCAAACTGCTAACAAGTTGTACTATAGAATTTGAGATAACATGAAACTATGCTCTGCGCTATGATTATCCACAATTTGCTTCAGATTATGCTACCTCTGATCTCTTTCGAGGTGAGAGTTATATTTTGAAGTTGACCATGAAATAATAAGTAAGAAATATTCTTATTATAGTAAGAAATTATATAATTCAGGTAATGTTTCTAAGACTAAGGTTTGGAATCCTCTCTGTGTGTGTATGTGTGTGTGTGTGTGTGTGTGTGTGTACATGCACATGTTCCTGTTCATTCATGTATGTGAATACATACGTTTGCATGCCATGACATCATTGCAGATATCTAAGGATACCTTCAGGCATCTTTCCTTGAGCCTTCTACCTTCTTCAAAATCATCTAAATGATTTTTACTATTTTTACAGAGTATACACCAGGCTATCTGCCCTGAGAGCATCTAGGGATTCTTCTGCCTCTGTTTTCTATCCCTTAATAGGAGCATGGAAATTGCAAATGCTTTTGCTGAGCTTTTCCATGGCTTTTCCATGAGTTCAGAGAATTCCATGTCAGATGTTCACACTTGTGTGGCAAGTGTTTGCATGCATCAAACCATCTCCCTAACTTCTGCCTTGCTACGTGACAGCTCTTTCCCAGTCCTTTCATTTAAAATCTACCATCCTTCCAACAAATACAGTCACCACTATCACACCAATATAAACAACAACAGCTAAGGGTTGTAATTAGTCTACATCAGTCATTCTAACACTTTCAGATAGCTCATTTAATTTTCAAAAACAATCCTATCAGATAAAACTACAAGGTTATTAGTTCTGTTTTACAGCCTGGAAAAGTCCATGAAAAGTACAGAGAAACAAAGTGATTAGTCCGAAGCCACACATCCTAGCCTACCCAATTCCCAAGACTTCCTATGAGACTTGTACAGCCTGGCCCATCACATGTTTATCCAGGCAGTCTCCCTCTACTGTGTGGCCCAGTGAGCTGTGGCACCCAGCAGGAGGGCTCTGCCTTAGGAAGGAAGAAGGAGCACTGGTAGGTTATGAGACATAAATCGCAGCCTTATAACCTAGGAGCCTCCACTTTAAAACCATAACTCCACATCCATCAGTCTGAGGCCTGTGAGTGTTATTAGTGAAAGCACTGGGGATAATTCCTTCCAGGAAGGAGCTCTTTGCTCTGTGATTCATTAAAGACTCCCCCCCTCTCAGGCTGCCTCTTGCTGAGGTGCCAGAGGCTCATTTTCACAGCGGTGAGGGAACATTTCTTTGTCCTCCAACAACAGGGGTTCCAATGAAGACTTTTGATTTCCATTTTTCCCAGTCTAAGAGGAAGGCCCAGAAGCAAAATTCTCATTAAATATTTATTGCTTTCTCCCACCCTTCTCCCAGTATGTTAGGCCCCAACAAACCTCCTTAATCACAGGGCAATCAAACCCTTAAGAGCTGGAAATGCTGCCTGAGAAGGGAGGGGAATGCCAGACTTACAGGGCAGAGGGGTAGAAGTCAGAGGAGATTTCTTCTGGAGTGGGAAAGAATCACACAATGGCCAAGCTACCAAGAACATAACATCAAAACAGAGTAAACTGAGAATGGAGGAAGCATATTCTGCAATAGCTGCAAATCCCCAGCATGTGTCAGTGTGCATGCTATCTTGAGGCCCTCACAAACCAGGCTCTTCAAGTCAGCTAAAATGGATTGTTTTTCCCTCTACCTCTGATTGACCATGTATTTCAAGGAGGTTTTTTTGTTTTGTTTTGTTTTGTTTTGTTTGGGGGGGTGTTCTTCCAACAGTCCTATCTTACTGTGAATAGTTAAGAGTGCTTCTACCAATTAGGCTATGGAAACTCAAACCAGTGCCTGTAACATCATGAGGATGACAAAAATGTGTGATACCCACATGGACTGTGTCCATCAGAATTGAGCCCTAGTAGCTTCTTCCTTTTTCTTTCAAATAAGCACACAAAACTGCCTCCATTCTTCCATGATTCAGAATCCCTCACAGTGTTTATATCTGAAGGGATGTAGTGAATGAATCAGGGTGTGATGTTAATCTTTGTTTTCAGCTAGACTGGACTAAGAATCACTTAGGACATGTAACTGATGCTGGACACTTCTGTGAAGGTATTTCTAGGGGAAATTAACTATGAAGAAAGACCTCACTCTGAATGCAGGAACTATCATCCCCTAGATTGGATGTCCAGAAAGATTCAAAAGGCAAAAATGAAAGCCAAAGGAGGACCAGAATACCTGCTTCTTGGCTTTCTTGCAGTGATGAGAAACACTCTGCTAAGCCCTTGAAGCCATGATGCACTAAGTTCTCTGAAATTGGGATTCAGAATAAGTCCTTCCTCTTTATTTCATTCCTGTCATGAATTTTTGTCACAATAACACAAAAATTAATACAGTGAGGGCTGTGGAAGATAGGAGTTTTGTGTAAGTGGCTATAGGCTGGGATCCATATGCCCACAGCTGAGGAAGTAGCAAGCAGTACAGGGAGTATACCTCTCTTAATTAAGACTCTCACTATTTCCCATTCCTCTTCAAGATATATAAATCCTGGTCCTGTCTTTCTGTGGCATTTCAGGAATTTGCTGATCATCACTCTTTCGGACAATTCCCATTGGTTGTTATTCAAGACACAATTTCTCCTGAAGTTTTGGGAAGTAAAATTTGAGACTGATCCCTTGATGTGCTTTAGTGTGAGATAGTGGAGTTCAGTTTCCTTTTCAGCTGTGAAATCAACAAAAACATCATAACTAATAATTGTAGGTGCTTAGAGATAGCACAGCAGTTAGGGATAATGCTTGCTCTTCCAGAGATCTGGGATATGATTTCAAGACCTCACATAGCATCTCACACACATTTTAAACTCCAGTTCCAAGATATCTAACACCTTCTCAGTCTTGCATTGGAACCAGATACATAGGTGGTGCACAAGCATGTGGGCAGAACACCCATATGCATAAAAATTAACAATTAAAAACTATCTCAATGTAGTTGTACAAGTGGAAATCCAAAAACATGAGGGTTCCTAGCTTTTGAAGCTGTCAGTCAACACCTGCTTGTGAATGCACTCAAACCTTTAAAGGTGTCTTCACAAATTTTAAAGTTCATCACCCACACCCATGATCTGGCATCTTATCAACATTCCTGGAAAGAATAGCTGGAAGGAGCTGCTTACATTCATGAAAGCCACATCCATATCACTGATTTCATAGGGATAGAGGAAAACCAGAACGATAAAGAGGTTCAAGTATTATTTATTCCCTTGTAACCCAGAATCACTAGCATGCAAGTATACTGAGAATCAGTTTCCCCAGAAGGACACGCCTAAGTAGAGCTACTTTCATGTTAAATAAATAAAATTTGCTTGTTCAAATTATTACCTGCAACTCCTCTCCTTGTGTGCACATGCTTTTAATCAATCTCAACATAAGTAGACAAACAATGGAAGGCCAATAGCCTTAGCATTTATGATAAAGGGCTCAAATTTGCAATCCTGCAGTTTAAAAGCAGAAGGAGAAAAGGGGGACTTTACTCAGGGAAGCAGAGGATATCCTAAAAGAGCTTCTGAAGAGCCTGTAATCAAGGAGGAAAGCTGTATTTGGCTAGCTCAGAATAGGGCCAGTCTACCTGGGGAGATTGGGCAGTGAGGTCTTGGTGAACAACTGAGATTACCCTCTTCCAAATGCCGTACTATTGTCTTAATAACATGGGTTTGCAAAACTGGTTATTGTGTTTTATTGAACCTTGGTTCAAAATGTTTGGAGAACACAACTAGTGTTCACAAAGCGATACCTCAAGATTGTGTAACAGTTAACTGCTTAGAAGCTTGTTTAGAAATGGAAGACAACCTGCTCTACCCTAAAATCAAACAAGAAAAAGTCACAGATGGCAACCAGGTCCACATAAAACCATTAAATTTGGACAGCAGTCCCCAAACAAGTATCTTTTGGGGGGAGGGGGTCTTTGTGAAGAAAAAAAAAATGAGATGCTTATATTCTGTGAGTTCCCCCAGGTCTTCTAATCCTAAACAGCTGTCAGTTTGTACAGATGTAGACTACCCTATGTTAAAAAATGTGCTCAATCTGGAATTTGAGTAGGAAGAAGGGAAGAATGGTGGGGGAAAGAGACAGGTAAAGTACATTATGTACTTACATGAGCAATATCCTCTGAAATACATCCTTACGTACAACAAGGATGGACCAGCATAAAGAAAGGCAAATGCTGTTGAGATTTAGATCCTTAAAAGCTCTTCCAACAAGTGTACCTGTGTATATGTGCCCATGCATATGAGGTCAGAAGTTATACCAAATGCCTTCCTCAATCACTTGTCCATCTTTCCATCTTGTTGGTTGTTGTTTTTTAGTTTTCTTTGTTTGTTTTATTCTGTTGTTGCTGTTGTTGTTATTGGTTGTGGTGGTGGTGGTGGTGGTGGTGGTGGTGGTGGTGATGGTGGTGGTGGTTTTGTTTTTTGTTTTGTTTTGTTCTGTCTGGCAGACTTTTTCACTTGGTTAGGAGCTATAATGGTCAGGCTGACCCAACAACAAGTGTCAGGGAATCCTGAAGTCTTTCTTTTCCTAGCTCTAGGAATTGGCCATGTGAAACTGAACCTAAATTTTTCCCATCAGTGCTGGAGGTCTGACCTCAGGTCCTCAAGCTTACACAATAAGCAATTTGCCTTTATCAGCTGTGACACCTCAGCAGCACTCCACCCACTACTTTGAGCAACATTGAAAAGATGTGATTTCCAATGTTTTATGTGTATATTATCTTTTCTAGCTTTAAAGCATTTTCAGCAATGGCTGCAATGCATTGTATATAATAGAGAAATAGGTTTATTTTCTATATAACTATCAATCTTCCCAAGAGAATGAAGTATTGTGCTGCAGTGAGACTTTGTGTCCTGCTTCCTTCTCTCTCTGGGCCTAAGTATCTCCAGATGTAAAACAGGGAGGATGAAATTTGATATAACTTAACTCTATTTTCTTCAGACATCTTAGATGATTTGTGGTTCCAATATTTGTGATGGACAGAATTTCCTACTCAAACTTAAGTGACTAATCGGCTCAATTACTGAGAAGTCCTGATAAAGAACTACTCAGTAATTTCAGATACGGCTGGTCGAGGAACTGGAGTTGATGTTAGATTTAAGTTTCTCTCAGTCACCCATTCTAAAGTTGATAAGGTTGTATTCTATGTCCTGTAGGATGGCCAAATGAATATCAGAGACACCAAGCCCCCCCCCCAGCCCCCCCGCATGCATGTCATTGGTTTCAATTGAGTCACGTGGCCAATCTGGGTCCTGAAAAATGTAAAGCACCAATTGCTTTAGACCAATCAGTGTCTTTTCTCTATGAGATCTTAACTCCATTGGTATCAATAGACTAAGTATAGAGAAGAATTTTACCAAAGAAATTTGAATACTAAGAAAATCAGACTTAGCAAAACCATACAAATTTGTCAATAGACACTCCCCAAAGTATGAAGGCAGTCATATATTTTAAAATGAAATTAATAAATATATAAATATCAAAAAAGCTCATATGAGGAATCAAAAGATTTAAAGATGCCATGAAGTATGTTGATGATCCTAGTTACTGTCATAACTATCTCCTTTAGGAAATATTCTTAAGTGATAACTTGTTGGGCAAGAGTTCTCTTGATCAAAAAGATAAATGCTAATGCTCCATTTGAGTCAAGACAAGAGTGAAGTTCTTCCTATAATCTCATCTGACCACACTGTCCTCTAGTCCAGATGTTCACCTGATTCAAGGATACTCCCTCACATTCTTTACAGAAATAGCCACAGCCCCTTTTGAAGAAAGAAAATTCAATAATATAAAATTCAAAAGTGTTAAACCTAATATCTTTGACCCAGAGAAACCAACTTCTGGGAATCTAGTTTAAGGAAATAAAAAAAAAAAAAAAATTGAAAATAGCTTCATACAGAAATATGTTAATTGTCTCATTGTATAATAATACAAAAGTATGAATGATCATCAATGGTCAATGGTTACATAAATTGAGTAGCACATTTTCTGAGTTGTCAAATGATAACTAAGTGATCTGTTGGAAAAATTAGCATAACACAGGAAATGTATTATCATGTTAAAAGAAACAAACCCAAATATGATACTGAATAAATAAAGTATCCAAAATTGCTTGTACATAGAGCTGTGGAGTATACTGATAGATGCAAATATATGAAAGTATTTATTAAAAGGAATGGAATTAAACTGCCCTTGAGCTCAAGTAGAGAATTCATGCTTTTTTCTCATCTCTTTCTCATTCTTTTCTGAGTACAACATACTTCATAATTAAAACAGTTCTTGAAATCAACAAGTCAATGATAAATGAATGCATAAATTAATACAAAAGCCAAGTTATATGAATTCTGGAGGAGGTAAGGGAAGAGTGGTCCTATAAGTGAGGTTATTGAAAGCAATAATGATATTTGAGCACAGACTAAATTAAATGGTGGCCTTGCATTAGTGTTGAATGTCACTTTTATATTTGAGAGAGAATGAGTAAAGGCAAGATATATTGCCCTTAATAACCTCAGAACAGTATCTATATCTGAAATAGAGGAATCAAATGTCACTTACAATACTAGTTAATGACTAGATGGATGCACATATTGTAGAGTTTGGTGAAATTAAGAAATGTGATTTGTTTTCACATGAAAGACCAGTAAGGTCTGAGGCTCCTGGCTTTCTCAGAGAAGATGCAGATATTGATAGCCATTGTTCTAGCTAAGAAAAATTCAAGAAGATGAGTTGAAACATTCAGCAAAGTATTTTGTCCAGCAAGGTAGCTAACACTCACCTTGAGCTCACCGTATGTGACTATTCACTATTCAACATGTAACTTAGCAGATGGTGGAATCATGGAATGATCATGATAGACACAGAAAGGTTTATCTCATCACAGAAAAGTCCTCTGCAGTTGACCACTACTAACTATCTAGGACTGAGTGGTCCCTTGGAATCAGCTGCATTCACTGTTGACTGCCATGCTACCTGTCAAATTCATCTCACGGCTCATTCAGCTTAGTGTTCATCTTTCTTCTCACAGTATCACCACAGGGTTTATTTGGAAAAGCATATAAGACCATGTCATGCCAAAGACTTCACCCCCTTGTGGTGTTCATAACATGGCCCTAGTAACCTGTGTGGCCACATCCTTGCCTGTGTTACACCTGTCTCTTTGCTCTTCCAATTTATTCTCAAAGCTCTCTTTTGTCTTTTATGTGTCCTACTATGGTCAAGCTTGTATATCAACCACTCTAATCCACAATACCCTGAAATTTGCTCAAACAGCAAGATAACTATCACTGACCATATGAAGCTTAAGAAGATGGAACACCAAAGTGTGGATGCTTCAGTGCCTTAGAAGGGTGAACAAAATACTCACAGGAGGAAATATGGAGACAATGTGTGGAGCAGAGACTGAAGGAAAGGCCATCCAGAGACTGCCTCACCTGGGGATCCATCCCATATACAGTTGCCAAACCTGGATACTATTGTTGATGCCAGGAAGTGCTTGCTGACAGAAGGTTGATATGGCTGTCTCCTGAGATGCTTTGCCAGAGCCTGACAAATACAGAGGCAGATGCTCACAGCCAACCATTGGACTGAGCTTAGGGTCCCTGATGGAGAAGATAGAGAAGGGACTGAAGAAACTGAGGGGGTTTATATCCCTTGGGGGGAGCAACAGTGTCAACTGGACAGACCCTCTGGAGCTCCTGGAGACTGGACCACCAATCAAAGAATATACATGGAGGGATCCATGGTGCTGGCCATATATGTGGCAGAGGATGGCTTTGTTGGACATCAGCGAGAGGAGTGGCCCTTGGTCCTGTGGTGGTTTGATGTCCCAGTGTAGGGGAATGCCAGGGCAGTAAGGTGGAAAAGGGTGGGTGGGGGAGCACCCTCATAAAGGCAGGGGAGGGGGGATGGGACAGGGGTGCTCTGGAGGGGAGACCTGGAAAGAGGATAACATTTGAAATGTAAATAAAGAAAATATCCAATAAAAAATGAAAAAAATATCTTTTAGATGAGATTAACACTTGAACCAATAGATCCATGATATACTAGGCCTCGTGTAGTCAGTGAAAGAATTTAAGGGAACAATAATAAAATGAAATAAATTAATAATGGAAGTAAACGAACAAAAACCCTGAAAAATAAAAACGTAGGTTCTCTAAAGAGAAAGGAAGTCTACCCTAGACTGCATTTGAACTTGACCTGCTCTGCTCTGACTGCCCAGTCTGCCAACATCCCTGCTGATTTTAGACGTTCCTACTCCTTAATTGCATGATTAATTCCTTGAAGTAATTACCTCCTTTACACACCCCATTGGTTCTGTGTCTCTAGAGAATCCTACTTAATATAAGCCCACAGTTCAAGAAGTTTTTTTCACTTTATAACTTACTTCTGACTCCACCTCTGACCTTCTCAAATCTATACACTACACTCTGTCAAAACGTCTCCACTCACCAGGTACAGAATTTATGCACATATTCTTGTTGACACTGAAAATATCTACCTCTTTTCTAAAAGCTATGTTTTTACTCTTTCTGTAAGTATTCCACAAATGTTTACCCTCAATAAAATACCCTGGATGAGCTCTGATATCTTCTTGGGGGAATAAATCCTGAGAAATACTAATCTATTCTACTTCCTTTACTTGATGGACAGAGAAACCAAGGTCCACAAACATAAAAGTGTGTTGTGACCATATCAACGGGTTTTATAATTATATCCAATTATTTCTTTTGTGTTGTGAATTATTTTTAAAGACACACAGTGCCTCAGATAATTAGTAGTTGTCAATCTTAAATGCTAAGCAATGTGGAAAATATAATTATCAAACATATCCAGAATACTCTCTTATCTTCTCTCTCATGGTGAGAGGAAGATATTAGAGTTTGGTCGTTAAGGTAAAAAGGAAAAGCAGACTGATCAGGATTTATTTTTCCTGCACTAAATTCTTGGAATACATATGAGCTTAGAAATCTGTGTGACTGTCCCTTTGTGTTTGATAAATGAATATACAAGTCTATTGCCCACTTGTCTGTGATATGTACTCATTCATTAAGATAAGAATTCAAACTGTAATTACAAGTTACCTGCTCAGCCAGAGGCTATGGGCTAGGTACCCTGAAGGACCATGCTTTTGTGAATTAGGCTGCTACTAACTTTAGGTTTTTTCCATCTATACACTAGAAATTGAAAATGAATCCCAATTAGGTTTCTAGGTATAAAAGAGATGTGATATTTAGAAAGACTTGGAAATAAGGCTTTGAACGATAAAAGGGCTTGTGCCATGGAGGCCAGAGGAAAAGCTATACAGTGTTCATACACAGACCAAAATAGGAGAATTAGAAGACTGAAGGCCAGGAAAAGGCGAGAGCGCAGGGTTTGGTTTGGCTTTGTTTTATGTCTAAGAAGGTTGATAAATTCTTGCCTTTACTTACCTACTTATTAGTACATTCATTCATCTAATATATAATTCAACAATTGCATATTGAATGCTCCCTTGGTGCCATTCAGTGAGTTAGGTCATACAATTAAAGCAAATCACAATTTTCTTGGTCCCTGCTCCTGGCAGTTTCTAGAGTAGTTGGTTCCGTGCATGAACTTCAGCTACATCTATATGTGTGTATATATATGAGTCAGGAGAATCTTATGAGGACAGATGGCAAAGGCGGCCTGACTTGCTGCCCTTTCTAGGAGGAATATAATGTAAAACGAGAAGGGGCAAGTAATTAAAGGATAGTCACCAAAGAAGATGACACACGGTATCTGAACGAGAGAAGCAGACAAACAATAGCCACTGCCTGCTTCACTTTTTTAAGAGATTTGTTTTGCCTTAGGTTTGTCTCTTGTTTCAGTGCTAACAATACTGAATGCTAATCCACGTAATCATGGCTGCCTTTAATGACTGCAAAGTAGCAGATGTATAAATAATTTCTAGAGCTGACAACTTTGACCATCATTCACGGCTCAGGCTGGATTGGCCCAAATTGGAGCTTGGACAGTAGCATGTTTTCAAAGCTCCCCAGAAGTTTAAATTGTTTAAATGTTGGGTTCCATGCCACCATCTACCACCAACATACTAAGTGGCAAATTCACCCAGCTCTTGAGCACCATGGAACTGTTCATGATGAGGGCAGCAAGTCTGGAAAGTCTAGGGGTTGGCACTATCTTAGTCTTATTCAAACTTTCCTACTGGATCCAAGTTTACACACTGTGGCTTATGCCATCCTCACCTAGGATACTGAATCATTATTCTGAGTTAAATATCTAAAACTTGGCTATTGATAAATTAACATCATGATAGTATTCACACCCCTGACATCATTAGGAAAAAACATGAATTGTTTCCTGATATTTTCCACAGTGCAGCTCTCATGGCGTTCCTGCCTTTAATTTCCCGATTTTCTGTCTCTCCTCTTTCTTTTTCTCTCTTCCCCCTTTCCTCTCTCAATTACAACAATATAAGCCATTCTCTATTGTCCATGAAGTTCTTCATTTAGTTTATTTAGATATTTAGTTTATTATTAGTTTTATTGATTTAGTTTGTTTATTATCCATGTTCTCTACATATATGATCTAGAAATGCTAGGAAACCAGAGATTTCATAGAGATCTTGGAGATGATATCTGTACCTCTGAAACAGATTTTAAAAGGCCATGGAAGAATGTATGTGGAAGAGTTAAAGTATATAGGGCATAATCCCTTTATAGCTGGATGATTTTAATTATTGTTATTTATTAATCTTTGTTTAGGGCCTGAGTCTTCTCATCTGTCAACTGAGAATGATGAAACTTAACTTTAGGAGCAGGTGGGTATTTCAAAAGGCAAAATATATCAAACACTACAACAAGTCTAGCAGTGAGCAGGCCAGAAACAAGAGGGTATACAAATTAGATAACAAAATGAAGCAGCCATTGCTAAATCT
Source organism: Rhynchomys soricoides (assembly GCA_019843965.1). Classification (NCBI taxonomy): domain Eukaryota; kingdom Metazoa; phylum Chordata; class Mammalia; order Rodentia; family Muridae; genus Rhynchomys; species Rhynchomys soricoides. The sequence continues at coordinate 1,238,535 of JADRCH010000184.1, read as the reverse complement.
AGCCAGGATTGTATTAATCTAAGATAAGTCTCCTCTAAACTCATAGCACAAGCTACATAGAGAATGGCCCTTTGGCACATACTCTGCACTTTTGATTACTCATCTCGCATCCTCCTACCCACTCTGTGAACACTAGGGAGCTAGGCTGTCTTATATTACACTGACTAAACACAGAGCCTGACTATGCTGGATAGTTTTATGTCAAGTTGACATAACTAAAGTCATATGAGAGGAAGCAACCTTAATAAAGAAAATGCATCTAAAAGATCAGTCTGTAGGTAATCTGGTAGTGAATTTTGTTAATTAGTGATCGGTAGGGAGGCCCAGTCCATTATGGGTGGTGACATTCCTGGGCAGGTGGTCCTGGGCCCTATAGAAAGCAGGCTGAGCAAGCCATGGTGAGCAAGCCAGTAAGCAGCACCCCTCCAGGGTCTCTGCATCATCTCCTGATTCCTGGTTCCTGCCCTGTTTCAGTTTCTGTCCTGATTTTCTTAGATAATGAACAGCAAAGTGTAAGGCAAATACATCTTTTCTCCCCAACTTGCTTTTGGTCATGGTGTTTCAACATACCAATAGTAACCTTAGCTAAGACACTGACCCCTCAAAACTGTTGGGTAATATTTGGCAAAAAATAGCTTGCTTTATTTACAAAATTATGAGAACATTACATCTTTGATGAGTAGGAAAGGGCTGAACCTGAAGCCCACTTGAAAGTCTTCTAGGCTTCAGAAAAAGGATATCTAGGGTCCCCTCACTTCTCAAAACGTCAGTGTCTCAGGGCAAAAAGTGAAGATGACTTATGACATTTTCATGTGCTTCCCCCCAGCATCTACTTGATTTAGAAAATCTTTTATGTTTCTATAACTAAGCTGATAGAAGAAGGATGGAAGATGTATTCTTTCTGAATCCATCTATTGAATCAGAATTTCTTTCAGAAATTAATTCTGGACTATTAGATTACTGTGTTTATTATATACTCACACAAGTATTCATTCAGTATTTGTTGAGAATCTGTGGTATAATGATTATATTACTATACCTTGTAAAAATAAAGAACACTACAGTATAGTCCCCTGCTTTAAAAATGATAGCAATTTTCTGAGGGAAACAAAAACAATTTTAATATAAAATAGAGAGTATGTGAACAGACATATTCCCAAGATGAAGTGATTGCCCCAGGAAAGGAACTAAAGATATTCAGCTTAATGCCTGGCGTACTATGGATTATGAATTATATAAGTCTTCTTAGGTAAAATGCCACATTTAGTCAGTCTTAGGAGTGTACAGACAGTATTGAGCTTACAGAAGAGGAAGGAGGAGGAGGAGAGGAAGGGGAAGGGGAAGAGAAAGAGGAAGAAGATAAAGATGAAGAGAAAGGAAGGAAAGAAAGAAACAAGAAAGAAAGAAAGAAAGAAAGAAAGAAAGAAAGAAAGAAAGAAAAAGAAAAAAGAAGCAATGATATAGAAATAGAAAGGAAATACCTGCCTTTACCTATTGCTAAGAAGAAATGGTGACTTCTCTAAGATCTGTAAGTGTAGCTCTCTGGGTCTACAAAATATCAGGAAGATGATGGAGAAGCAGAATTAAGAGTGTCACTTGGTTGGCATATCCAGAAAAATCCTAGCCACTTCAATACCTGGGTTTCCAAAGGATAAGGCTCATACTGCTTTCAAGAGCCCTTTGCAAGGGGACTTGCAGTTTGTACCCTGGTATCTATATCCTGCTTTCTGCACTGTAACAGTTTCCAAAGCAGATTCTGGTCTATGTCTACTGTCTGATTTGGGTGTATCCTTCAACAGAGGAGATTTTCCCAGCTCCTTATCACAGCTCCCACTCTTGTTATGGCAACACTGTTATAGTCTCCAGTGTGGTAGGTGTTGTCCTTAGATTACTTATCTCTGCCATTTTCTCAGTGTTGCTATGGTTGGCAGTAGGACTTTCTCAGGGAGGAGGTGGATATGCTGAGCACCAGCATCCTTCCCCCCTTATCAGGACTCCATGGACAGACATTGGCCTCCAGTGATCCAAGATCTAAGAATTGTGTTTCATTTTTCATGATCCTGTGATGCATTAGAGAAGACTAGATGTCTATAAGGTTCAAGGCTCCAGTGCGAATTTTGGATAAACTTGGGTTCATGCCCTGATTATGCCACTTCCTGGCTTGTGGTGGTTATAAAATAGTTAACTTCTTTTTTTCTTTAGTTTTGTAAATAAAGACTGTGATCGGCTTGGAAGCTTATTTGGGGATTGAATGGAATGAGCTCCTAAATTAATAACATCGGGAAACTAAAGCAACCTGAATTAAATCATTAATGTGTGGCATCACATAAGCCAGACAGAATAGATTCATGATTCCTTAAATATCAGAGAAGGAGAGAGAGAGCAAGAGCGAGAGCGAGAGCGAGAGAGAGAGAGAGAGAGAGAGAGAGAGAACAAGACTCAGAACCTCCTAAATTTGGTCTAGCTATTGGGCCTTCTCTCATCTTTGCTGCCTTCTATGGGAAATGAGAAAAGATTAAATAACTTTTCCATGATTGTTCATGGAATGTTTAAGCAACATAAGAGTAAAAACAGAACTTATGTTTTCTTGAAAAAGTCTGATCCCTATATGTATCAACTTTGATCTGAATAGCATCCTAGGGATAGTTTGGGACAAAACCCAAAGTTTTAGTGAGTTCCTTATGTACTTTGAGAAACTGATGATTATGTGTAAATTCTTAGTGTTGTAAGTTTAGAAACCTTTGCTTTGGCAACTTTCAACTTAATCAGGCAGAATGTATGCATGTGGTTTTCACACATTTGAATGCTCCTTACAGAGCACTACCAAGTATCCCCAAGAAGCCTTTAAGGAAAGAGACGCTTAATTATTTCCATAGTGAGTTTTATGCAACTTATTCATTGAATAAATAAAAGGACAAATAAATGAGGGCATAATTCTAATTTTTCTCTAATTGTTACTAGATTTATATGGCCTATAGAGGGAGGGAAGGGGGAAGAGAAAGACACACAGACGAACAGACACACATGCACAGAGTGTGGGGTGGAGAAGAAAGATCCATTAGGATTTCAAAGACAAAGGATTTTAAGATATATTCCTTTAAATGCTTGGAATCTTTGTGTAATATTCCAACAAAGGATGCCTATGGTAACAATGGAGAACTCAGAGCCTCCCATTATTTGCATTCCATCTCTGGGCAATATAAACTATAAGCAGACTTTCATTCTGCTATCGAAGATGAATTGCATAGAGCCCAATAATATAAGACAGCTTAATTGGGGTAGTAGCATAGTGGGTTTGCCCTAATGCTGCTTGTATTCTAACGTTAATTTGGGTTCCCCAAATCTTTTGCATGAAGAGAGTCTGCATGTCTGTGTGCAAGACACCAGGGACCCTGTTCCAAGTTGTTGGGTTTTTTGTTTTGTTTTGTTTTACTTTTTTTTTATTGGACATTTTATTTATTTACGTTTCAAATATTATCCCTTTTCCTGGTTTTCCCTCTGGAAATCCCCTATCCCATCCTCTCTCCCCTACTTCTATGAGGGTGTTCCCCCACTAACCCACCCACTCCCACATCACCACCCTGGCATTCCCCTACACTGGGGAATCAAACCTTCACAGAACCAAGGGCCTTTCTTCCCATTGATGCCAAATAAGGCCATCCTCTTTTACATATGTGGCTGGAGCCATGGGTCCCTCCATTTATACTCTTTGGTCGGTGGTTTAGTCCCTGGGAGCTCTGGGGGGTCTGGTTGGTTGATATTATTGTTCTTTCTATGTGGTTCCACACCCCTTCAGCTCCTTCAGTCCTTTCTCTAACTCTTCTATAGGGATCCCCGTGCTCAGTCCAATGGTTGGCTGCGAGCATCTGCCTCTGAATTTGTCAGGCTCTGGCAGAACCTCTCAGAAGATAGCTATATCAAGCTTCTGTCAGCAAGGACTTCTTGGCATCTGCAATAGTGTCTGGTTTGGTGTCTGTATATGGGATAGATAGGTGGGGCAGTCTCTGGATGACCTTTTTTTCAGACTCTGCTCTACACTTTGTCCCTGTATTTTCTTTAGACAAGAGCAATTCTGGGTGACAAATTTGGAGATGAGTAGGTGGCCCCATCCCCCAACCAGGAGCCTTTCATAACCTCTGGATATGGTCTCTACAGGTTTTCTCTCTCTCCTTTGTTGGGCATTTCAGCTAACCTCATCTCTGTTAAATAAAGATGCTGACAGCCAATGGCTAGGCAGGGCAGACAAGGGTGGGACTTTTAGGATTCCATGGCTTGGGACCAAGAAGAGGAGATCTGAAATGCTGGGAAAGATGGAAGAGACGAGAGACATCATGGCTGCCCAGGTGAAAGAGCTGGAAGAGTACAGCCCAGTTGGGCAGCCCTCTGGGTCCAGAGCAGCCAAAATAGAACACAGAATTTAATAAGTTGTAACTTGGAATTATTGGCGAGAGGTAGATTCTCTCAGTAGTGGAGGTTAGGCCCAGCTATTGTGCTGATTATGACATATCAAAATATACAGACTGTGTGTGTCCTTCATTCAGGTATGCAATTCTTTGGGCAGGTAGATAAACTGGCTGCCACTGCTATATAGTAGACTTCTTGTTCAGAGTCCATAGATGAATGTGTTTAAGAGTGTGTATGAGTGCATGCATGTTTATGTATAGGAGAAGCAAATGACTCTAGGTTTGCCTGGCATGGGAAATTCTTTCATGCAAACCATGTTTATGTAATACTATGATAGAAACACAATCATAATTCCATTATTTCAATAAGAGAAGCTTTTTGAATCCTAGAAAGAGTTATAATCTGCTTTCCCAGATTTGTGGGATAGTACATGAACTTTAGAAGGTAGAAGAGTGAGAAGAAGACTCTTAGAAACTTTCTGGTCACTGAAAGATACTGTTCAGTGACTGGAATAAGTAAGGCCTGCAAGTCAGCTAGCCACAGGTCCATAAAAGAGCACCACTGCATAAACTACCTGTAAATGCCTTTTCTTCTTTTGGTGTCAGTCACTTCCCATCTGCTCTAGGAGGTAAGAACCAAGAATACTCAGATGTGACACGGAAAAAAAACTGTCAATTTTTTCTGACCTTTCTTAATGTCAGTGACTGAATTAGGAATTCATTTCCAGTGATGGATCATCTGTGCCTTGCATTCCTCTTTGAAAGGTGTCAACACAATAATGCCATTCTGAAACACATCTTGGTCATCTTAAAAAACATATTTTCCCATCATCCCTTAACATCCCATTTCTTAATTTTTCTTTGTCTCCTACCTTTTTATACATGAGTTGTATCTCTCACTATTCCAGGATACTATCAAGGCATCTGTCAATGAGAAGAGCAGCTGGTTCAGGTTGGTTCATTCAAACATCCCTCAAGCTCTCCTCTCCATTATTGACATCTTGCATTGTATACATATTTGCCTTCTTTCCTTTGAACTAGATATGACCATGCAACATAATTACAAACAATTTTAAGTTAAATATTTATTTCTTCTCTGCTTGAGCATATTGGCATGAAGTAATAGCCATTTAAATTAGCAAACAAGAGTTGACTCTATGTTGTTATTTGGGGCTTTCCAGGATCATTCTTCCTGTCTTCTTTCCTCCTTAACTTCTCAGAGGTAATCCAGACAGGCTCTTGAAGGCCTGAACTTCTATCTCTCTAATAGCTATTGTTGTCAGCCTGGGTGACCAGACTTCAACCACTGAGGGACTGTCTTGGTCAGCAGCAGTTCTCTTGCTTAGTTACAAATGGGGGATCCAGATGTTGAAAAAAATCACAAATCAGAAAATGTGATGAGCCGAAAACATGAAAAAAGTAATGGGTAGAGTTGTAATAGATAATTCAATCCCCAAAGAATAGTCCCTCCAAAGAAGAGAGGGTCATTTAATTCCAAAGTTCCTTAAGGTCATTTACGAACACAGCAATTTCAAAAGCAGTCCTTGAATGGGCTGGAAAGATGGCTACATTGGTATAGTACTTGTATAAACAAGAAGATGAGACTAATCCCCAGTATTCACAAGATATTGGATATCTTCCTCTAATACCCCCATTCTCATATTTAGACAGGGTCTATTACAGAACCTGACACTAATTAACTGGATATCCAGAAAGCTTCAAGGATCCGCCTGTCTCTTCCCTCCACTATTGAAATCACAGACTTGTGCTATCATACCTGGCCTTTTACATGAGTAGTAGGGATCCAAAATGATGTTCTCAGATTTTCTCAGCAAACACTACCCACTGAAATGTATTTCTAGCCCTGGAAAAGATAAAATTCTACATCTAATTTTTAATAATTAATGGTGGCAAAGTCCAACAGCTAAATGAGGAAATGACTCCCGTATTCATCTGGAGGATTTCAACTCAGACACACAATGGGTTACTTTGTTTTTATTTTAACCACAATGCTTGTGATTGAGCTAGTCATCCACGGTAAGCTTTGTGGACAAGAGCATAAGAAACTGATATTTATTTCTTTTTCACATGTAGAAAGAAAGTTGAGTCTGTCCGGAGGGAAGGCACAGTTCCAGAGTCTACTCCCAGAGATGCTTTCTTGGTTCCTGGCCAGGATCCTCCAGTGATCATAGAAGGATGGTAGATGCTGGAAAGTTCTTTCAGGATCCCATCATCATATTTCCCCTTACCCATGGGTTAATTAACATCCGAAGGGAAGAGACCACTCAAATGATGATTCTCCGGTTATTTCTTTCATTACTTCCTTAGTTTTTTGCTAGTGAGGTCACCAATATTCATCATCCAATGAAAATATCTCATTTCCAAAGTAGAAGATGAGTCATTTAAAACCCTAATCTTTGGATGGAAAATGCAGAATGATGGAAGAACATAGGTGCCTGTACCAAAAAAATGATTCCTGCATTCTCTACCCACCCCCAATCTAAGATTTTACTAATGGGAATAGATCCAGCACATATGAAGTAAAGCCTATGAAAACCACAATTGAGCCTTATCCTGACTCTAAGGCCATAAATATCAAGCAGACTTTCAAATATTGTCCAATATTAAAGAGAACTATCATAGTAATGATACAGATTTTAAAGTGAGATGACTAGGAATTAAATATTTCTTCCTGGCAGTGCAACCTTGACAATATTATCCAATCTTCCTAAGCCTCAATTTTCAAACTTGAATAGTGGATGTTACATGAAAGCAAATGAGTGCATACTTCTAGCTGCTTTTAAAATCCATTTATAGCTTATAGAAATTGATACTAATTTTCAGGAAGGCCTTTTTTTACCATCCCCATTTTGAATGATTTCCAAAAACAGAAAAGGAAAAGATCTGCCTGCCACTGTTTAAACTTCCTGGCAGCAGGATTCTGGATGGGAAGAGGTGTGTCTGAAGTCTGGTTTCTGTCCTGGTATCCTGTTGCTCCTGGAAAAAATTCATCTCTTAATTTTGGCCTTCATTGAGGAAGAGTGGAGAAAACACAGAGAATGGGAAAACCCCAAGTATGTGTAATTACTGGTTTCTAAGGTAATGCGTGTACACATTCCATCTTCGGCCTCAGTGTTTATCCTAGATTGTCCATGGCATGAGTGAGTTCTCTTCTGAAGATTCTGCTTCATTGGAAATCTTAGTTCTTCTTCCCAACATGTCCAAGTGATTTTATAATTTCCTTATGACACATGAGAACTTCACAGGATATCTATAATCCTAGCTGTGAAAATTCACTGTTGAGGTATTCAAGGTAAAAAGACTTGGATTATCTTAAAATCAGTGGTTGAGGATCTGGGAGATGGAACAGTGAGTCAAATGCTTGTGCCAAACTTAGTGGCCTGAGTTTGATTCTTGAAATGTGCATAGTGAAGAGAAAAACTATAGGCCTACAAGTTGTCCTCTCACCTACAGATAAACCCCCCAAGCCCCCCAACCCACTCCCACACATACATACAAATCACTCATATGCATGGATAGATAGATAATGATAAATAGACAGATAGAAAGAAAGAAAGAAAGAAAGAAAGAAAGAAAGAAAGAAAGAAGAATATGAATGTTTAAAAAAATCACCCTCTATGCATGAGGCAGCAGTCTGGGAGTCCTACATAGACCACACACCTGCACAAAGGACATGAATTCTGAGTGAGATAGAAAAAGAACAACCTGTAGATTTCTACCTAAAGCTATGATTGAGGTGCCAGCCTGGGAAATTAGCAAAGTTATTTGCCCATCATCTGCCAGAGTAGGGAGTCAATAAGATCGTGGAGGTTATACATTTGAGATTTATCCTGGAGTCTGGAGACAGTCTAGGAAGAGCTGTAATGGGAATTAGTCTGATTATTTGGTCTAGAGTCATTAGTGGTTTAGAGCAGGTGAGGAGAACCCAGAGAGACATGACACTAATCCAGATGAAATTGAAGATTTGGCCAGTGAGTTTAGAGGACACAGAGAGGCTTGGATAGGAATAGAGGAAGAAAGACATTGTCAGATGATGAGCACCTTAGGGAGCATCTCATTAGACTTTCCCCGGACTCTTTGGTGCCATGAATTAAAACCTTGGTCTAATCTATGATTCTTCTGGCAATTAGTTTGAAACTTCCTAGTCCATTTCTAGCCCTATCAATTCTACCTCCACAAAGTTAATAATTTACCACTGGGTGTCTGTTCATCTGTGAAAGCACAAAGTCAAAATAGCCAAGATCCCACAGTGGTTTAAAAGTACATGCTAGCAGAGTTCTCTTTTTAAAAAATGAAGGATCTTGTGCAAAGGATCCTCATTGATTATAAAGAAACTTAAGGATGGATGAGAAAACAAGGCTTGGTGAGTAGACTTTGAGTTGTGGAACAAGTAGAACGGTGTCACCAGACAAAAAAGGGATTCAGAAACCCTGATAATTCTATGTGAGAACAGTATGTGCTTCATCTACTCCCGACCAAGTTCCAGTTGTGAAGCACATGACTACTATACTCTGCATGAGAATTCTGATAATTAGTCATGTAGCATAGAGCACAGAGTTCTCCATATTAATGAGGTATCTAGATGGTCAGGCCTGAGGGTGTAGCCAAAAAGCTTCCTTCCTGGACATCCCTTCCTGTAAAAGGTATTTAGTCCCTAGTCCACTGTGAGTAAGTTGTATATATCTATTCTCCTCTATGAATAAAGAGTTTGCACAAGCAAGGACTGTCTCTCTTATCAAGAACCACCATAGGGGAAAGCTTTCCTCTTAATATAGAGCCTCACAACCTCCTAAATCTCCACAGAAAGTTCTTGTGCACTCAGCACACAGACACTCACCCCTGAGCTAAGCCAGATTACCCCTCCACAAAATCCCCCCCCCCTCCCGGCTTATCTCCAACCTGTGGGTCCCCTCTGCTCCCAGTTCCTTGTGCTTCCTAGTGGTGTCTGCTGCCAGGCAGTATGGGAACCCCAACCTTGGCCTCAGCCTGTGCCATTTCTCAACAGGGCTGGGGACCCCATCTTAGGCTGTGATCCACCACCCCTGAGCAGGCATCAGCATTCTACGAGCCCAGAACCCTGAGGAATATAGCCTAGCGCCTCCCTATTTCATCTGCTGGAGCAGAGTTCACATGCCCCAGTTGCAAGGTGGAACTCAGACCCACATTTGGCTTCCATTATGATCAGCTTTTCTAGGGAAGATTTCAAACAGACAGTAAGAGAACTTAATTTGGGGCAGTGGTGGAGCACACATACAATGCCAGCACTCGGAAGGGAGAGGCAGTCACATCTAAATTTGAGGTTAGTCTGGTCTACAGAGTAGGAGATACATAGAGAAACCCTGACTCAAAAAATCAAAATCAAAATAAATAAATAAATAAATAAATAAGAAAAAAAAAAACAAAACACAAAAAACTAGAGAACCTAATTTGTACATATAGTATCACCATGACCTTGAATACACTGCTTAAGCTTTCTCAAATCCAGGTTGGTTATGTAAATATATATAAACATAAATTTTATACACACACACACACACCTTTTCCTAGTCCTTGAGATTGCATTATATTTAAGTGGGTTCTGTAGCAGTATTTGCTAGTATGGCTAGATCCTGTGAGAGATAAGTAACCAGTATCTACTATGTTAATCTGATCCTTTTGCAGAGTTGGGGTTTTAACTGAAATTTTTGTCACATTGCTAAAATCTAGAAATCTAAGATGAGAGTATTGGAAGTTCTTACTTCTTCCAAAACTTCTGTATTCCATTTGCACTTCAGCACTTTCATACTGTGTCCTCAAATGTTCATTTCCTGTATGTGTAGATATGGCATGTACCACTCTGCATATACAGATGTCTAGTCACATGAGGGTATACACACAGTGAAATTATTTTAACATAATTGTCTCTTAAAAGGCCCTGTTTTCAAACACAGCAGGATGTAAGTTAGTGAGGAGTAGGTATTGCACTCTATGATTTTAGAATAAATATAGTTTACTCAATAGGTGGTACTATTATGTTAATTACACTTTGTTAAGTTGATTGCAATGTGTATATTTTGTCAGTCTCCTACCTATAACCACCTTACAGAATTTGTGATGCTCTAAGTGAGAATGTTTCTACAATGCATACTATGTGGTCATTATAATATGTCATTGAAGTCAGAATCAAGGAAGTGCCAGTGAGGGAAATTTCCACCTTTTCTCCATTGAATTACACTGTTTCCCTTCTTTCCATTAAGCATGAGGCTAAATGATTTTGTTAATGGAACTTGCTGTGGCAGAATAAAATTAATCTCCTCCCAGTACAAAAAAGATAGCGAATGCGTTCTCAAAAACCACAATTCACACCATCCTTTCATCCTTCCTTGTTTGCTGTAGATGATTGCTTGGATTCTCTGAGATGATTATACTTCCTTCATGTAATGAAAATTAAACACCTAAATGATGTAGCTTGTTTTTGAAAGAAAAAGTCAGAATATGATCATATATCTTTCCTCATTGTAATTCTAGTGGGCAATTGAATCCAAGGCACCAATGCTGAGTGAGTATGGATGGGGTCTGGAGGAAAGAAAGGATGCTGGGTTCATTAATTCTTATACTGAGAAGCTACACTTTCACCCACTCCTCTAGCCTTTTCTCTGGACATCTATTTTGAGTTATGCAGAAAATATCAAGTCACAGAAAACCAATGCAAACCATAGATTCTGTAATCTGGACTCAGCATTATTTTCCTAAGCAGCCCAGCTTCACTTTATAAACAATGACAGAAGGAGCAACTTCTTCAATGATTCTCTAAACAAGAAGATTCATTGTAAACAGTGGTGATCCTGCAGTCTGAAATTTTATTTATATTTATTTATCTAACTATTTATTCATTCATTCATATGGACATACAATTAATACATTATATGTACATATACATATACATACACAAGCAAGCACATTCACATGCACATACACATACACATACATATACATAATGACATATCTATCTGCTGATGGGGAGTAAAGGCTCCAGGATATAGAGTATAGGAAGAGCTATAAGAAAGAAAACAGATCTGTGGCGGGAGACTTCTGCCTGGGCCATCAGGGTTCCATAGCAAAATAGTGCTGGGAGAAAGCTAGCCTCCCAGGAGTGTGGAAAAGCCCATGAGTCAGGGTAAGACAAGCACCACTGCTCAGCTGGACCAGCAGGGAAACATCCGGACACAGAGACTGAGGAACAGCCGGGGGGAAGGAACCTTCTGGTTTCCGTCTGTGGCAGGAGACCTTTGCCTGGGCCACTAGGGCTCCATAGCCAAATAAGCCAGGAGAAAGCTAGACTCCCAGGAGTGTGGACAAGCCTGTCTGCTCAGAGGGACCCATATGGAATCACCAGGACACAGGGACTGAAGAGTGGTCTTCTGGTTTCTTTCAGCAGCCAGGGAACTGATCCTGTGACACAGGGCTCCATACTCAAATAGTACCAGGAGAGAGCTGGTGTCCCAGGAGTGCCAACACACCTTCGAGCACAGGCAAGACCACCACTTCTGTTCAAATTCACTGGATCAAGAGGGATCCTTGTACAGCCATCAGGACACAGGAACCAAGGGACAGCTGGGAACAAGATTCTTCTGGTTTCTGTCTATACCCCAGAGCTGACCCTGTACCACAGTGCTCCGAACACAAATTTCTCTCAAAGAGAGCTGGTATTCAAGGAATATTGACACCTAAGCTTGCAGAAAGGACAAGCCACAGTCATAGAGAGTAAGATCAGCTAACACCAGAGATAAGCACATGGTGAAAGTCAAGGGCAAAAACATAAGAGACAGAAGCCAGAGCTACTTGGCATTATCAAAACCCAGCTCCACCACCACAGCAAGCCCTGGATACCCCAACACACCAGAAAAGCAAGACTCAGATTTAAAATCACATCTCATGATGGTGATAGACTTTAAGAAGGAAATAAATAACTCACTTAAAGAAATACAAGAGAACACAAGTAAACAAATAGAAGCCCTTAAAGAGGAAACACAAAAATCCCTTGAAGCATTACATGAAAACATAATCAAACAGATGAAGGAAATGAATAAAACCATCCAGGAACTAAAAATAGAAATAGAAACAATAAAGAAATCACAAAGGGAGACCACCCTGGAGTTAGAAAACCTAGGAAAGAGATCAGGCGTCATACGTGCAAGCATCACCAATAGAACACAAGAGATAGAAGAGAGAATCTCTGGTGCAGAAGATACTATAGAAAACATTGACACAACAGTCAAAGAAAATGCAAAGTGCAAAAATCTCCTAACCCAAAACATCCAGGAAATCCAGGACACAATTGGAAGACAGAACCTGAGGATAATAGGTATAGAAGAGAGCGAAGATTCCCAACTTAAATGACCAGCAAATATCTTCAAAAGATTTTAGAAGAAAACTTCCCTAACCTAAAGAAAGAGATGAACATAAACATTCAAAAAGCCTACCTAACTCCAAATAGATTGGACCAGAAAAGAAATTCCTCCCATCACATTATAAGCAAAACATCAAATACACAAAACAAGGAAAGAATATTAAAAGCAGTAAGGAAAAAAGGGCAACTAACATATAAAGGCAGACCTATCAGAATTACACCAGACTTCTCACCAGAGACTATGAAAACTAGAAGATCCTGGGCAGATCTCATACAGACCCTAAGAGAACACAAATGCCAGCCCAGGCTGCTATACCCAGCAAAACTCTCAATTACCATAGATGTTGAAACCAAAATATTCTATGACAAAACCAAATTTACACAATATGTTCTCACAAACCCAGCCCTACAAAGAAAAATAGATGGAAAATGCCAACTCAAGGAGAGAAACTACACCCTAGCAAAAGCAAGAAAGTAATCTTTCAACAAACTCCAAAGAAGATAGCCACAAAACATAAAAACAATGTCAAAAATAATGGGAAGCAACAATCACTACTCTGACAGTCTGTCTTTTTATTGGGAAATTGAGTCCATTGATGTTAAGAGATATTAAAGAACAGTGAAAAAGAAGCTAATACACCCAAGAGGAGTAGAAGGCAGGAAATAATCAAATTAAGGGCTGAAATCAACCAAGTAGAAACGAAAAGAACTATACAAAGAATCAACAAAACTAGGAGCTGGTTCATTGAGAAAATCAACAAGATAGATAAACCCTTAGCCAGACTAACCAAAGGGCACAGAGACAGTATTCAAATTAACAAAATTAGAAATGAAAAGGGAGATATAACAAAAGATTCTGACGAAATTAAAAACATCATCAGATCCTACTACAAAAGCCTATATGCAACAAAATTGGAAAATCTGGATGAAATGGACAAGTTTCTAGACAGATACCAAATACCAAAGTTAAGTCAGGATCAGATAAACCATCTAAACAGCCACATAACCTCTAAAGAAATAGAAGCAGTCATTAAAAGTCTCCAAACCAAAAAAAAGCCCAGGACCAGATGGGTTCAGTGCAGAATTCTATCAGACCTTCAAAGAAGACCTAATACCAATACTCTTCAATCTATTCCACAAAATAGAAACAGCAGGAACACTATGCAATTCATTCTATGAGGCTACAGTTACACTGATACCAAAACCTCACAAAGACCCAGCAAAGAAAGAAAACTTCAGACCAATTTCCCTTATATCGATGCAAAAATACTCAATAAAATTCTCACAAACTGAATCACAAGAACACATCAAAACAATCATTCACCATAATCAAGTAGGCTTCATCCCAGGGATGCAGAGATGGTTCAATAACCAGAAATCCATCAATGTAAACCACTACATAAACAAACTCAAAGAAAAAAACATGGTCATTTCATTAGATGCTGAAAAATCATTTGACAAAATTCAATATCCCTTCATAATAAAAGTCTTGCAAAGATCTGGAATTCAAGGAGCATACTTAAACATAGTAAAAGCAATATATAGCAAACCGGTGGCCAACATCAAACTAAGTGGAGAGAATCTCGAAGCAGTCCCACTAAAATCAGGAACTAGGCAAGGCTGCCTCTCTCTCCCTCCCTATTCAATATAGTACTTGAAGTTCTAGCTAGAGCAATTAGACAACAAAAGGAGGTCAAAGGGATACAAATTGGAAAGGAAGAAATCAAAATATCACTATTTGCAGATGATATGATGGTATACTTATGTGACCTGAAAAACTCCACCAGAGATCTGCTACAGCTGATAAACACCTTCAGCAAAGTGGCCGGAAAAAAAATTAACTCAAGCAAATCAGTAGCCTTCCTATACTTGAAGGATAAACAGGCTGAGAAAGAAATTATGGAAATGACGCCCTTCACAATAGTCACAAACAATATAAAATATCTTGGTGTGACTCTAACCAAACAAGTGAAAGATCTGTATGATAAGAACTTCAAGACTCTGAAGAAAGAAATCAAAAAAGATCTCAGAAGATGGAAAGATCTCTCATGCTCATGGATTGGCAGGATTACTATAGTTAAAATGGCCAACCTGCCGAAAACAGTGTACAGATTCAATGCAATCACCATCAACTCAAGTCCAACTCAATTCTTCACAGATTTAGAAAGAGCAATTCTCAAATTCATATGGAATAACAAAAAACCCAGAATAGCAAAAACAATTCTCAACAATAAAAGAACTTCTGGGGAAATCAGTCTCCCTGACCTCAAGGTGTACTAGAGAGCAGTTGTGATAGAAACTGCATGGTATTGGTACAGTGACAGGCAGGTAGATCAATGGAATAGAATCGAAGATGCAGAAATGAACCCACACACTTGATCTTTGATAAAGTCACAGTCACTTGATGAACCCACAGTCACTTGATCTTTGATAAAGGAGCTAAAACCATCCAGTGGAAAAAAAGACAGCATCTTCAACAAATGGTGCTGGTTCAACTGGTGATCTACATGTAGAAGATTGCAAATTGATCCATTCCTATCTACCTGTACAAAGCTCAAGTCTAAGTTGATCAAGGACCTCCACATAAAACCAGATACACTAAATCTAATAGAAGAGAAAGTGGGGAAAAGTCTTGAACACACAAGCACAGGGGAAAAGTTCCTGAACAGAACACCAATGGCTTGTGCTCTAAGATTAAGAATCTACAAATGGGACCTTATGAAATTACAAAGCTTCTGTAAGCCAAAGGACACTGTAAATAGGACAAAACAGCAACCTACAGATTGGGAAAAGATCTTTACCAACCCTACATCTGATAGAGGGCTAATATCCAATATATACAAAGAACGGAAGAAGCTAGACTCCAGAGATCCAAATAACCCTATCAAAAAATGGGGAACAGAGCTAAACAGAGAATTCTCAACTGAGGAAACTCGAATGGCCGAGAAGCACCTAAAGAAATGTTCAACTTCTTTAGTCATCAGGGAAATGCAAATCAAAACAACCATGAGATTCCACCTCACACCAGTCAAAATGGCTAAGATCAAAAACTCAGGTAACAGCAGATGCTGGCTAGGATGTGGAGAAAGAGGAACACTCCTCCATTGCTGGTGGGAATGCAAGCTGATATAACCTCTCTGGAAATCTGTTTGGCGGACCCTCAGAAAAATGAACATAATACTACCTGAGGACCCAGCTATTCCACTCCTGGGCATATACCCAGAAGATGCTCCAATATGTAATAAAGACACATGCTCCACTATGTTCATAGCAGCCATATTCATAATGCCAGAAGCTGGAAACAACCCAGATGTCCCTCAACAGAGGAATGGATACAGAAAATGTGGTACATTTACACAATGGAATACTACTCAGCTATTAAAAACAATGACTTCATGAAGTACTTAGGCAAATGGATGGAACTTGAAAATATCATCCTGAGCAAGGTAACACAGTCATAAAAGAATGAACACAGTATGTACTCACTGGTAAGTGGATATTAGCCCAAAAGTTCGGAATACCCAAGATTCACTCCACAGCAACCGTTGGACTGAGCGTGAGGTCCCAGATGGAGGAGTTTGCAGCCCCATGGTGGGAGCAACAGTGTCAACTGACCTGACTCCCCAGAGCTCCCAGAGATTGGACCACCAACCAAAGAATACACATGGAGAGACCCATGGTGCTGGCCACATATGTGGCAGAGGAGGGCCTTGTTGGCCATCAGGAGGAGGAGAGGCTCTTGGGCCAGAGGGTGTTAGATGCCCCAGTATAGAGGAATACCAAGGAGGGAAAATGAGAGAGGGTGGGTGGGTGGGGGAATACCCTCATAGAGGCAGGGGGAGAGGGGAGGGATAGGGGATTTCCAAAGGGGAGACCTGGAAAGGGGGAAACATTTTAAATGTAAATAAAGTTTCAAAAAATAAAAAATAAGTAAATTGAAAAAACCATTATGTTATTATATAAATTATATGTAATATTATAGTTATATTTAGTTATATATTATGTATACAATTATATATAATTGTATAATTTATAACCCTATCCCACTGTGATGTCCTTGAGAGGGAGATGCTAACAGACCACTCCACTGAATCAGAAACAATGATGAACAAACTCAGGTTCTTTAAAACCCATGATTTGGTAGATGCTTTCTAGTGGATAAACCAAAAGAGCATATCATTTTGTGGAAAACAATCAGTAACACTTATCATTAATAACGGTTTCAGTTATAAAGTGAAGAAAATCAGAATTCTGGACACCTGAAGCATTCCACTGTGCCCCTGAATCTTCTTCTTTTTTTTTTTCAATAAAATTGCTGGCAAAATTCACAAAGAAAAAAGTTGTAGAACATTGGGAATTATCCGATGTAGCTCACACAGGAGTGACATCAGTCTTTATGATATAAAGTATGGTGGAACTGTTCATCTGCCATGTTGAGAAACTCTCTCTGTGCATAGCACAGAGGCAATGAGGCATCTCGGTCAAGTCAGGTGCATTTCACAGTTTTTTATTCTTCTTTTTTTTGTGTGGGGGGGTAGTTATCATTTTACTAGCAGGACCAACACGACAATATTATTGGGAACAGAGTGAAGAAGCATTAGGGGATTTTCTCTTTTGTTAAAATAAAACTAATGCAATGATTTAAAACGTCTGTGTAATAGTCATGAAATCTTCAAACACCATACAACGTATATTTAAGGTTGTATTTATAGAAACACCACCTAAAAAAAATAGAAACAATAATCGTGTGCTTTAGAAAACATGAAAAAAAGTACCCTAACTTCCATGGAAATACATTGTTTTCTATAGAATGCTAGATCAGCTGTAACAGGAAAAGCACAGTGAGAAGTGGTAACTGTGTCAAGATCAGTGGGTGCAGTGATGGCAAAGCTACTGATCTTTACTTCCCATGAATCCGCTACCCTGTCCTCTGGTAGCAGAAACAGAGTGGTTGTTGGTCGTTTGTTTTCAGTGATTGGCATGCCTTCCTCTGGTCTGTGGGTGGTGGTTGCAGGACTAGAGCCACAGCCATCTCTCTCTCTCTCTTAAGCACTGGATGTAGACATTCAATTAAACTGGAGGAGCTGGAGATTTTGTTTTGTTTTACTTTTCAATGTCAATTCATGCAGCATATATGTTTATGCACTAAATACTGAGTAAAAAAATTGAAATAAAAAGAAAGAAAACAAGTAATGAGGGTTTTTGTTTAAATCTTCCCCAAAATCCTCTGAGGTCTACCTTTCCTTATGTATATGACAAGTGAGAAAATTAAGCTCTCTTCTTTATGATTGACCATGAAGGTAGAGGTGGATGATTGAGCATGTAGCTGCTGCCTCTTCTGAAAGCTTGAATAAGTTTCCTACCTCAAACTTCATTAGCCTTTGGAGGTGACATGTTTTCAGAGTCTGGCTTTTTCTAATTTCCCTATATATTCTCTTTACTTCAGAAGAAGAAATGCCTCTTTTACTTCATTCTTAGTTCACCTGATTTGTTTGGGTCCCACACAAATATAATGGTTTTGTTTGTTTTGTTTGTTTGTTTGTTTGTTTGAACAGAGATGTGACCCATGCATGGCTCAAGCTTTCATCCTATAGCTCAAAGTGTTGCTGAAATCATTTGAAACCTGTACTCTGTCCTCTGCAGGTGTAAGCCACTTAAGAGGATGGTTAAATCTACACATTTGATGAAGCATCTTGGTTGCTATACAGAGTCCAGCTAGAAAGAAAATTGACAGAGGGGCTTTCAGAATGAAGAGATGAGTAAGGACATTGAATGGTTGAATCTAGCAATCTGTGATGCTGTATGAAGCTCTCTAACTCCCTGGTCATGGGTGTAAATAAATCTTGGTTTTGATAAAAAGTTGACAGTACTGGATTATAGTCATTTGCAGTTGAAATATATAAGACTTTAGAAATAACTATAACTTATAGTCATTGATTTGTGTAAGATTTTCTACACATGAATTTTCACATGAGATAGTAAAATTGAATCTCTCTACTGTGTGGGCCTTGGAGATTGAACTTGGGTGTTAGGATTGGTGGTAAGTGGTTTTCCACACTTACTAGCCCAGGTGTATTCAATAAGGTAGGTGATTCAGGAAGTACAGGTGGTGGGGAAAGCAAACCAATCTGAGAACAAAGGAAGATAATAAAGAACAAATTGTGCCCTGGCTTACTAATTAATGCAGTTTACTACTGAAGGCAATGAGGGATCATTCCTTTAGGACAGTTCTAGACATGGGAGATAGTCTTCTATGTTATCACCGTAAGGAGTAAGAAAGTTTGGATCTTTTCCATTAAATCCTATAAACCACTGGTTAAAGAATGTTTCTTTGAGCGGTTAATCCTCCAGCTATTTACTAAGAAACTACAGAGGCTGGAGAAAACGCCAAGATTTTAAGCACTTACAGTTGGAGACCATTTACATAGAGAAGTGGTCATTATCAGTATTAGATAGTAAGAACAGGCTCCATCTTTGTAGTCCTGGAGAATTATGATTACAAGGAGGAGAAAGTATAGATATAATAAAATAGGAATCAAAATGTGACTGCTGTGCTAATACGTGAAGTTGATTGGTGGTAACAGTTGATAATCATCTTGTCAGAGTCCCAAATTAGGACGCTGAATAAGTCTCAAAAACAAAATTGAATTTGGACCCAAACATTTTCACCTCAAAATAAGGATTATTATCTACACCATTTCAGGGCAACTTGATTTTTCAATAGCCCAAGGAAAATCTCAAGCTTTGCCAGCAACTTCAGTGCAAAACATACTGTGGTTTAATATACTCTTATTGCAAAGATTGGATGCTGTCTTAAGGTAATGATAACCAAACATGTCTGTATTTACAGGATCTACCTCAATATCTATTATACAGTCTTGAAAGAATGTTTAAAAAGGAAATAATTAAAGAGTATATAAAATCATCCAGTCATGCCAAGATGCACCTTTAGATCATGTAAAATGTTTATGTCTACCCACCTGAAGGAATCTGAGAGAGGTTCTTTACACAACTGACCCTTAAGCATAAGTCTTGTACCATGAACAGTCTCATGCAGTGTAACTTATAGCAGGAATAGAGTAGTGCAGTTTTTTCCTTATAGTTTAGCATGTGTATGCAAGGCCTATGGGGAGTGGGTGTGGGTTTAAGCCATATCTCAGGCATTTTCCTCAATCACACTCCACCTTATATGTGAGTCGGGGTCTCTCTTGAACTCAGATTTGAACAATTCACCTAGTCTCATTACCTAGATTGCTCTAGAAAATCTCTTATTTTTCTTTCCAAGTGCTAGAATTTCAGGCAGGCTACTGTGCCTGCCCAGTATCATACTGGGATCTGGATTCTGGCTATTATGCTAGTGGCAAAAATTTTGCCCATTGAGCCATCTCATTACCCCATGAGGCAGCTTTTTAATAGACATTCGGTATTCTAGATTATGGAAGAATTTTGATGTAGTGATAGCAAGAGAAATACAGGTGCAAGAGGTTTGCACATATCTCCACCTTGTATTAGCACAGTGCTCTTGTAATCACTCCTGACTCCCACCTCTTACACTCATTCTTTTAAAGGCTACCTCCTGAAAATAGCATAAAGCTAGTTTAAAAGTATATCCACTTCAGCAATCTCTGCCTTTTAGTTGATATTATTACTTCATTTATATTTAATATAATTATTTATAGAGGATATTTTTTTCATATTTTCTGTTTTGTGCTCTGTTCCTGCACTTCTGTCTGCCAGATACTAATCAATTCTTTATTGGGTTAAATCTTGTGACACAGTTTAGGCACAGTGGACCATTCTCTCAAGGTGGCTTCAAACATCTTCCTGTCTCAGCCTCACATTCCAAATGTGTGCCATCGCATCTGCCTTCACAGGTTTTATATTGTTCTTAATTGCCCTATTGATTTTGAACTATCTTCCTTTGTTTCTCTATGGATGCTTTAAAAACAGTATACCTCTTTGATATGCCCACGTTTATAAATAATGAACACTTTATCACTTTATATATAATACAAGAAATTTATGATAGTAAATTGTATAACTTCAGAGTTTGTGCTACTGTTGCTCAACACTTATGCATACCTGTGTTACACATCCTTCAAAATGCTGTTACCACTTGTTTATGTAATCAATTGTCCTTCAAAAAACTAAAGGAAGAAGCAATGAAAGTTAAGGTTGTATTCGTCCACATATTTAACCATTTTCACTGTTGTCATTAACAACAACAACAACAAATAACCTGAATCTCTATTTACTAACACTTTTGTTCATTCTCAAGTGCTTTCTTAGAACAAACATTCTCACTTTCCGTTTATTTGAGCCCTCATTTCTGAATTACACTTTTGTGGATGTAATAATCTAAATTGGCAGTTTCTTTGATACCATTTTAAAGACCTGGCTCATTATTCCCTGATTTCTTTCTGAACAATCACTAGTGCATAGATCTCTTTCACATACTCTGTCTTTCATCTCTGTCCATTTGAAGATATCCGTTCTTATCTCTAGGGTTTCATCATATGATGCCCCTAGGCGTTGCCCTCTTTGTATATAAGTTGCTCAGAGTCACTGAACTTCTGCATGTCTAAGTTAATTTGTACATAATTGGAGAAATTTCTACCATTTTTCTTCATTTGTTTTGTCTTACTAGTTTTCTACTCTCGTTACTTCAATTACACATATGTGAAAAGATTTGATATTGTTTCATAGTTCACTAGCGCTCTACTGGGTTGGTTTGTTTATAGCAACTATTTACTATGTTATGATTTATATAATGCAGTGCCTTTGGTTGAAGTACGTATTTCAGTAGTTTTTAGTTTATTCACACATTTGAAACTAAAAGCACTAACTTTAGTAAATGTTTCTTTGATTACAATTGCTCCCCTTCCTTTAGTTCCTAGATTCTCAGCACTAAATTACTATGAATCTATCGTTCTGCTCTTTTTATATCTTTCTATATTTAAATTACTTGATGGATTCTTATTTCTTCTGGACGCTTCTTCTAAAAAGCACTGTCCAGCTACTTCTTCTATTGATACAGTATTTTGTGTTCCCAACAGCAGTGTGTCCTGTTTCAGATTTCACTATGTCTCATGGCTGTCCTAGAGGATGTGAGAACCACACACACATACTGAATGAGGGGTCAGCATTCTGATTTTGACTAGTATCTTCCTGGTAGCAAAAAAGAGGTAGCAAAAGAGCATAAAACACATTTTCCATGTGTTTACAAAGCATTTGAGCATTTTCTTCAGAGAAGCATATTCCAAGTAACTTGTTGTTGCTGTTGACTTGTAGAAGGTGTAGAACTCTCAGATACTCATTTTGATTCTGATTCCAATAATAACACTGATAAGCTTTAAGGCACTGGATGCGTATGTTTTTCAGAGCCCATGCTTAACTTTGCATTCATGATCTCTGCTAATTCATATGTTCCTGTTTGATCTTCAGCACCAGTTTGCTGGGGCCACAAAATTCCTAGTTGATAGAGTTGATATTTGAACCCTTCCCCTGTGAGATTTTCTTACCCTGCTCTGTGTGCATTCTACTTCTGTGACTGCCACTTAGACTTGTGTGGGGGTTGTGTAAATCCACACTCTAGACTGTGCCTTTCCTTGTATGAAACCAGACACTCTTCTGTTCTTGGTTCATGTCTTTTGTTTGGATGTAAAAGGTTTAAAACAAATAAAACCCCACCCTCCAAAAAATGTAGCTGTATGCATGAGTCTCACTAATGAATCCAGTGTTCAGATGACAGATTTTGGTTCATGATTGCTTTCTCTAATAATGTCTAATTTATACATTTCTCACAGGTACTGTAGGTTAATTTACCAAGGGGGTAAAAGTGAATAAAAACTTATTAGTCTTTTTTTTTTTTTCCTGGATGTTTCTATGAGGTGACATTAATAATGCATTTATCATTTCCAGCCTTTAACCTCTTGAGTTCTTCAAACAGAATTAAAAGAATCCTGAACTACTAAATAATTGCATTATGCAGCCGAATGGAGAGCGTGGACACCTCTAAAATGACACTAATCTATTTATTCTCCTCAAAATCTTAGCACTCAGAGTTGGGTAGACATAACATTAGAAGCTGCCTAGCAGCTGTTTTGGAAACTTCACAGGTGATTCTTCCCACGGCCATCTCTGGACTCTTGTCTAGTCCCTACTACAGGCTGGGGCTGCACAGAAGAATGCCTACATCTGACTGTACGACTACCCTTTGCTAACACATTGTTCCAGGTTCTGTTTGTTTCACCCCTTTTCCTTTTCTCTTGTCTAGTAATTGTTTGAGGGTATCCATGGAGTTATCATTCAATGTATATTTAATTTTGTCAATTGTTTCTTTGCCTAACTATCCTGTTTAGTTTCAGGGTAAAAGACTTTCACTCCAAGATGTTTCCTATCCTGGTTTTTAGACAAGTACTAACTAAGGCTAAGGCTAATCCATGATACTAATTGCCACCTTCAAATGGAACCTACCCTATTTCACCTACCCAGGGAAAGATCAGCACGTTTCAATAAGTACCAGGCCTATCATGCCTTCTTAAGAATCTCCATGAAAGAGTCCATATACTTTTCTCTTAAAAGTATTTTAAATATTTTGTGTACATTTTTCTAATTTTCCTTATGATTGGCTACAGTAGATAATGGAACAGTTGGGGACACTGAGAAGATCTTATTTTATGCCATAGAAACAGAGTCTGTCACACATTTGAAAGCCCTAGAACAAAAAGAAGCAAACACACCCAAGAGGAGTAGACTGAAGGAAATAATCAAACTCAGGGCAGAATCAACCAAGTGGAAACAAAAGAGAAAGATACAAAGAATCAACAAAACCAATAGCTGGTTATTAAAAAAAAAAAAAAAATCAACAAGATAAACCCCTGGCCAAACCAGCTAAGCACACAGAGACAGTAACCAAATTAACAAAATTAGAAATGAAAAGGGAAACATAACAAAAGAAACTGAGGAAATTTAAAAAAAAATCATCAGATCCTAAAATCATCAGATCCTACTCCAAAAACCTCAACAAAACTGGAATATCTAGAGGAAATGGATGATTTTTTTAGACAGATACTATGTTTGATACTATGTACCAAAGTTAAATCAAGAGCAGGTAAACTATCTAAACATTCCCATATCCCATAAGGAAACAGAAGAAGCCATTAGAAACCTCCCAGCCAAAAAAAAAAAAAAAAGCCCGGGACCAGATGGCTTCAGTGAGGAATTCAACCAGACCTTCAAAGAAGAGCTACTAGCAACATTCCTCAAACTGTTCTACAAAATAGAAACAGAAGAAACACTACTTAATTCATTCTATGAAGCCACAATTATTCTGATACCTAAACTACACAAAGACCCCACAAAGAGAACTTCAGACCAATTTTGCTTATGAATATTGATGCAAAAATACACAATAAAATTCTAGCAAAACGAATACAAGAACACATCAAAAAAATCATTCAACATGACCCAGTAGGCTTCATCCCAGAGATGCAAGGTTGATTCAATATATGAAAATCCATTAACATAATTCACTATATAAACAAACTCAACAACAAAAAACAAACAAAACAAAACATATGATCATCTCATTAGATCCTGAAAAAACATTTGACAAAATTCAACAACTCTCCATGTTAAAAGTATTGAAGAGATCAGAAATTCAAGGCCCATACCTAACTATAATAAAAGCAATGTATACCAAACCAACAGCCAATATCAAATTAAATGGAGAGATACTTGAAGTAATCCCACTAAAATCAGGGACAAGACAAGGCTGCCTTCTCTCTCCCTATCTATTCAATACAGTACTCGAAGTTATAACTAGAGCAATCAGACATCAAAAGGAGATCAAGAGGATACAAATTGGCAAAGAAGAATTCAAGGCATCACTATTTGCAGATGATACAATAGTGTACATAAGCAACCTCAAGAATTCTACCAGAGAGCTTCTACAGCTGATAAACAACTTCAGCAAAGTATCTGGATAAAATTAACTCAAATCAGTAGCCTTCCTTTATACAATTGATAAAGGGGCTGAGAAAGAAATTAAAGAAACAACATCTTTCACAATAGACACAAATAATTTAAAATATCTTGGTGTAACTCTAACTAATCAAATAAAAGATCTGTATAACAAGAACTTTAGGTCTCTCAAGAAAGAAATTGTAGAAGACCTCAGAAAATGGAGAGATCACCCTGTTCATGGATTGGTAGGATTAACGTAGTAAAAGTGGACATCTTACCAAAAGCAATCTACAGACTCAATGTAATCCCCATCAAAATCAATCTGGAGGTTCCTTAGAAAATTGCAAATAGATCTACCTGAAGACTCAGCCATACCAGTCTTGGGCATATACCCTAAAGATGCTCCACTATACCACAGGGACACATACTCCACTATGTTCATAGAGGTCTTATCTGTGATAACCAGAAGCTGGAGAAAACCTAGATGCCCCACAATGGAAGAATGGATACAGAAAATGTGGTTCATTTACACAGTGGAATACTACACAGCTATTAAGAGGGAAGACACCATAAGTTTTGCAGGCAAATGAATGGAACTAGAAAATATCACCCTGAGTGAGGTAACTCAGACCCAAAAGGACATGCATGGTATATACTCACTAATAAGTGGATATTAGCCATAAAAGTACAGAATACCTAGGATACAATCCACAGAACTCAAGATGGTTAACAAGCCGAAGGACCCAAGTGAGAATGTTTCAACCCCACTTGGGAGGAAGAAGAAAATAATCACAGGAGGCAGAAGGAGGGAGGGATCTGGATGGGAGGGGGAAGGGAAGGGGAACATGATCAGGTATGGGGGTGGAAATAGGGGAGAATCCCTCAGAGCCTGCAGAATGAATGGAAATATGTAACCTCAGAGGGAGGTAGGAGGGAGAACCCTCTAGAAAGTACCAGATACCTGGGGCATGAGAGACTTTCAGGATTCAAAAGGAGGGACCTTACATGAAATGCCCAAAAGTGGGGAGAGGGAACTCATAGAGTCCACTTCCAGTTGAAAGACAGGGCATCAAGTAAAGGGATGGGGTTGCCATCCCACAGTCAAAAACTCTGACCCAGAATTGTTCTTGTCTTAACAAACAGCAAGGACAAAAATGGAGGAGACTGACAGAAGGCGGCCAAGTGACTGGCCCAAGTTGGGATCCATCTCATGCGGAGGCTCCAAGGTTTGACACTTACTGATGCTATGGTATGCTTACGAACAGGAGTGTAGCATGGCTGCTCTGTGAGAGGCCCAATAAGCGGTTCACTGAGACATAGATATTTATAGGAAACCGTTGGATTGAAGCTGGGGACCCCTGTGGTTGAATTAGAGAAAGGCTGGAAAAAGCCAAGGAAGAGGGCAAACCCATAGGAAGACCAGCAGTCTCAACTAACCTGGACCCCTGAGATGTCTCCTACACTGAGTCATCAACAAGGCAGCATGCACTAGCTGGTCTGACCCTCCCCCCTCCCCAACACATATACAGTAGAAAATTGCCTGGTCTGGCCTCAGTGGGAGAAGACAATAACCTAACCTTTAAGAGACTTGAGACCTCAGGGAGTGGGGAGACCTGGCAGGGTGGGGGGCATCCTCTTGAAGACAGGAGGAGGAGGAATGGGATGGGGAACTGTAGGAGGGTGGACCAGAAAGGGGGCAAAGACTGGACTGTAAAAAAGTAAAAGTAATAAAAACTTTTTAAAAGGCATTTGTCTACATAATTCTTCTAAAGATTTGTGTAATTTCGGTATGTTGGGATTTATGTGGATATTTGTGTGTGTGTGTGTGTGTGTGTGTGTGTATGAGAGAGAGAGAGAGAGAGAGAGAGAGAGAGAGAGAGAGAGAGAGA